>CANTAL010000088.1:600000-1062108 GCA_947650365.1 Chamaelirium japonicum | reverse complement strand
CGAATTCATTCGCACGATCCATTCTAATTCCTTCATACGATCCATTCTAATTCATTCAAACAATCCATTCTAATTCTTTCACACGATCCATTCTAATTCATTCGTAGGATCCATTCTAATTCATTCGTACAATCTATTCTATTTCATTCGTACGATCAATTCTTACTCATTCATATGATCCATTCTAATTCATTCGGACGAATGTATCCATTCTAATTTATTCATACGATCCATTCTAATTCATTCGTACGATCCATTCTAACTCATTCGCTCGAATTGATCCATTCTAATCCATTCGTACGATCCATTCGTACAATCCATTCTAATTCATTCGTACGATCTATTCTAATTCATTCGTACGATCCATTCTAATTCATTCGCACGATCCATTCTAATTCATTCATAGGATCCATTCTAATTCATTCATACGACCTATTCTAATTCTTTCGCACGAATGTATCCATTCTAATTCATTCGCACGAATGTATACATTCTAATTCATTCGTACGATCCATTCTAATTCATTCATACGATCCATTCTAATTCATTCATACGATCTATTCTAATTCATTCATACAATCCATTCTAATTCTTTCACACGATCCATTCTAATTCATTCATATGATCCATTCTAATTCATTCGTACGATCCATTCTAATTCATATGCACAAAGGTATCCATTCTAATCCATTCGTAGGATCCATTCTAATCCATTCGTACGATCCATTCTAATCCATTCGTACGATCCATTCTAATTCATTCGCATGAATGTTACCATTCTAATTCATTCGTACGATCCATTCTAATTCATTCGTACGATCCATTCTAATTCATTCGTACAATCCATTCTAATTTATTCACACGAATGTATCCATTCTAATTCATTCATATGATCCATTCTAATTCATTCATACAATCCATTCTAATTCTTTCACACGATCCATTCTAATTCATTCATACGATCCATTCTAATTCATTCGTACAATCCATTGTAATTCATTCGCACGAATGTATCCAATCTAATTCATTCACATGATCCATTCTAATTCATTCGTACGATCCATTCTAATTCATTCGTACAATCCATTCTAATTCATTCGCACGAATGTATCCATTCTAATTCATTCGTACAATCCATTCTAATTCATTCGTACGATCCATTCTAATTCCTTCGTACGATCTATTCTAATTCATTCGTACGATCTATTCTAATTCATTCGTACGAACCATTCTAATTCATTCGTACGATCCATTCTAATTCATTCGTACAAATGTATCCATTCTAGTTTATTCGTACGATCCATTCTAATTCATTCGTACGATCCATTCTAATCCATTCGTACGATCCATTCTAATTCATTCATTCGATCCATTCTAATTCATTCATACAATCCATTCAAATTCTTTCACACGATCCATTCTAATTCATTCGTAGGATCCATTCTAATTCATTCGTACAATCTATTCTATTTCATTCGTACGATCCATTCTTACTCATTCGTATGATCCATTCTAATTCATTCGGACGAATGTATCCATTCTAATTTATTCGTACGATCCATTCTAATTCATTCGTACGATCCATTCTAATTCATTCGTACGATCCATTCTTACTTATTTGTATGATCCATTCTAATTCATTCGTACGATCCATTCTAATTCATTCGTACGATCGATTCTAATTCATTCGCACTATCTATTCTAATCCATTCGTACGATCCATTCTAATTCATTCATATGATCCATTCTAATTTATTCATTCAAATATATCCATTCTAATTCATTCTGTACGATCCATTCTAATTCATTCGTACGATCCATTCTAATTCATTCATACGAATGTATCCATTCTAATTCATTCGTACGATCCATTCTAATTCATTCGGACAAATGTATCCATTCTAATTTATTCGTACGATCCATTCTAATTCATTCATTTGATCCATTCTAATTCTTTCGTACGATCCATTCTAATTCATTCGTCCGATCCATTCTAATTCATTCGCTCGAATGTATCCATTCTAATTCATTCGTACGATCCATTCTAATTCATTTGTACGATCCATTCTAATTCATTCGTAAGATCCATTCTAATTCATTCGTACGATCCATTCTAATTCATTCGTACGATTCATTCTAAGTCATTCGCACGAATGTATCCATTCTAGTTCATTCGCACGATCTATTCTAATTCATTCATACAATCCATTCTAATTCTTTCACATGATCCATTCTAATTCATTCGTAGGATCCATTCTAATTCATTCGTACGATCCATTCTAATTCATTCGCACGAATGTATCCATTCTAATTCATTCATACGATCCATTCTACTTCATTCGTACTATCCATTCTAATTCATTCATACAATTCATTCTAATTCATGCGAATGAATTAGAATGGATCGGACGAATGAATTAGAATGGATCATACGAATGAATTAGAATGGATCAAATGAATGAATTAGAATGGATCGTACGAATGAATTAGAATGCATCGTACGAAAGAATTAGAATGGATCGTGCAAATGAAATAGAATGGATCGTATGAATGAATTAGAATGGATTGTACGAATGGATTAGAATGGATCGTACGAATGCATTCTAATTCCTTCGTACGATCCATTCTAATTCCTTCGTACGATCCATTCTATTTCATTCGTATGATCCATTCTAATTCCTTCGTACGATCCATTCTAATTCCTTCGTATCCATTCTAATTCACTCATACGATCCATTCTAATCCATTCGTACGATCCATTCTAATTCATTCGCATGAATGTAACCATTCTAATTCATTCATTTGATCCATTCTAATTCATTCGTACGATCCATTCTAATTTATTCGTACGATCCATTGTAATTCATTCATACAATCCATTTAGATTCATTCGCACAAATGTATCCATTCAAATTCATTCATACGATCCAGTCTAATTCATTAGCACGATCCATGCTAATTCATTCGTTCGATCAATTCTAATTCATTAGCACGATCCATTCTAATTCATTCGTACGATCCATTCTAATTCATTCGTACGATCCATTCTTACTCATTCGTATGATCCATTCTAATTCATTCGTATGATCCATTCTAATTCATTCGTTCGATCGATTCTAATTCATTCGTACGATCCATTCTAATTCATTCGTATGATCCATTCTAATTTCTTCGTTCAAATATATCCATTCTAATTCATTCGTACGATCCATTCTAATTCATTCGTACGGTCCATTCTAATTCATTCGCACAATCCATTCTATTTCATTCGTACGATCCATTCTTACTCATTCGTATGATCCATTATGGATACATTCGCGCGAATGAGTTAGAATGGATCATACGAATGAGTAAGAATGGATCGTACGAATGAAATAGAATGGATTGTGCGAATGAATTAGAATGGATCGTATGAATGAATTAGAATGGATCGTGTGAAAGAATTAGAATGGATCGTGCTAATGAATTAGAATGGATCGTACGAATGGATTAGAATGGATACATTCGAGCCAATGAATTAGAATGGATCGGACGAATGAATTAGAATGGATCATACGAATGAGTAAGAATGGATCGTACGAATGAATTAGAATGGATCGTACGAATGAATTAGAATGGATACATTCGTCCGAATGAATTAGAATGGATCATACGAATGAGTAAGAATGGATCGTACGAATGAAATAGAATAGATCGCACGAATGAATTCGAATGGAATATACGAATGAATTAGAATGGATAGTACGAATGAATTAGAATGGATCGTATGAATGAATTAGATTGGATCGTACGAATGAATTAGAATGGATCGTGCGAATGAATTCGAATGGATCGTACGATCCATTCTAATTCATTCATACAATCCATCCTAATTCATTCGCACGAATGTATCCATTCTAATCCATTCGTACGATCCATTCTAATCCATTCGTACGATCCATTCTAATTCATTCGCACAAATGTATCCATTCTAATTCATTTGTACGATCCATTCTAATTCATTCGTTTCATCCATTCTAATTAATTCGTATGATCCATTCTAATTCATTCGTACGATCCATTCTAAATCATTCGTACGATCCATTCTAATTCATTCGTATGATCCATTCTAATTCATTCGTATGATCCATTCTAAATCATTCGTACGATCCATTCTATTTCATTCGTACGATCCATTCTAATTCATTCACATAATCCATTCTATTTCATTCGTACGATCCATTCTTACTCATTGGTACGATCCATTCTAATTCATTCACAAGAATATATCCATTCTAATTCATTCGTACGAATCCATTCTAATTCATTTGTACGATCCATTCTATTTCATTCGTACGATCCATTCTTACTCATTCGTATGATCCATTCTAATTCATTCGCACGAATGTATCCATTCCAAATCATTCATACGATCCATTCTAATTCATTCGTACGATCCATTCTAAATCATTCGTACAATCCATTCTATTTCATTCGTACGATCAATTCTAATTCATTCTAATTCATTCGTACGATCCGTTCTAATTCACTCATACGATCCATTCTAATTCATTCATACGATCCATTCTAATTCATTTGCACGAATATATCCATTCTAATTCATTTGTACGATCCATTCTAATTCCTTCGTACGATCTATTCTAATTCCTTCGTACGATCCATTCTAATTCCTTCGTACGATCCATTCTATTTCATTTGTATGATCCATTCTAATTCCTTCGTACGATCCATTCTAATTCCTTCGTATCCATTCTAATTCACTCATACGATCCATTCTAATTTATTCATACGATCTATTCTAATTCATTCATACAATCCATTCTAATTCTTTCACACGATCCATTCTAATTCATTCGTACGATCCATTCTAATTCATTCGCACAATCCATTCTATTTCATTCGTACGATCCATTCTTACTCATTGGTATGATCCATTCTAATTCATTCACACGAATGTATCCATTCTAATTCATTCGTACAATCCATTCCAATTCTTTCACACGATCCATTCTAATTCATTCGTACGATCCATTCTAAATCATTCATGCAATCCATTCTATTTCATTCGTACGATCAATTCTAATTCATTAGAATGGATCGTACGAATGAATTAGAATGGATCGTATTAATGAATTAGAATGGATCGTACGAATGAATTAGAATGGATCGTACGAACGAATTAGAATGGATCGTACGAAGGAATTAGAATGGATCGTACGAATGAATTAGAATGGAAATATTCGTGCAAATGAATTAGAATGGATCGTATGAATCAATTATAATGGATTGTACGAATGAATTAGAATGGATATATTCGTGCAAATGAATTAGAATGAATCGTATGAATGTATTAGAATGGATCGTATGAGTGAATTAGAATGGATCGTACGAATGAATTCGAATGGGTCGTACGAATGAATTAGAATGGATCGTGTGAAAGAATTAGAATGGATTGTATGAATGAATTAGAATAGATCGTATGAATGAATTAGAATGGATCGTACGAATGAATTTGAATGGATACATTTGTGTGAATGAATCTAAATGGATTGTATGAATGAATTACAATGGATCGTACGAATGAATTAGAATGGATCGTACGAATGAATTAGAATAGCTCATACGAATGAATTAGAATGAATCGTATGAATGAATTAGAATGGTTACATTCGTGCGAATGAATTAGAATAGATCGTACGAATGAATTAGAATGGATCGTACGAATAAATTAGAATGGATCGTGGGAATGAATTAGAATGGATCGTACGAATGAATTAGAATGGATCGTACGAATGAATTAGAATGGATCCACCGAATGAGTTAGAATGGATCATACGAATGAATTATAATGGATTGTATGAATGAATTAGAATGGATTGTGCGAATGAATTAGAATGGATCATATGAATGAATAAGAATGGATCGTACGAATGAATTAGAATGGATCGTGCGAATGAATTAGCATGAATCGTATGAATGTATTAGAATGGATCGTACGAATGAATTAGAATGAATCGTACGATCCATTCTAATTCAATCGTCCGATCCATTCTAATTCATTCGCATGAATGTATCCATTCTAATTCATTCGTACAATCCATTCTATTTCATTTGTATGATCCATTCTTACTCATTCGTATGATCCATTCTAATTCATTCGTATGATCCATTCTAATTCATTCGGACGATCCATTCTAATTCATTCGTACGATCCATTCTAATTCATTCGCACGATCCATTCTAATTCATTCATACGATCCATTCTAATTCATTCATACGATCCATTCTAATTCATTCCTACAATCCATTCTAATTCATTCGCCCGATCCATTCTAATTCATTCATACGATCCATTCTATTCGAATGGATCATGCGATCCATTTGAATTCATTCGCACGATCCATTCTAATTCATTCATACGATCCATTCTAATTCATTCATACAATGCATTCTAATTCTTTCGCACTATCCATTCCAATTCATTCATACGATCCATTCTAATTCATTCGTACGATCCATTCTAATTCACTCATACGATCCATTCTAATACATTCATACGATCCATTCTAATTTATTTGCACAAATAAATCCATTCTAATTCATTCGTACGATCCATTCTAATTCCTTCGTACGATCCATTCTAATTCATTCGTATGATCTATTCTAATTCATTCGTATGATCCATTCTAATTCATTCCTACGATCCATTCTAATTCCTTCGTACGATCCATTCTAATTCATTCGTACGATCCATTCTAATTCATTCGTACAATCTATTCTAATTCCTTCGTACGAATGGATACATTCGTGTGAATGAATTAGAATGGATCGTACGAATGAGTAAGAATGGATCGAACGAATGAAATAGAATGGATTGCACGAATGAATTAGAATGGATCATACGAATGAATTAGAATGGATCGTGTGAAAGAATTAGAATGGATTGTATGAATGAATTAGAATGGATCGTATGAAGGAATTAGAATGGATCGTACGAATGAATTAGAATGGATATATTAGTGCAAATGAATTAGAATGGATCGTATGAATGTATTAGAATGGATCGTATGAGTGAATTAGAATGGATGGTACGAATGAATTAGAATGGATCGTATGAATGAATTAGAATGGATCGTGCGAAAGAATTAGAATGCATTGTATGAATGAATTAGAATGGATCGTATGAATGAATTAGAATGGATCTTGCGAATGAATTCGAATGGATCGCATGATCCATTCGAATAGAATGGTTCGTATGAATGAATTAGAATGGATCGTGCGAATGAATTAGAATGGATTGTATGAATGAATTAGAATAGATTGTACGAATGAATTAGAATGGATCGTACGAATGAATTACAATGGATCGTGTGAAAGAATTCATTCACAAAATCTATTCTAATTCATTCATACGATCCAGTCTAATTCATTCACACGAATGTATCCATTCTAATTCATTCATACAATCCATTCTAATTCATTCGTACGATCCATTCTAATTCACTCATACCATCCATTCTAATACATTCATACGATCCATTCTAATTCATTTGCACAAATATATCCATTCTAATTCATTCGTACGATCCATTCTAATTCCTTCGTACGATCCATTCTAATACATTCGTACGATCCATTCTAATTCATTCGTACGATCCATTCTAATTCCTTCGTACAATCCATTCTAATTCATTCGTACGATCCATTCTAATTCATTCATACAATCCATTCAAATTCTTTCACACGATCCATTCTAATTCATTCGCACGAATGTATCCATTCTAATCTATTCTAATTCATTCTAATCCATTCTAATCCATTCTAATTCATTCGCACGAATGTATCCATTCTAATTCATACGATCCATTCTAATCCATTCTAATTCATTCGCACGAATGTATCCATTCTAATTCATTCGTACGAATGAATTAGAATGGATCGTACGAATGAATTAGAATAGATCGTACGAATGAATTAGAATGGATCGTACGAAGGAATTAGAATGGATCGTGCGAATGAATTAGAATGGATCGTCCGAATGAATTAGAATGGATCGTACGAATGAACTAGAATGGATACATTCGTGCGAATGAATTAGAATGGATCGTACGAATGAATTAGAATGGATCGTACGAATGGATTAGAATGGTTCATACGAATGAATTAGAATGGATCGTGCGAATGAATTAGAATAGATCGAACGAATGAATTAGAATGGATATATTCGAGCGAATGAATTAGAATAGATCTTAGGAATGAATTAGAAAGGATCATACGAACGAATTAGAATGGATCGTACGAACGAATTAGAATGGATCATATGAACGAATTAGAATGGATCGTACGAATGAATTAGAATGGATACATTCAAGCGAATGAATTAGAATGGATCGTACGAATGAATTAGAATAGATCATAGGAATGAATTAGAATGGATCGTGCAAATGAATTAGAATGGATACATTCGTGCGAATGAATTAGAATGGATCGTGCGAATGAATTAGAATGGATCGTACGAATGAATTAGAATGGATATATTTGAACGAATAAATTAGAATGGATCATACGAATGAATTAGAATGGATCGTACGAATGAATTAGAATGGATAGTGCGAATGAATTAGAATGGATCGTACGAATGAATTAGAATGGATATATTCGTGCGAATGAATTAGAATGGATCGTACGAATGAAATAGAATGGATTATACAAATGAATTAGAATGGATACATTCGTGCGAATGAATTAGAATGGATCGTATGTACGAATGAACTAGAATGGATACATTCGTGCGAATGAATTAGAATGGATCGTACGAATGAATTAGAATGGATCGTGCGAATGAATTAGAATGGATCGTTCTAATGAATTAGAATGGATCGTACGAATGAAGTAGAATGGATACATTCGTGCGAATGAATTAGAATGGATCGTACGAATGAATTAGAATAGATCGTACGAATGAATTATAATGGATCTTATGAATGAATTAGAATGGATCGTACGAATAAATTAGAATGAATCGTATGAATGGTTTAGAATGGATACATTCGTGCGAATGAATTAGAATGGATCGGACGAATGAATTAGAATGGATCGTACGAATGAATTAGAATGGATCGTGTGAAAGAATTAGAATGGATTGTATGAATGAATTAGAATGGATCGTACGATGGAATTAGAATGGATAGTACGAATGAATTAGAATGGATCGTACGAATGAATTAGAATAGATCGTACGAATGAATTAGAATGGATCGTACGAATGAATTAGAATAGATTGTGTGAAAGAATTAGAATGGATCGTACGAATGAATTAGAATGGATCGTGCGAATGAATTAGAATGGATCATACGAATGAATTAGAATGGATCGTGCTAATGAATTAGAATTGATCGAACGTTCCATTCTCATTCATTCGTATGATCCATTCTAATTAATTCGTATGATCTATTCTAATTCATTCGTACGATCTATTCTAATTCATTCATACAATCCATTCTAATTCATTCATACGATCCGTTCTAGTTCACTCATACGATCTATTCTAATACATTCATACGATCCATTCTAATTCATTTGCACGATTCATTCGTACGATCCATTCTATTTCATTCGTACGATCCATTCATACTCATTCGTATGATCCATTCTAATTCATTCGGACGAATGTATCCATTCTAATTTATTCATACGATCCATTCTAATTCATTCGTACGATCCATTCTAATTCATTCGTACGATCCATTCTAATTCATTCATCCGATCCATTCTAATTCATTCGCACGAATGTATCCATTCTAATTCATTCGTACAATCCATTCTAATTCATTCGTACGATCCATTCTAATTCATTCGTAAGATCCATTCTAATTCATTCGTACGATCCATTCTAATTCATTCGTACGATCCATTCTAATTCATTCGCACGAATGTATCCATTCTAGTTCATTCGTACGATCCATTCTAATTCATTCGTACGATCCATTCTAATTCATTCGCACGATCCATTCTAATTCATTCGTACGATCTATTCTAATTCATTCGCATGAATGTATCCATTCTAATTCATTCCTACGATCCATTCTAATTCATTCGTACGATCCATTCTAATTCATTCATACAATCCATTCTAATTCTTTCACACGATCCATTCTAAATCATTCGTAGGATCCATTCTAATTCATTCGTACAATCTATTCTATTTCATTCATACGATCCATTCTTAGTCATTCATATGATCCATTCTAATTCATTCGCACGAATGTATCCATTCTAATTCATTCGTATGATCCTGAATTAGAATGGATCGTACGAATGAATTAGAATGGATTCCTTTGTGCATATGAATTAGAATGGATCGTACGAATGAATTAGAATGGATACATTCGTGCGAATGAATTAGAATGGATTGTGCGAATGAATAAGAACAGATCGTGCGAATGAATTAGAATGGATCGTATGTACGAATGAATTAGAATGGATACATTCGTGCGAATGAATTAGAATGGATCGTACGAATGAATTAGAATGGATCGTACGAACGAATTAGAATGGATCGTACGAATGAATTAGAATGGATCGTACGAATAAACTAGAATGGATACATTCGTGCGAATGAATTAGAATGGATCGTACGAATGAATTAGAATGGATCGTACGAATGAATTAGAATGGATCTTACGAATGAATTAGAATGGATCGTACGAATAAATTAGAATGGATCGTATGAATGGTTTAGAATGGATTGTGCGAATGAATAAGAACAGATCGTGCGAATGAATTAGAATGGATCGTACGAATGAATTAGAATGGATCATACGAATGAATTAGAATGGATCGTACGAATTAATTAGAATGGATATATTCGTGCGAATGAATTAGAATGGATCGTACGAATGAATTAGAATGGATCGTACGAATGAATTAGAATGGATCTTACGAATGAATTAGTATGGATCATACGAATGAATTAGAATGGATTGTACGAATGAATTAGAACGATCCATTCTAATTCATTCGAACGATCCATTCTAATTCATTCGTCCGATCCATTCTAATTCATTCACACGATCCATTCTTACTCATTGGTACAATCCAATGAATTAATTCTACATTTGTACGAATGAATTAGAACGATCCATTCTAATCCATTCGTACGATCCATTCTAATTCATTCGTATGATCCATTCTAATTAATTCGTATGATCCATTCTAATTCATTCGTACGATCCATTCTAATTCATTCATACAATCCATTCTAATTCATTCCGTACGATCCATTCTAATTCATTCGTACGATCCATTCTATTTAATTCGTACGATCCATTCTTACTCATTGGTACGATCCATTCTAATTCATTAACACGAATGTATCCATTCTAATTCATTCGTACGAATCCATTCTAATTCATTCACACGATCCATTCTAATTCATTCGCACGAATGTATCCATTCTAATTCATTCATACAATCTATTCTAATTCATTCCGTACGATCCATTCTAATTCATTCGCTCGAATGTATCCATTCTAATCCATTCTAATCCATTGGTACGATCCATTCTAATTCATTCGCATGAATGTAACCATTCAAATTCATTCATTTGATCCATTCTAATTCATTCGTACGATCCATTCTAATTCATTAGCACGATCCATGCTAATTCATTCGTTCGATCAATTCTAATTCATTAGCACGATCCATTCTAATTCATTCGTACGATCCATTCTAATTCATTCGCACGATCCATTCTAATTCATTCATAGGATCCATTCTAATTCATTCATACGATCTATTCTAATTCTTTCGCACGAATGTATCCATTCTAATTCATTCGTAGGAATGTATCCATTCTAATTCATTCGTACGAATCCATTCTAATTCATTCGTACAATCTATTCTATTTCATTCGTACGATCCATTCTAGTTCATTCGTACGATCCATTCTAATTCATTCGTACGATCCATTCTAATTTATTCGTATGATCCATTCTAATTAATTCGTATGATCCATTCTAATTCATTCGTACGATCCATTCTAATTCATTCGCACGAATGTATCCATTCTAGTTCATTTGTACGATCCAGTCTAATCCATTCTAATCCATTCTATTTCATTCGTACGATCCATTCTTACTCATTCGTATGATCCATTCTAATTCATTCGCACGAATGTATCCATTCTAATCCATTCGTACGATCCATTCTAATCCATTCGTACGATCCATTCTAATTCATTCGCATGAATGTAACCATTCTAATTCATTCATTTGATCCATTCTAATTCATTTGTACGATCCATTCTAATTCATTCGCACGAATGTATCCATTCTAAACCATTCATACGATCCATTCTAATTTATTCGTACGATCCATTCTAATTCATTCGTAAGATCCATTCTAATTTATTCGTATGATCCATTCTAATTCATTCGTACGATCCATTTTATTTCATTCGCACGAATGTATCCATTCTAGTTCATTCGTACGATCCATTCTAATTCATTCGCACGATCCATTCTAATTCATTCGCACGATCCATTCTAATTCATTCGTATGAATGAATTAGAATGGATACATTCGTGCGAATGAATTAGAATGGATCATACCAATGAGTAAGAATGGATCGTACGAATGAAATAGAATGGATTATGCGAATGAATTAGAATGGATCGTACTAATGAATTTGAATGGATCGTGTGAAAGAATTAGAATGGATTGTATGAATGAATTAGAATAGATCGTATGAATGAATTAGAATGGATCGTATGAGTGAATTAGAATGGATACGAAGGAATTAGAATGGATCGTACGAAGGAATTAGAATGGATCATACTAATGAAATAGAATGGATCGTACGAAGGAATTAGAATGGATCGTACGAAGGAATTAGAATGGATCGTACGAATGAATTAGAATGGATATATTCGTGCAAATGAATTAGAATGGATCGTATGAATGAATTAGAATGGATCATTCGTATGATCCATTCTAACTCATTCGGTGGATCCATTCTAATTCATTCGTACGATCCATTCTAATTCATTTCCATGATCCATTCTAATTTATTCATACGATCCATTCTAATTTATTCGTACGATCTATTCTAATTCATTCGCACGAATATAACCATTCTAATTCATTCATACGATCCATTCTAATTCATTCGTACGATCCATTCTAATTCACTCATACGATCCATTCTAATACATTCATACGATCCATTCTAATTCATTTGCACGAATATATCCATTCTAATTCATTCGTACGATCCATTCTAATTCATTCGTACGATCCATTCTAATTCATTCGTAAGATCCATTCTAATTCATTCGTACGATCCATTCTAATTCATTCGTATGATCCATTCTAATTCATTCGCACGAATGCAACCATTCTAATTCATTCATACGATCCATTCTAATTCATTCGTACGATCCATTCTAATTCACTCATACGATCCATACTAATACATTCATACGATCCATTCTAATTCATTTGCACGAATATATCCATTCTAATTCATTCGTACGATCCATTCTAATTCATTCGTACGATCCATTCTAATTCATTCGTAAGATCCATTCTAATTCATTCGTACGATCCATTCTAATTCATTCGTACGATCCATTCTAATTCCTTCGTACGAATAACTTTGAATGGATACATTTGTGCGAATGAATTAGAATGGATCGTACGAATGAATTATAATGGATCGTATGAATGAATTAGAATGGATCGTACAAAGGAATTAGAATGGATCGTACGAATGAATTAGAATGGATCGTACGAATAAATTAGAATGGATACATTCGTCCGAATGAATTAGAATGGATCATACGAATGAGTAAGAATGGATTAGATGAATGAATTAGAATGGATCGTGTGAAAGAATTAGAATGGATTGTATGAATGAATTAGAATGGATCGTATGAATGAATTAGAATGGATCGTGCGAATGAATTCGAATGGATCGTACGAATTAATTCTAATTCATTCATACAATCCATTCTAATTCTTTCACACGATCCATGCTAATTCATTCGTAGGATCCATTCTAATTTATTCGTACAATCTATTCTATTTCATTCGTACGATCCATTCTTACTCATTCATATGATCCATTCTAATTCATTCGGACGAATGTATCCATTCTAATTTATTCGTACGATCCATTCTAATTCATTTGTACGATCCATTCTAATTCCTTCGTACGATCCATTCTAATTCATTCGTACGATCCATTCTAATTCATTCATACGATCCATTCTAATTCATTCGCACAAATGTATCCATTCTAATTCATTCGTACGAAGGAATTAGAATGGATCGTACGAATGAATTAGAATGGATCGTACGAATGAATTAGAATGGATCTTACGAATGAATTAGAATGGATCGTACGAATGAATTAGAATGGATCGTACGAATGAATTAGAATGGATATATTCGTGCAAATGAATTAGAATGGATCGTATGAATGTATTAGAATGGATCGTATGAGTGAATTAGAATGGATCGTACGAATGAATTAGAATGGATCGTATGAATGAAATAGAATGGTTACATTCGTGCGAATGAATTAGAATAGATCGTACGAATGAATTAGTATGGATCGTACGAATTAATTAGAATGGATCGTGGGAATGAATTAGAATGAATCGTACGAATGAATTAGAATGGATCCACCGAATGAGTTAGAATGGATCATACGAATGATCCATTCTAATTCATTCATACGATCCATTCTAATTCATTTGCACGAATATATCCATTCTAATTCATTCGTACGATCCATTCTAATTCCTTCGTACGATCCATTCTAATTCCTTCGTACGATCCTTTCTATTTCATTAGTATGATCCATTCTAATTCCTTCGTACGATCCATTCTAATTCTTTCATATCCATTCTAATTCACTCATACGATCCATTCTAATTCATTCATACGATCTATTCTAATTCATTCATACAATCCATTCTAATTCTTTCACACGATCCATTCTAATTCATTCGTACGATCCATTCTAATTCATTCGCACAATCTATTCTATTTCATTCGTACGATCCATTCTTACTCATTGGTACGATCCATTCTAATTCATTCGCACGAATGTATCCATTCTAATTCATTCGTACGAATGAATTAGAATGGATCGTACGAATGAATTAGAATGGATCGTGCGAATGAATTAGAATGGATCGTGGGAATGAATTAGAATGGATCGTACGAATGAACTAGAATGGATACATTCGTGCGAATGAAATACAATGGATCATACGAATGAATTAGAATGGATCATACGAATGAATTAGAATGGATCTTAGGAATGAATTAGAATGGATCGTACGAATAAATTAGAATGGATCGTATGAATGGTTTAGAATGGATATATTCGTGCGAATGAATTAGAATGGATCGTACGAATGATTTAGAATGGATCAAATGAATGAATTAGAATGGTTACATTCATGCGAATGAATTAGAATGGATCGTACGAATGGATTAGAATGGATCGTACGAATGGATTAGAATGGATACATTCGTGCAAATGAATTAGAATGGATCATACGAATGAGTAAGAATGGATCATACGAATGAAATAGAATGGATTAGAATGGATTAGACTGGATCGTACAAATGAACTAGAATGGATACATTCGTGCGAATGAATTAGAATGGATCGTACGAATGAATTAGAATGGATCGTACGAATGAATTAGAATGGATCGTACGAATGAATTAGAATGGATACATTCGTGCAAATGAATTAGAATGGATCGGACGAATGAATTAGAATGGATCGTACGCTCGAATGTATCCATTCTAATCCATTCGTACGATCCATTCTAATCCATTCGTACGATCCATTCTAATTCATTCGCATGAATGTAACCATTCTAATTCATTCATTGGATCCATTCTAATTCATTCATACGATCCATTCTAATTCATTCGTACGATCCATTCTAATTCATTCATAAAATCCATTCTAATTCATTCGCACGATCCATTCTAATTCATTCATACGCTCCATTCTAATTCATTCATACAATGCATTCTAATTCATTCATACGATCTATTCTAATTCTTTCGCACGAATGTATCCATTCTAATTCATTCGCACGAATGTATCCATTCTAATTCATTCGTACGATCCATTCTAATTCATTCGCACGATCCATTCTAATTCATTCGTACGATCAATTCAAATTCATTCGCACGAATGTATCCATTCTAATTCATTCGTACGATCCATTCTAATTCATTCATAGGATCAATTCTAATTCATTCATACAATCCATTCTAATTTATTCGCACGAATGTATCCATTCTAATTCATTCGTACGATCAGTTCTAATTCATTCACAAAATCTTTTCTAATTCATTCATACGATCCATTCTAATTCATTCACACGAATCTATCCATTCTAATTCATTCATACGATCCATTCTAATTCATTCGTACGATCCATTCTAATTCACTCATACGATCCATTCTAATGCATTCATACGATCCATTCTAATTCATTTGCACGAATATATCCATTCTAATTCATTCGTACGATCCATTCTAATTCCTTCATACGATCCATTCTAATTCACTCGTATGATCTATCCTATTTTATTCGTACGATCCATTCTTACTCATTCGTACGATCCATTCTAATTCATTCGTCCGATCCATTCTAAGTCATTCGCACGAATGTATCCATTCTAATTCATTCGTACGATCCATTCTAATTCATTCGCACGATCCATTCTAATTCATTCGTACGATCCATTCTAATTCTTTCACATGATCCATTCTAATTCATTCGTACGATCCATTCTAATTCATTCGCACGATCCATTCTAATTCATTCGTACAATCCATTCTAATTCATTCATACGATCCATTCTAATTCATTCGTACGATCCATTCTAATTCATTCGCACAAATGTATCCATTCTAATTCATTCGTACGATCCATTCTAATTCATTCGCACGATCCATTCTAATTCATTCGTATGATCCATTCTAATTCATTCGTACGATCCATTCTAATTCATTCGTACGATCCATTCATTCTAATTAATTCGTATGATCCATTCTAATTCATTCGTATATTCCATTCTAATTCATTCGCACGATCCATTCATTCATACGATCCATTCTAATTCAGGATCGTATGAATGAATTAGAATAGATACATTCGTGCGAATGGATTAGAATTGATCGTACGAATGAATTAGAATGGATCGTGCGAATGAATTAGAATGGATCGTACGAATGAATTAGAATGGATCGTACTAATGAACTAGAATGGATACATTCGTGCGAATGAATTAGAATGGATCGTACGAATGAATTAGAATGGATCGTACGACTGAATTAGAATGGATCCTACAAATGAATTAGAATGGATCGTACGAATGAATTAGAATGGATCGTACGAATGAATTAGAATGGATATATTCGTGCGAATGAATTAGAATGGATCGTACGAATGAATTAGACTGGATCGTAGAATGAATTTGAATGGATACATTTGTGCGAATGAATCTAAATGGATTATATGAATGAATTACAATGGATCGTACGAAAGAATTAGAATGGATCGTACGAATGAATTAGAATAGCTCATACGAATGAATTAGAATGAATCGTATGAATGAATTAGAATGGTTACATTCGTGCGAATGAATTAGAATAGATCGTACGAATGAATTAGAATGGATTATACGAATAAATTAGAATGGATCGTGGGAATGAATTAGAATGGATTGTACGAATGAATTAGAATGGATTGTGCGAATGAATTAGAATGGATCGTATGAATGAATAAGAATGGATCGTACGAATGAATTAGAATGGATCGTGCGAATGAATTAGCAATAATCGTACGAATGTATTAGAATGGATCGTACGAATGAATTAGAATGAATCGTACGACCATTCTAATTCATTCGTACGATCCATTCTAATTCATTCGCACGAATGTATCCATTCTAGTTCATTCGTACGATCCATTCTAGTTCATTCGTACGATCCATTCTAATTCATTCGTACGATCCATTCTAATTCATTCGTATGATCTATTCTAATTAATTCGTATGATCAATTCTAATTCATTCGTACGATCCATTCTAATTCATTCATACAATCCATTCTAATTCATTCGCATGAATGTATCCATTCTAATTAATTCGTACGATCCATTCTAATTCATTCGTATGATCCATTCTTATTCATTCGCACGATCCAGTCAAATAGATTCGCACGATCCATTCTAATTCATTCGCACGAATGTATCCATTCTAATTCATACGATCGTGTCAATGAATTAGAATGGTTACATTCGTGCGAATGAATTAAAATGGATTATATGAATGGATTAGAATGGATCTCACGAATAGATTAGAATGGATACATTCGTGCGAATGAATTAGAATGGATTGTATGAATGAATTAGAATGGATTGTATGATCCATTCGAATTCATTCGTACGATCCATTCTAATTCATTCGTACGATCCATTCTAATTCATTCGTACGAATGTATCCATTCTAATTCTTTTGCACGATCCATTCTAATTCATTCCTATGATCTATTCTAATTCATTCGTAGGATCCATTCTAATTCATTCTAATTCATTCATACGATCCATTCTATAATCCATTCTAATTCATTCGTATATTCCATTCTAATTCATTAGCACGATCCATGCTAATGAATTAGAATGGATCGTACGATCCAATCTAATTCATTCATACGATCCATTCTTACTCATTCGTATGATCCATTCTAATTCAATCGTACGATCCATTCTAATTCATTCGTACGATCCATTCTAATTCCTTCGTACGATTCATCCTAATTCATTCGTACGATCCATTCTAATTCCTTCGTACGATCCATTCTAATTCATTCGTACGATCCATTCTAATTCATTCGCGCAATCTATTCTAATTCATTCGTACGATCCATTCTAATTCATTCGTACGATCCATTCAAATTTATTCATACAATCCATTCTAATTTATTCGCACGAATGTATCCATTCTAATTCATTCGTACGATTCATTCTAATTCATTCGCACAATCTATTCTAATTCATTCATACGATCAATTCTAATTCATTCGCACGAATGTATCCATTCTAATTCATTCATACGATCCATTCTGCTTCATTCGTACTATCCGTTCTAATTCACTCATACGATCCATTCTAATTCATTCATACGATCCATTCTAATTCATTTGGACGAATATATCCATTCTAATTCATTCGTACGATCTATTCTAATTCCTTCGTACGATCCATTCTAATTCCTTCGTACGATCCATTCTAATTCATTCGTACGATCCATTCTATTTCTTTCGTATGACCCATTCTAATTCCTTCGTACGATCAATTCTAATTCCATCGTATCCATTCTAATTCACTCATACGATCCATTCTAATTCAGTCGTACGATCCATTCTAATTCATTCATACAATCCATTCTAATTCATTCGCACGAATGTATCCATTCTAATTCATTCGTACGATCAGTTCTAATTCATTCACAAAATCTATTCTAATTCATTTATACGATCCATTCTAATTCATTCACACGAATGTATCCATTCTAATTCATTCATACGATCCATTCTAATTCATTCTTACGATCCATTCTAATTCACTCATACGATCCATTCTAATACATTCATACGATCCATTCAAATTCATTTGCACGAATATATCCATTCTAATTCATTCGTACGATCCATTCTAATTCCTTCGTACGATCCATTCTAATTCATTCGTACGATCTATTCTAATTCATTCGTCCGATCCATTCTAATTCATTCGCACGAATGTATCCATTCTAATTCATTCGTACGATCCATTCTAATTCATTCGTACGATCCATTCTAATTCATTCATTTGATCCATTCTAAATCATTCGTACGATCCATTCTAATTCATTCGTCCGATCCATTCTAATTCATTCGCATGAATGTATCCATTCTAATTCATTCGTACGATCCATTCTAATTCATTCGTACGATCCATTCTAATTCATTCGTAAGATCCATTCTAATTCATTCGTACGATCCATTCTAATTCATTCGTACGATCCATTCTAATTCATTCGCACGAATGTATCCATTCTAGTTCATTCGTACGATCCATTCTAATTCATTCGTACGATCCATTCTAATTCATTCGCACGATCCATTCTAATTCATTCGTACGATCAATTCTAATTCATTCGCACGAATGTATCCATTCTAATTCATTCGTACGATCCTGAATTAGAATGGATCGTACGAATGAATTAGAATGGATACCTTTGTGCATATGAATTAGAATGGATCGTACGAATGAATTAGAATGGATCATATTAATGAATTAGAATGGATCGTACGAATGAATTAGAATGGATACATTCGTGCGAATGAATTAGAATGGATCGTGCGAATCAATTAGACTGGATCGTGCGAATGAATAAGAATAGATCATACGAATGAATTAGAATGGATCATACGAATTAATTAGAATGGATACATTCGTGCGAATGAATTAGAATGGATTGTATGAATGAATTAGAATGGATCGTACGAATGAATTAGAATGGATCATATGAATGAATTAGAATGGATCGTATGAGTGAATTAGAACGGATAGTACGAATGAAGTAGAATGGATCGTATGAATGAATTAGAATGGATACATTTGTGCGAATGAATTAGAATGGATCGTATGAATGAATTAGAATAGATTGTGCGATTGAATTAGAATGGACCGTACGAATAAATTAGAATGGATACATTCGTGTGAATGAATTAGAATGGATCGTACGAATGAATTAGAATGGATCGTACGAATGAATTAGAATAGATTGCGCGAATGAATTAGAATGGATCATGCGAATGAAATAGAATGGATACAAATGAATTAGAATGGATCATACGAATGAATTAGAATGGATCGTACGAATGAACTAGAATGGATACATTCGTGCGAATGAATTAGAATGGATCGTACGAATGAATTAGAATGGATCGTACGAATGAATTAGAATGGATCTTACAAATGAATTAGAATGGATCGTACGAATGAATTAGAATGGATCGTACGAATGAATTAGAATGGATATATTCGTGCGAATGAATTAGAATGGATTGTAAGAATGAATTAGACTGGATCGTACGAATGAATTTGAATGGATACATTTGTGCGAATGAATCTAAATGGATTGTATGAATGAATTACAATGGATCGTACGAAAGAATTAGAATGGATCGTACGAATGAATTAGAATAGCTCATACGAATGAATTAGAATGAATCGTATGAATGAATTAGAATGGTTACATTCGTGCGAATGAATTAGAATAGATCGTACGAATGAATTAGAATGGATCGTACGAATAAATTAAAATGGATCGTGGGAATGAATTAGAATGGATCGTACGAATGAATTAGAATGGATCCACCGAATGAGTTAGAATGGATCATACGAATGAATTAGAATGGATTGTACGAATGAATTAGAATGGATTGTGCGAATGAATTAGAATGGATCGTATGAATGAATAAGAATGGATCGTACGAATGAATTAGAATGGATCATGCGAATGAATTAGCAATAATCGTACGAATGTATTAGAATGGATCGTACGAATGAATTAGAATGAATCGTACGATCCATTCTAATTCATTCGTACGATCCATTCTAATTCATTCGCACGAATGTATCCATTCTAGTTCATTTGTACGATCAATTCGAGTTCATTCGTACGATCCATTCTAATTCATTCGTACGATCCATTCTAATTCATTCGTACGATCCATTCTAATTAATTCGTATGATCCATTCTAATTCATTCGTACGATCCATTCTAATTCATTCATACAATCCATTCTAATTCATTCGCACGAATGTATCCATTCTAATTAATTGGTACGATCCATTCTAATTCATTCGTATGATCCATTCTTATTCATTCGCACGATCCAGTCTAATAGATTCGCACGATCCATTCTAATTCATTCGCACGAATGTATCCATTCTAATTCATACGATCGTGTGAATGAATTAGAATGGTTACATTCGTGCGAATGAATTAGAATGGATCATACGAATGGATTAGAATGGATCGTACGAATGGATTAGAATGGATACATTCGTGCGAATGAATTAGAATGGATTGTATGAGTGAATTAGAATGGATCGTACGATCCATTCGATTTCCTTCGTACGATCCATTCTAATTCATTCGTACGATCCATTCTAATTCATTCGCACAATCTATTCTAATTCATTCGTACGATCCATTCTAATTCATTCTAATTCATTCATACGATCCATTCTACGATCCATTCTAATTCATTCATATATTCCATTCTAATTCATTAGCACGTCCATGCTAATGAATTAGAATGGATCGTACGATCCAATCTAATTCATTCATACGATCCATTCTTACTCATTCGTATGATCCATTCTAATCCAATCGTACGATCCATTCTAATTCATTCGTACGATCCATTCTAATTCCTTCGTACGATCCTTTCTAATTCATTCGTACGATCCATTCTAATTCCTTCGTACGATCCATTCTAATTCATTCGTACGATCCATTCTAATTCATTCGCACAATCTATTCTAATTCATTCGTACGATCCATTCTAATTCATTCGTACGATCCATTCTAATTCATTCATACAATCCATTCTAATTTATTCGCACGAATCTATCCATTCTAATTCATTCGTACGATCCATTCTAAGTCATTCGCACAATCTATTCTAATTCATTAATACGATCCATTCTAATTCATTCGCACGAATGAATCCATTCTAATTCATTCATATGATCCATTCTACTTCATTCGTACTATCCGTTCTAATTCACTCATACGATCCATTCTAATTCATTCATACGATCCATTCTAATCCATTTGGACGAATATATCCATTCTAATTCATTCG
Source organism: Chamaelirium japonicum (assembly GCA_947650365.1). Classification (NCBI taxonomy): domain Eukaryota; kingdom Viridiplantae; phylum Streptophyta; class Magnoliopsida; order Liliales; family Melanthiaceae; genus Chamaelirium; species Chamaelirium japonicum. The sequence continues at coordinate 1,039,139 of CANTAL010000088.1, read as the reverse complement.
TACAATCCATTCTAATTCTTTTGTACGATCTATTCTAATTCCTTCGTACGATCCATTCTATTTCATTCGTATGATCCATTCTAATTGCTTCGTACGTTCAATTCTAATTCCTTCGTATCCATTCTAATTCACTCATACGATCCATTCTAATTCAGTCGTACGATCCATTCTAATTCATTCATACAATCCATTCTAATTCATTCGCACGAATGTATCCATTCTAATTCATTCGTACGATCAGTTCTAATTCATTCACAAAATCTATTCTAATTCATTCATACGATCCATTCTAATTCATTCACACGAATGTATCCATTCTAATTCATTCATACGATCCATTCTAATTCATTCGTACGATCCATTCTAATTCACTCATACGATCCATTCTAATACATTCATACGATCCATTCAAATTCATTTGCACGAATATGTCCATTCTAATTCATTCGTACGATCCATTCTAATTCCTTCGTACGATCCATTCTAATTCATTCGTATGATCTATTCTAATTCATTCGTCCGATCCATTCTAATTCATTCGCACGAATGTATCCATTCTAATTCATTCGTACGATCCATTCTAATTCATTCGTACGATCCATTCTAATTCATTCATTTGATCCATTCTAATTCATTCGTACGATCCATTCTAATTCATTCGTCCGATCCATTCTAATTCATTCGCACGAATGTATCCATTCTAATTCATTCGTACGATCCATTCTAATTCATTCGTACGATCCATTCTAATTCATTCGTAAGATCCATTCTAATTCATTCGTACGATCCATTCTAATTTATTCGTACGATCCATTCTAATTCATTCGCACGATTGTATCCATTCTAGTTCATTCGTACGATCCATTCTAATTCATTCGTACGATCCATTCTAATTCATTCGCACGAATGAATCCATTCTAATTCATTCGTACGATCCTGAATTAGAATGGATCGTACGAATGAACTAGAATGGATACCTTTGTGCATATGAATTAGAATGGATCGTACGAATGAATTAGAATGGATCATATTAATGAATTAGAATGGATCGCACGAATGAATTAAAATGGATACATTCGTGCGAATGAATTAGAATGGATCGTGCGAATCAATTAGACTGGATCGTGCGAATGAATAAGAATAGATCATACGAATGAATTAGAATGGATCATACGAATTAATTAGAATGGATACATTCGTGCGAATGAATTAGAATGGATTGTATGAATGAATTAGAATGGATCGTACGAATGAATTAGAATGGATCGTATGAATGAATTAGAATGGATCGTATGAGTGAATTAAAACGGATAGTACGAATGAAGTAGAATGGATCGTATGAATGAATTAGAATGGATACATTCGTGCAAATGAATTAGAATGGATCGTATGAATGAATTAGAATAGATTATGCGAATGAATTAGAATGGATCGTACGAATGAATTAGAATGGATCATACGAATGAATTATAATGGATCTTACGAATGAATTAGAATGGATCGTACGAATGAGTAAGAATGGATCGTACGAATGAAATAGAATGGATTGTACGAATGAATTAGAATGGATTCGTACGAATGAATTAGAATGGATACATTCGTGTGAATGAATTAGAATGGATCGTACGAATGAATTAGAATGGATCGTACGAATGAATTAGAATAGATTGTGCGAATGAATTAGAATGGATCGTGCGAATGAAATAGAATGGATACAAATGAATTAGAATGGATCATACGAATGAATTAGAATGATGATCCATTCTTACTCATTCGTATGATCCATTCTAATTTATTCGCACGAATGCATCCATTCTAATTCATTCGTACGTCTAATTCATTCGTACGGTCCATTCTAATTCATTCGCACAATCCATTCTATTTCATTCGTACGATCCATTCCAATTCATTCGTACGATCCATTCTAATTCATTCGTCCGATCCATTCTAATTCATTCAGACGAATGTATCCATTCTAATTCATTCGTACGATCCATTCTAATTCATTCGTACGATCCATTCGATTGTGCGAATGAATTAGAATGGACCGTACGAATGAATTAGAATAGATCGTATGAATGAATTAGAATGGATACATTCGTGCGAATGAATTAGAATGGATCAGACGAATGAATTAGAATGGATCGTACGAATGAATTAGAATGGATCGTGCGAATGAATTAGAATAGATCGTACGAATGAATTAGAATGGATACATTTGTGCGAATGAATTAGAATGGATCGTACGAATGAATTAGAATGGATCGTATGAATGAATTAGAATGGATACATTCGTGCGAATGAATAAGAATGGATCGTGCGAATCCATTAGACTGGATCGTGCGAATGAATAAGAATGGATCATATGAATGAATTAGAATGGATCGTAAGAATTAATTAGAATGGATACATTCGTGCGAATGAATTAGAATCGATTGTATGAATGAATTAGAAGGGATCGTACGAATGAATTAGAATGGATCATACGAATTAATTAGAATGGATCATACGAATGAATTAGAATGGATCGTACGAATGAATTAGAATGGATCGTACGAATGAACTAGAATGGATCGTACGAATAAATTAGAATGGATACATTAGTCCGAATGAATTAGAATGGATCATACGAATGAGTAAGAATGGATCGTACAAATGAAATAGAATAGATTGTACGAATGAATTAGAATGGATCCTACGAATGAATTTGAATAGATCGTGTGAAAGAATTAGAATGGATTGTACGAATGAATTAGAATGAATTCGTACGATCCATTCGAATTCATTCGCACGATCCATTCTAATTCATTCATACGATCCATTCTAATTCTTTCACACGATCCATTCTAATTCATTCGTAGGATCCATTCTAATTCATTCGTACAATCTATTCTATTTCATTCGTACGATCCATTCTTACTCATTCGTATGATCCATTCTAATTCATTCGGACGAATATATCCATTCTAATTTATTCGTACAATCCATTCTAATTCATTCGTACGATCCATTCTAATTCATTCGTACGATCCATTCAAATTCATTCGTCCGATCCATTCTAATTCATTCGCACGAATGTATCCATTCTAATTCATTCGTACGGTACATTCTAATTCATTCGTATAATGTATTCTATTTCATTCGTACGATCCATTCTTACTCATTCATATGATCCATTCTAATTCATTCGGTCGAATGTATCCATTCTAATTTATTCGTACGATCCATTCTAATTCATTCGTACGATCCATTCTAATTGATTCATACAATCCATTTTAATTCTTCCACACAATCCATTCTAATTCTTTCGTGTCACACGATCCATTCTAATTCATTCGTACGTTCCATTCTAATTCATTACCACGATCCATGCTAATTCATTCGTTCGATCAATTCTAATTCATTAGCACGATCCATTCTAATTCATTCGTACGATCCATTCTAATTCATTCGCACGATCCATTCTAATTCATTCATAGGATCCATTCTAATTCATTCATACAATCCATTCTAATTCATTCATACAATCCAATCTAATTCTTTCACACGATCCATTCTAATTCATTCGTAGGATCCATTCTAATTCATTCGTACAATCTATTCTATTTCATTCGTTCGATCCATTATTACTCATTCGTATGATCCATTCTAATTTATTCGGACGAATGTATCCATTCTAATTTATTCATATGATCCATTCTAATTCATTCGTACGATCCATTCTATTTCATTCGTACGATCCATTCTTACTCATTCGTACAATCCATTCGAATTCATTCACACGATCCATTCTAATTCATTCATACGATCCATTCTAATTCATTCATACAATCCATTCTAATTCTTTCACACGATCCATTCTAATTCATTCGTAGGATCCATTCTAATTCATTCATACAATCTATTATATTTCATTCGTACGATCCAATCTTACTCATTCGTATGATCAATTCTAATTCATTCGGACGAATGTATCCATTCTAATTTATTCATACGATCCATTCTAATTCGTTCGTACGATCCATTCTAATTCATTCGTACGATCCATTCTAATTCATTCGTATGATCCATTCTAATTAATTCGTATGATCCATTCTAATTCATTCGTACGATCCATTCTAATTCATTCATACAATCCATTCTAATTCATTCGCACGAATGTATCCATTCTAATTAATTCGTACGACCCATTCTAATTCATTCGTATGATCCATTCTAATTCATTCGTACGATCCATTCTAATTCATTCGCACGATCTGTTCTTATTCATTCGCACAATCCATTCTAAACCATTCATACGATCCATTCTAATTTATTCGTACCATCCATTCTAATTCATTCGTAAGATCCATTCTAATTCATTCGTACGATCCATTCTAATTCATTCGTACGATCAATTCTAATTCACTCATACGATCCATTCTAATACATTCATACGATCCATTCTAATTCATTTGCACGAATATATCCATTCTAATTCATTCATACGATCCATTCTAATTCATTCGTACGATCCATTCTTACTCATTCGTACGATCCATTCTAATTCATTCATCCAATCCATTCTAATTCATTCGCACGAATGTATCCATTCCAATTCATTCGTTCGATCAATTCTAATTCATTTGCACGATCCATTCTAATTCATTCGTACGATCCATTCTAATTCATTCGTATGATCCATTCTAATTAATTCGTATGATCCATTCTAATTCATTCGTACGATCCATTCTAATTCATTCATACTATCCATTCTAATTCATTCGTACGATCCATTCTAATTCACTCATACGATCCATTCAAATACATTCATACGATCCATTCTAATTCATTTGCACGAATATATCCATTCTAATTCATTCGTACGATCCATTCTAATTCCTTCGTACGATCCATTCTAATTCATTCGTACGATCTATTCTAATTCATTCGTACGATCCATTCTAATTCATTCGTACGATCCATTCTAATTTCTTCGTATGAATGAATTAGAATGGATCGTACGAATGAACTAGAATGGATACATTCGTGCGAATGAATTAGAATGGATCGTACGAATGAATTAGAATGGATCGTACGAATGAATTAGAATGGATCTTACGAATGAATTAGAATGGATCGTACGAATGAATTAGAATGGATCGTACGAATGAATTAGAATGGATACATTCGTGCGAATGAATTTGAATGGATCGGACGAATGAATTAGAATGGATCGTACGAATGAATTAGAATGGATCGTACGAATGAATTAGAATGGATCGTATGAATAAATTAGAATGGATACATTCGTCCGAATGAATTAGAATGGATCATACGAATGAGTAAGAATGGATCGTACGAATGAAATAGAATGGATCGTACGAATGAACTAGAATGGATACATTCGTGCGAATGAATTAGAATGGATCGTACGAATGAATTAGAATGGATCGTACGAATGAATTAGAATGGATCTTACGAATGAATTAGAATAGATCGTACGAATGAATTAGAATGGATCGTACGAATGAATTAGAATGGATACATTCATGCGAATGAATTAGAATGGATCGGATGAATGAATTAGAATGGATCGTACGAATGAATTAGAATGGATCGTACGAATGAATTAGAATGGATCGTACGAATAAATTAGATTGGGTACATTCGTCCGAATGAATTAGAATGGATCATACGAATGAGTAAGAATGGATCGTACGAATGAAATAGAATAGATTGTACGAATGAATTAGAATGGATCGTGCGAATGAATTAGAATGGATCGTACGAATGAATTAGAATGGATCGTACGAATGAATTAGAATGGATACATTCATGCGAATGAATTAGAATGGATCGGATGAATGAATTAGAATGGATCGTGCGAATGAATTAGAATGGATCGGACGAATGAATTAGAATGGATCGTACGAATGAATTAGAATGGATCGTAAGAATAAATTAGAATGGATACATTCGTCCGAATGAATTAGAATGGACCATACGAATGAATTAGAATGGATCGTACGAATAAATTAGAATGGATCATATTAATGAATTAGAATGGATACATTCGTGCGAATGAATTAGAATGGATCATGCATGAATGTATCCATTCTAATTCATTCGTACGATCCATTCTGCACAAAGATATCCATTCTAATCCATTCGTAGGATCCATTCTAATCCATTCGTACGATCCATTCTAATTCATTCGTACGATCCATACTAATTTATTCGCTCGAATGTATCCATTCTAATCCATTCGTACGATCCATTCTAATCCATTCGTACGATCCATTCTAATTCATTCGCATGAATGTAACCATTCTAATTCATTCACTTGATCCATTCTAATTCATTCGTACGATCCATTCTAATTCATTCGTCCGATCCATTCTAATTCATTCGCACGAATGTATCCATTCTAATTAATTCGTACGATCCATTCTAATTCATTCGTACGATCCATTCTAATTCATTCGTAAGATCCATTCTAATTCATTCGTACGATCCATTCTAATTCATTCGTACGATCCATTCTAATTCATTCGCACGAATGTATCCATTCTAGTTCATTCGTACGATCCATTCTAATCCATTCGTACGATCCATTCTAATTCATTCGCATGAATGTAACCATTCTAATTCATTCATTTGATCCATTCTAATTCATTCGTACGATCCATTCTAATTTATTCGTCCGATCCATTCTAATTCATTCGCACGAATGTATCCATTCTAATTCATTCGCACGATCCATTCTAATTCATTCGTACGATCCATTCTAATTCATTCGTACGATCCATTCTAATTCATTCGTACGATCCATTCTAATTCATTCGTAGGATCCATTCTAATTCATTCGTAGAATCTATTCTATTTCATTCGTACGATCCATTGTTACTCATTCGTATGATCCATTTTAATTCATTCGGACGAATGTATCCATTCTAATTTATTCGTACGATCCATTCTAATTCATTCGTACGATCCATTCTTACTCATTCGTACGATCCATTCTAATTCCTTCGTACGATCCATTCTAATTCCTTCGTACGATCCATTCTAATTCATTCGCACAATCCATTCTAATTCTTTCATACAATCCATTCTAATTCTTTCGTGCGAATGAATTAGAATGGATACCTTTGTGCATATGAATTAGAATGGATCGTATGAATGAATTAGAATGGATCATATTAATGAATTAGAATGGATCGTACGAATGAATTAGAATGGATACATTCGTGCGAATGAATTAGAATGGATCGTGCGAATCTATTAGACTGGATCATGCGAATGAATAAGAATAGATCATACGAATGAATTAGAATGGATCGTACGAATTAATTAGAATGGATACATTCGTGCGAATGAATTAGAATGGATTGTATGAAGGAATTAGAATGGATCGTACGAATGAATTAGAATGGATCATACGAATTAATTAGAATGGATCATACGAATGAATTAGAATGGATCGTACGAATGAATTAGAATGGATCGTGCGAATGAATTAGAATGGATCGTACGAATGAATTAGAATGGATACATTTGTGCGAATGAATTAGAATGGATCGTACGAATGAATTAGAATGGATCATATGAATGAATTAGAATGGATCGTACGAATGATTTAGAATGGATCGTGCGAATGAATTACAATGGATCGTACGAATGAATTAGAATGGATCGTGAGAAAGAATTAGAATGGTTCGTACGAATGAATTAGAATGGATCGTGCGAATGAATTAGAATGGATCGTATGAATGAATTAGAATAGATTTTGTGAATGAATTAGAACTGATCGTACGAATGAATTAGAATGGATCGTACGAATGAATTAGAATGGATACATTTGTGCGAATGAATTAGAATGGATCGTACGAATGAATTAGAATGGATCGTATGAATGAATTAGAATGGATACATTCGTGCGAATGAATTAGAATGGATCGTGCGAATCTATTAGACTGGATCGTGCGAATGAATAAGAATGGATCATACGAATGAATTAGAATGGATTGTACGAATTAATTAGAATGGATACATTTGTGCGAATGAATTAGAATGGATTATATGAATGAATTAGAATGGATCGTACGAATGAATTAGAATGGATCATACGAATTAATTAGAATGGATCGTACGAATGAATTAGAATGGATCGTATGAATGAACTAGAACGGATCGTACGAATGAAATAGAATAGATTGTACGAATGAATTAGAATGGATTCGTTCGAATGAATTAGAATGGATACATTCGTACGAATGAATTAGAATGGATACATTCGTACGAATGAATTAGAATGGATACATTCGTGTGAAAGAATTAGAATAGATCGTATGAATGAATTAGAATGGATCCTATGAATGAATTAGAATGGATCGTGCGAATGAATTAGAATGGATCGTACGAATGAATTAGAATGGATCGTGCTAATGAATTAGAATTGATCGAACGAATGAATTAGCATGGATCGTGCTAATGAATTAGAATGGATCGTACGAATGAATTAGAATGGATCAAATGAATGAATTAGAATGGTTACATTCATGCGAATGAATTAGAATGGATCGTACGAATGGATTAGAATGGATCGTACAAATGGAGTAGAATTGATACATTCGAGCGAATGAATTAGAATGGATCGTACGGAATGAATTAGAATAGATTGTATGAATGAATTAGAATGGATACATTCGTGCGAATGAATTAGAATGGATTCGTACGAATGAATTAGAATGGATACATTCGTGCGAATGAATTAGAATGGATTGTACCAATGAGTAAGAATGGATCGTACGAATTAAATAGAATGGATCGTACGAATGAATTAGAATGGATCGTACGAATGGATTAGAATGGATAGTACCAATGAGTAAGAATGGATCGTGCGAATGAATTAGAATGGATCGGACGAATGAATTAGAATGGATCGTTCGAATGAATTAGAATGGATCGTACGAATGAATTAGAATGGATCGTACGAATAAATTAGAATGGATACATTCGTCCGAATGAATTAGAATTGATTATACGAATGAGTAAGAATGGATCGTACGAATGAATTAGAATGGATCGTACGAATGAATTAGAATGGATCGTACGAATAAATTAGAATGGATCATACGAATGAGTAAGAATGGATCGTACGAATGAAATAGAATGGATTGTACGAATGAATTAGAATGGATCATACGAATGAATTAGAATGGATCGTGTGAAAGAATTTGAATTAGAATGGATCGTACGAATAAATTAGAATGGATACATTCGTCCGAATGAATTAGAATGGATCATACGAATGAGTAAGAATGGATCGTACGAATGAAATAGAATAGATTGTAAAAATGAATTAGAATGGATCCTACAAATGAATTAGAATGGATCGTGAGAAAGAATTAGAATGGATTATATGAATGAATTAGAATGGATCGTATGAATGAATTAGAATGGATCGTGCGAATGAATTCGAATGGATCGTACGAATTCATTCTAATTCATTCATACAATCCATTCTAATTCTTTCACACGATCTATTCTAATTCATTTGTAGGATCCATTCTAATTCATTCGTACAATCTATTCTATTTCATTCGTATGATCCATTCTTACTCATTCGTATGATCCATTCTAATTCATTCGGACGAATGTATCCATTCTAATTTATTCGTACGATCCATTCTAATTCATTCGTACGATCCATTCTAATTCATTCGTAGGATCCATTCTAATTAATTCGTACGATCCATTCTAATTCATTCGTATGATCCATTCTAATTCATTCGTACGATCCATTCTAATTCCTTCGCACGATCTGTTCTTATTCATTCGCCCAATCCATTCTAAACCATTCATACGATCCATTCTAATTTATTCGTACGATCCATTCTAATTCATTCGTAAGATCCATTCTAATTCATTCGTACGATCCATTCTAATTCATTCGTACGATCCATTCTAATTCATTTGCACGAATGTATCCATTATAGTTCATTCGTACGATCCATTCTAATTCATTCGTACGATCCATTCTAATTCATTCGCACGATCCATTCTAATTCATTCGTACGATCCATTCTAATTCATTCGCACGAATATATCCATTCTAATTCATTCGTACATACGATCCATTCTAATTCATTCATACGATCCATTCTAATTCATTCGCACGATCTGTTCTTATTCATTCGCACAATCCATTCTAATTCATTCGCACGAATGTATCCATTCTAATTCATTCGTACGATCCATTCTAATTCATATGCACAAAGGAATCCATTCTAATTCATTCGTACGATCCATTCTAATTCAGGATCATACGAATGAATTAGAATGGATACATTCGTGCGAATGAATTAGAATGGATCATACGAATGACTAAGAATGGATCGTACGAATGAAATATAATAGATTGTACGAATGAATTAGAATGGATCCTACGAATGAATTAGAATGGATCGTGTGAAAGAATTAGAATGGATTGTATGAATGAATTAGAATGGATCGTACGAATGAATTAGAATGGATCGTACGAATGAATTAGAATGGATACATTCATGCGAATGAATTAGAATTGATCGTACGAATGAATTAGAATGGATCGTGCGAATGAATTAGAATGGATCGTACGAATGAATTAGAATGGATCGTACGAATGAACTAGAATGGATACATTCGTGCGAATGAATTAGAATGGATCGTACGAATGAATTAGAATGGATCTTACGAATGAATTAGAATGGATCGTATGAATAAATTAGAATGGATACATTCGTCCGAATAAATTAGAATGGATCATATGAATGAGTAAGAATGGATCGTATGAATGAAATAGAATGGATCTTACGAATGAATCGTGCAAATGAATTAGAATGGATCGTATGAATGTATTAGAATGGATCGTATAAGTGAACTAGAATGGATCGTACGAATGAATTAGAATGGACTGTATGAATGAATTAGAATAGATCGTACGAATGAATTAGAATGGATCATACAAATTAATTAGAATGGATCATACGAATGAATGAGAATGGAACGTACGAATGAATTAGAATGGATCGTGTGAAAGAATTAGAATGGATTGTATGAATGAATTAGAATGAATTCATTCGATCAATTCTAATTCATTAGCACGATCCATTCTAATTCATTCGTATGATCCATTCTAATTCATTCGCACGATCCATTCTAATTCATTCGTACGATCCATTCTAATTCTTTCACACAATGCTTTCTAATTCATTCGTACGATCCATTCTAATTCATTCGTACGATCTATTCTAATTCATTCGTACGATCCATTCTAATTCATTTGTACGATCCATTCTAATTCCATCGTACGATCCATTCTAATTCATTCATACAATCCATTCTAATTCTTTCACACGATCCATTCTAATTCATTCGTACGATCCATTCTAATTCATTCGCACGAATGAATCCATTCTAAACCATTCATACGATTCATTCTAATTTATTCGTACGATCCATTCTAATTCATTCGTAAGATCCATTCTAATTCATTCGTACGATCCATTCTAATTCATTCATACGATCCATTCTAATTCATTCGCACGAATGTATCCATTCTAGTTCATTCGTACGATCCATTCTAATTCATTCGTACGATCTATTCTAATTCATTCGCACGATCCATTCTAATTCATTCATATGATCCATTCTAATTCATTCGCACGAATGTATCCATTCTTGTTCATTCGTACATACGATCCATTCTAATTCATTCGCACGGATATATCCATTCTAATTCATTTGTATAATCCATTCTATTTCATTCGTACGATCCATTCTTACTCATTCGTATGATCCATTCTAATTCATTCACACGAATGTATCCATTCTAATTCATTCATACGATCCATTCTAATTCATTCGTATGATCCATTCGAATCCATTCTAATTCATTCGCATGAATGTATCCATTCTAATTCATTCGTACAATCCATTCTATTTCATTCGTACGATCCATTCTTACTCATTCGTATGATCCATTCTAATTCATTCGTATGATCCATTCTAATTCATTCGTACGATCCATTCTAATTCATTCGCACGATCCATTCTAATTCATTCATACGATCCATTTTAATTCATTCATACGATCCATTCTAATTCATTCCTACAATCCATTCTAATTCATTCGCCCGATCCATTCTAATTCATTCATACGATCCATTCTATTCGAATGGATCATACAATCCATTCGAATTCATTCGCATGATCCATTCTAATTCATTCATTCGATCCATTCTAATTTATTCAAACAATGCATTCTAATTCTTTCACACGATCCATTCTAATTCATTCGTACGATCCTTTCTAATTCATTCGTACAATCCATTCTATTTCATTAGTACGATCCATTCTTACACATTCGTATGATCCATTCTAATTTATTCGTACGATCCATTCTAATTCATTTGTAAGATCCATTCTAATTCACTCGTACAATCCATTCTATTTCATTCGTACGATCCATTCTTACTCATTCGTATGATCCATTCTAATTCATTCGCACGAATGTATCCATTCTAATTCATTTATACAATCCATTCTAATTCATTCCATACGATCCATTCTAATTCATTCGTACGATCGTACGAATGAATTAGAATGGATCGTACGAATGAATTAGAATAGATTGTGCGAATGAATTAGAATGGATCGTACGAATGAATTAGAATGGATCGTACGAATTAATTAGAATGGATTATACGAATGAGTAAGAATGGATCGTACGAATGAATTAGAATGGATCGTACGAATAAATTAGAATAGATACATTCGTCCGAATGAATTAGAATGGATCGTGCGAATGAATCTTACGAATGAATTAGAATAGATTGTATAAATGAATTAGAATGGATCGTGCGAATGAATTCGAATGGATCGTACGAATTCATTCTAATTCATTCATACAATCCATTCTAATTCTTTCACACGATCTATTCTAATTCATTCGTACGTTCCATTCTAATTCATTAGCACGATACATGCTAATTCATTCGTTCGATCAATTCTAATTCATTAGCACGATCCATTCTAATTAATTCGTACGATCCATTCTAATTCATTCGCACGATCCATTCTAATTCATTCATAGGATCCATTCTAATTTATTCATACGATCTATTCTAATTCTTTCGCACGAATGTATCCATTCTAATTCATTCGCACGAATGTATCCATTCCAATTCATTCGTACGATCCATTCTAATTCATTCGCACGATCCATTCTAATTCATTCGTACGATCAATTCTAATTCATTCGCACGAACGTATCCATTCTAATTCATTCGTACGATCCATTCTAATTCATTCATAGGATCCATTCTAATTCATTCATACAATCCATTCTAATTCATTCGCACGAATGTATCCATTCTAATTCATTCGCACGATCAGTTCTAATTAGTTCACAAAATCTATTCTAATTCATTCATACGATCCATTCTAATTCATTCACACAAATTTATCCATTCTAATTCATTCATACGATCCATTCTAATTCATTCGTACGATCCATTCTAATTCACTCATACGATCCATTCTAATACATTCATACGATCCATTCTAATTCATTTGCACGAATATATCCATTCTAATTCATTCGTACGATTCATTCTAATTCCTTCGTACGATCCATTCTAATTCATTCGTACGATCTATTCTATTTCATTCGTACGATCCATTCTTACTCATTCGTACGATTCATTCTAATTCATTCGTCCGATCCATTCTAATTCATTCGCACGAATGTATCCATTCTAATTCATTAGTTCGATCAATTCTAATTCATTAGCACGATCCATTCTAATTCATTCGTACGATCCATTCTAATTCATTCGCACGATCCATTCTAATTTATTCATAGGATCCATTCTAATTCATTCGTACGATCCATTCTAATTCATTCGCACGAATGTATCCATTCTAATTCATTCATACGATCCATTCTACTTCATTCGTACTATCCGTTCTAATTCACTCATACGATCCATTCTAATTCATTCATATGATCCATTCTAATTCATTTGCACGAATATATCCATTCTAATTCATTCGTATGATCCATTCTAATTCCTTCGTACGATCCATTCTAATTCCTTCGTACGATCCATTCTAATTCCTTCGTACGATCCATTCTATTTCATTCGTATGATCCATTCTAATTCCTTCGTACGATCCATTTAATTCCTTCGTATCCATTCTAATTCACTCATACGATCCCTTCTAATTCATTCGTACGATCCATTCTAATTCATTCATACAATCCATTCTAATTCATTCGCACGAATGTATCCATTCTAATCATTCGTACGATCCCTTCTAATCCATTCGTACGATCCATTCTAATTTATTCGCACGAATGTATCCATTCTAATTCATTCGTACGATCCATTCTAATTCATTCGCACAATCTATTCTAATTCATTCATACGATCCATTCTAATTCATTCGCACGAATGTATCCATTCTAATTCATTCATACGATCCATTCTACTTTTTTTTTTTTTTTTTTTTTTTTTTTTTTTTTTTTTTTTTTTTTTTTTTTTTTTTTTTTTTTTTTTTTTTTTTTTGCCCAACAAATGATATACCATGTTTTAGTACTGAGCTTCCAAACACCCTACACTCTTGATCATCCACCACCCCGAAACAAGCTGATCAAATGAAATGACATGTTTCAAATGTGTGGAGAGAGAGAGAGAGAGAGAGAGAGAGAGAGAGAGAGAGAGAGAGAGAGAGAGGGAGGGGGGGGGGGGGGGTTGCCTTTGCTCCTTGGGAGAGAATCACTTGATCAGGGCAGGCTTATATTGGCGCGCCTTGGCTCTACCACCTCTAGGCTTTTCGGTTAGTAATGCATACATCTTTACAGGGAATATTTCCTCTGGGAGTCCTTTTTGGTCCTTTGTGCTGTACATATGGAGTCCACACTTGCTGAAAAGCTCCTTAAAGTACAAATCAGACCTGGTTATGCTATGGTCCTCCTTATCCAGTACAAATCCAGTTCTTGAGACATTCTCTTTGACGACGAAAAATCCATTATGCTTCAGGCCAGCCTTGGTCTTAACAAGTTGGACATTTTCAGATTGTGAGGTGTGCTTGAAACATATGCTTGATAAGAAAATCACTTTGCTCTTTTGAAAAACGAGATAAAGTCATCATCTGGAAGCTGTCCTATACACCACTGGACCCATATCACATCATATCTCCCAACCTCTGGATTGAACTCCTGAAGAGGGACACAATAAAAATTAACGGCCTTGTGAGCACCTTGATCCATATCACCATTAGGGGCCAAATTTTCACGAGCAGCTTCTAGAAAATGTGATACCGGTTCAACAAGGTCAACCTCATTGAAGTGTCTTAGAAGAAAATTCTTTGTTACCCTCCCTATGCCAGACCCACAATCGAGGGCTACAAGATGCCGCTTTGCCCCTCCGAAACGATTGAGCAGAAGGGGTTTGAGGAAGGCCTCGCTTCCCTTGACGTCAGCCTCGTTGACATGCCCATAGCCTCCAAGAACCCCATCAACGGAAGCCTCGACACCTTGCCAGTAGGCGATGCCTTTCTGATACCATTCGCCGCGTTTGTTTGTCGCGGGGGCGGCGGCCGGAGCAGCGCCGTTGTCTTCAGCTCCTTCTCCGACGCCGAGCTCTTCTCTCCACATCTCCCTCGCGCTCGAGAATCCCCGCCCGTCGGAGTCCAGTCCGCCGGCGTCCATCTTGGCGGTGGATCCTTCCACTGTTCCACACTCCGGACCGGATCGATCCATTCTACTTCATTCGTACTATCCGTTCTAATTCACTCATACGATCCATTCTAATTCATTCATACGATCCATTCTAATTCGTTTGCACGAATATATCCATTCTAATTCCTTCGTACGATCCATTCTAATTCCTTCGTACGATCCATTCTAATTCACTACCTCGGGGGGCGGACTCCGGAGAAGATCACTGCTCCTGACTTCGCCTTCCAGCTGAAGGACGGGAAGACCGGCGCTATTCTGCTGAAGCAGGAGATCGGCGCTATTCCGCCGATGCAGAATATCCATTCTAATTCATTCGTACGATCCATTCTAACTCATTCGGTGGATCCATTCTAATTCATTCGTACGATCCATTCTAATTCATTCCCACGATCCATTCTAATTTATTCGTATGATCCATTCTAATTCATTCGTACGATCTATTCTAATTCATTCGCACGAATGTAACCATTCTAATTCATTCATACGATCCATTCTAATTCATTCGTACGATCCATTCTAATTCACTCATACGATCCATTCTAATACATTCATACGATCCATTCTAATTCATTTGCACGAATATATCCATTCTAATTCTTTCGTACGATCCATTCTAATTCATTCGTACGATCCATTCTAATTCATTCGTAAGATCCATTCTAATTCATTCATATGATCCATTCTAATTCATTCGTACGATCCATTCTAATTCATTCGTACGAATGAATTAGAATGGATATATTTGTGCGAATGAATTAGAATGGATCGTACGAATGAATTAGAATGGATCGTATGAATGAATTAGAATGGATCGTACGAATGAATTAGAATGGATAGTACGAAGGAATTAGAATGGATCGTATGAATGAATTAGAATGGATCGTACGAATAAATTAGAATGGATACATTCGTCCGAATGAATTAGAATGGATCATACGAATGAGTAAGAATGGATCGTACGAATGAAATAGAATAGATTGTACGAATGAATTAGAATGGATCCTACGAATGAATTAGAATGGATCGTGTGAAAGAATTAGAATGGATTGTATGAATGAATTAGAATGAATTCGTACGATCCATTCGAATTCATTCGCACGATCCATTCTAATTCATTCATACGATCCATTCTAATTCATTCATACAATCCATTCTAATTCTTTCACATGATCCATTCTAATTCATTCGTCTAATCCATTCTAATTCATTCGTACAATCTATTCTAATACATTCGTACGATCCATTCTTACTCATTCGTATGATTCATTCTAATTCATTCGGACGAATGTATCCATTCTAATTTATTCGTACGATCCATTCTAATTCATTCGTACGATCCATTCTAATTCATTCGTACGATCCATTCTAATTCATTCGTCCGATCCGTTCTAATTCATTCGCATGAATGTATCCATTCTAATTCATTCGTACGATCCATTCTAATTCATTCGTACGATCCATTCTAATTCATTCGTAAGATCCATTCTAATTTATTCGTACGATCCATTCTAATTCATTCGTTTGATCCATTCTAATTCATTCGCACGATCCATTCTAATTCCTTCGTACGATCCATTCCAATTCATTCGCACGATCTATTCTAATTCATTCCATTCTATTCATTCGTACGATCCATTCTTACTCATTGGCACGATCCATTCTAATTCATTCGCACGAATGTATCCATTCTAATTCATTCGTACGATCCATTCTAATTCATTCGTATGATCCATTTTTATTCATTCGCACGATCCAGTCTAATGGATTCGCACGATCCATTCTAATTCATTCGCACGAATGTATCCATTCTAATTCATTCATACGATCCATTCTAATTCATTCGTACGATCCATTCTAATTCATTCGCACAAATGTATCCATTCTAATTCATTCGTACGATCCATTCTAATTCATTCGTACGATCAGTTCTAATTCATTCATACGATCAATTCTAATTCATTCGTACGATCCATTCTAATTCACTCATACGATCCATTCTAATACATTCATACGATCCATTCTAATTCATTTGCACGAATATAACCATTCTAATTCATTCGTACGATCCATTCTAATTCCTTCGTACGATCCATTCTAATTCATTCGTACGATCTATTCTAATTCATTCGTACGATCCATTCTAATTCATTCGTACGATCCATTCTAATTCATTCGCACGAATGTATCCATACTAATTCATTCGTACGATCCATTCTAATTCATTCGCACGATCCATTCTAATTAATTCGTACGATCCATTCTAATTCTTTCACACGATCCATTCTAATTCATTCGTACGATCCATTCTAATTCATTCGCACGATCCATTCTAATTCATTCGTACGATCCATTCTAATTCATTCGCACGATATATTCATATTCATTCGCACAATCCATTCTAATTCATTCGCACGAATGTATCCATTCTAATTCATTCGTACGATCCATTCTAATTCATTCGTACGATCCATTCTAATTCATTCGTATGATCCATTCTAATTCATTCGCACGAATGTATCCATTCTAATTCATTCGTACGATCCATTCTAATTCATTCGTACGATCCATTCTAATTCATTCGTATGATCCATTCTAATTAATTTGTATGATCCATTCTAATTCACTCATACGATCCATTCTAATACATTCATGTATCCATTCTAATCCATTCGTACGATCCATTCTAATTCATTCGTAGGATCCATTCTAATTCATTCACACAAATGTATCCATTCTAATTCATTCGTACGATCCATTCTAATTCATTCACACGATCCATTCTAATTCATTCGTACGATCCATTCTAATTCATTCGTACGATCCATTCTAATTCATTCGTACGATCCATTCTAATTCATTCGTATGATCCATTCTAATTAATTCGTATGATCCATTCCAATTCATTCGTACGATCCATTCTAATTCATTCGTACGATCCATTCTAATTCATTCGCACAATCCATTCTATTTCATTCGTACGATCCATTCTTACTCATTGGTAAGATCCATTCTAATTCATTCGCACGAATGTATCCATTCTAATTCATTCATACGAATCCATTCTAATTCATTCGTACAATCCATTCTATTTCATTCGTACGATCCATTCTTACTCATTCGTATGATCCATTCTAATTCATTCGCACGAATGTATCCATTCTAAATCATTCGTACGATCCATTCTAATTCATTCGTACGATCCATTCTAAATCATTCGTACAATCCATTCTATTTCATTCGTACGATCAATTCTAATTCATTAGCACGATCCATTCTAATTCATTCGTACGATCCATTAAAATTCATTCGCACGATCCATTCTAATTCATTCGTACAATCCATTCTATTTCATTCGTACAATCCATTCTTACTTAATCGTATGATCCATTCTAATTCATTCGCACGAATGTATCCATTCTAATCCATTCGTACGATCCATTCTAATCCATTCGTACGATCTATTCTAATTCATTCGCATGAATGTAACCATTCTAATTCATTCATTTGATCCATTCTAATTCATTCGTACGATCCATTCTAATTCATTCGTCCGATCCATTCTAATTCATTCACACGAATGTATCCATTCTAAACCATTCATACGATCCATTCTAATTCATTCGTACGATCCATTCTAATTCATTCGTAAGATCCATTCTAATTCATTCGTAAGATCCATTCTAATTCATTCGTACGATCCATTCTAATTCATTCGTACGATCCATTCTAATTCATTCGCACGAATGTATCCATTCTAGTTCATTTGTACGATCCATTCTAATTCATTCGTACGATCCATTCTAATTCATTCGCAAGATCCATTCTAATTCATTCGTGCGATCAATTCTAATTCATTCGCACGAATGTATCCCACACGATCCATTCTAATTCATTTGTACGTTCCATTCTAATTCATTAGCACGATCCATGCTAATTCATTCGTTCGATCAATTCTAATTCATTAGCACGATCCATTCTAATTCATTCGTACGATCCATTCTAATTCATTCGCACGATCCATCCTAATTCATTCATAGGATTCATTCTAATTCATTCATACGATCTATTCTAATTCTTTCGCACGAATGTATCCATTCTATTTCATTCGCACGAATGTATCCATTCTAATTCATTCGTACGATCCATTCTAATTCATTCGTACGATCCATTCGAATTCATTCGTACGATCCATTCTAATTCATTCATATGATCCATTCTAATTCATTCATACAATCCATTCTATTTCTTTCACACGATCTATTCTAATTCATTCGTACGATCCATTCTAATTTATTCGTACAATCCATTCTATTTCATTCGTACGATCCATTATTACTCATTCGTATGATCCATTCTAATTCATTCGTATGATCCATTCTAATTCATTCATAGGATCCATTCTAATTCATTCGTACGATCCATTCTAATTCATTTGTACGATCCATTCTAATTTATTCGCACAAATGTATCCATTTTAGTTCATTCGTACGATCCATTCTAATTCATTCGTACGATCCATTCTAATTCATTCGCGCGATCCATTCTAATTCATTTGTACGATCCATTCTAATTCATTCATACGATCCATTCTAATTCATTCGTATGATCCATTCTAATTCATTCGTACAATCTATTCTAATTCATTCGTACGAATGGATACATTCGTGTGAGTGAATTAGAATGGATCGTACGAATGAGTAAGAATGGATCGTACGAATGAAATAGAATGGATTGCACGAATGAATTAGAATGGATCGTACGAATGAATTAGAATGGATCATGTGAAAGAATTAGAATGGATTGTATGAATGAATTAGCATGGATCGTACAAAGGAATTAGAATGGATCGTACGAATGAATTAGAATGGATCGTACGAATGAATTAGAATAGATCGTACGAATGAATTAGAATGGATCGTACGAATGAATTAGAATGGATCGTGTGAAAGAATTAGAATGGATCGTACGAATGAATTAGAATGGATCGTGCGAATGAATTAGAATGGATTGTACGAATGAATTAGAATGGATCGTGCTAATGAATTAGAATTGATCGAACGAATGAATTAGCATGGATCATGCATTCGTACGATCCATTCTAATTCATTCGTAAGATCCATTCTAATTCATTCGTACAATCCATTCTAATTCATTCGTACGATCCATTCTAATACATTCGTACGATTCATGCTAATTCATTCGCACGATCCATTCTAATTCATTCGTACGATCCATTCTTATTCATTCATACGATCCATTCTAATTCATTCGCACAATCCATTCTAATTCATTCGTACAATCCATTCTAATTCATTCGTATGATCCATTCTAATTCATTTGTACGATCCTTTCTAATTCATTCGCACGATCCATTCTAATTCATTCATACGATCCATTCTAATTCATTCATACGATCCATTCTAATTCATTCCTACAATCCATTCTAATTCATTCGCCCGATCCATTCTAATTCATTCATACGATCCATTCTATTCGAATGGATCATGCGATCCATTCGAATTCATTCGCACGATCCATTCTAATTCATTCATACGATCCATTCTAATTCATTCATACAATGCATTCTTATTCTTTCACACGATCCATTCTAATTCATTCGTACGATCCATTCTAATTCATTCGTACAATCCAGTCTATTTCATTTGTACGATCCATTCTTACTCATTCGTATGATCCATTCTAATTCATTCGTACGATCCATTCTAATTCATTTGTACGATCCATTCTAATTCATTCGTACAATCCATTCTATTTCATTTGTACGATCCATTCTTACTCATTCGTATGATCCATTCTAATTCATTCGTACGATCCATTCTAATTCATTCGTATGATCCATTCTAATTCATTCGCACGAATGTATCCATTCTAATTCATTCATACAATCCATTCTAATTCATTCCGTACGATCCATTCTAATTCATTCGTACGATCTTACGAATGAATTAGAATGGATCGTACGAATGAATTAGAATAGATTGTGCGAATGAATTAGAATGGATCGTACGAATGAATTAGAATGGATCGTACGAATGAATTAGAATGGATCATACGAATGAGTAAGAATGGATCGTACGAATGAATTAGAATGGATCGTCCGAATGAATTAGAATGGATCGTACGAATAAATTAGAATGGATACATTCGTCCGAATGAATTAGAATGGATCATACGAATGAGTAAGAATAGATCGTACGAATGAAATAGAATAGATCGTACGAATGAATTAGAATGGAATATACGAATGAATTAGAATGGATCGTACGAATGAATTAGACTGGATCGTATGAATGAATTAGAATGGATCGTACGAATGAATTAGAATGGATCGTGCGAATGAATTCGAATGGATCATGCTAATGAATTAGAATGGAATAGAATAGATTGTACGAATGAATTAGAATGGATCGTATGAAGGAATTAGAATGGATCGTACGAATGAATTAGAATGGATCGTACGAATGAATTAGAATGGATACATTCGTGCGAATGAATTAGAATGGATACATTCGTGCGAAAGAATTAGAATATATCGTATGATTGAATTAGAATGGATCGCATGAATGAATTAGAATGGATCGTGCGAATGAATTAGAATGGATCGTACGAATGAATTAGAATGGATCGTGTGAAAGAATTAGAATGGATTGCACGAATGAATTAGAATGGATCGTACGAATGAATTAGAATGGATCTTGTGAAAGAATTAGAATGGATTGTATGAATGAATTAGAACG
This sequence comes from Chamaelirium japonicum, assembly GCA_947650365.1. Classification (NCBI taxonomy): domain Eukaryota; kingdom Viridiplantae; phylum Streptophyta; class Magnoliopsida; order Liliales; family Melanthiaceae; genus Chamaelirium; species Chamaelirium japonicum. Next base: position 1,016,609 of record CANTAL010000088.1, on the reverse strand, counting down.
TACGATCCATTCTTATTCATTCGTATGATCCATTCTAATTCCTTTGTACTATCCATTCTAATTCATTCGTACGATCCATTCTAATTCATTCGCGCAATCTATTCTAATTCATTCGTACGATCCATTCTAATTCATTCGTACGATCCATTCTAATTCATTCATACAATCCATTCTAATTTATTCGCACGAATGCATCCATTCTAATTCATTGGTACGATCCATTCTAATTTATTAATATGATCCATTCTAATTCATTCGTACGATCCATTCTAATTCACTCATACGATCCATTCTAATACATTCATACGATCCATTCTAATTCATTTGCACGAATATATCCATTCTAATTTATTCGTACGATCACGAATGTATCCATTCTAGTTCATTCGTACGATCCATTCTAATTCATTCGTACGATCCATTCTAATTCATTCATACGATCTATTCTAATTCATTCATACAATCCATTCTAATTCTTTCACACGATCCATTCTAATTCATCCGTACGATTCATTCGTAGGATCCATTCTAATTCATTCGTACGATCCATTCTAATTCATTCGTACGATCCATTCTATTTCATTCGCACGATCCATTCTAATTCATTCTAATTCATTCGTCCGATCCATTCTAATTTATTCGCACGATCCATTCTAATTCATTCGTATGATCCATTCTACGATCCATTCTAATTCATTCGTATATTCCATTCTAATTTATTAGCACGATCCATGCTAATGAATTAGAATGGATCGTACGATCCAATCTAATTCATTCATACGATCCATTCTTACTCATTCGTATGATCCATTCTAATTCAATCGTACGATCCATTCTAATTCATTCGTACGATCCATTCTAATTCCTTCGTACGATCCATTCTAATTCATTCGCACGATCCATTCTAATTCATTCATACGATCTATTCTAATTCCTTCGTACGATCCATTCTAATTCATTCATACGATCCATTCTAATTCATTCTAATTCATTTGTACGATCCATTCTAATTCATTCGCACGAATGTATCCATTCTAATTCATTCGTACGATCCATTCTAATTCATTCACACGTACAAATGAATTAGAATGGATCGTATGAATGTATTAGAATGGATCGTGCGAATGAATTAGAATGGATCGTGCGAATGAATTAGAATGAATCGTACGAATGAATTAGAATGGATCGTACGAATGAACTAGAATGGATACATTCGTGCGAATGAATTAGAATGGATCGTACGAATGAATTAGAATGGATCGTACGAATGAATTAGAATGGATCTTACGAATGAATTAGAATGGATCGTACGAATGAATTAGAATGGATCGTACGAATGAATTAGAATGGATACATTCATACGAATGAATTAGAACGGATCGGACGAATGAATTAGAATGGATCGTACGAATGAATTAGAGTGGATCGTACGAATGAATTTGAATGGATCGTACGAATAAATTAGAATGGATACATTCGTCCGAATGAATTAGAATGAATCATACGAATGAGTAAGAATGGATCGTACGAATGTATTAGAATAGATTGTACGAATGAATTAGAATGGATTAGACGAATGAATTAGAATGGATCATGTGAAAGAATTAGAATGGATTGTATGAATGAATTAGAATGGATCGTATGAATGAATTAGAATGGATCGTGCGAATGAATTCGAATGGATCGTACGAATTCATTCTAATTCATTCATACAATTCATTCTAATTCTTTCACACGATCCATTCTAATTCATTTGTAGGATCCATTCTAATTCATTCGTACAATCTATTCTATTTCATTCGTACGATCCATTCTTACTCATTCGTATGATCCATTCTAATTCATTCGGACGAATGTATCCATTCTAATTTATTCGTACGATCCATTCTAATTCATTCGTACGATCCATTCTAATTCCTTCGTACTATCCATTCTAATTCATTCGTACGATCCATTCTAATTCATTCATACGATCCATTCTAATTCATTCGTACGATCCATTCTAATTCATTCGCACAAATATATCCATTCTAATTCATTCGTACGAATGAATTAGAATGGATCGTACGAATGAATTAGAATGGATCGTACGAATGAATTAGAATGGATCTTACGAATGAATTAGAATGGATCGTACGAATGAATTAGAATGGATATATTCGTGCAAATGAATTAGAATGGATCGTATGAATGTATTAGAATGGATCGTATGAGTGAATTAGAATGGATCGTACGAATGAATTAGAATGGATCGTATGAATGAATTAGAATGGTTACATTCGTGCGAATGAATTAGAATAGATCGTACGAATGAATTAGAATGGATCATACGAATAAATTAGAATGGATCGTGGGAATGAATTAGATTGGATCGTACGAATGAATTAGAATGGATCCACCGAATGAGTTAGAATGGATCGTACGAATGAATTAGAATGGACATTCTGCATCGGCGGAATAGCGCCGATCTCCTGCTTCAGCAGAATAGCGCCGGTCTTCCCGTCCTTCTGCTGGAAGGCGAAGTCGGGAGCAGTGATCTTCTCCGGAGTCCGCCCCCCGAGGTAGTGAATTAGAATGGATCGTACGAAGGAATTAGAATGGATCGTACGAAGGAATTAGAATGGATCGTACGAATGAATTAGAATGGATATATTCGTGCAAATGAATTAGAATGGATCGTATGAATGAATTAGAATGGATCGTAGGAGTGAATTAGAACGGATAGTACGAATGAAGTAGAATGGATCGTATGAATGAATTAGAATGGATACATTCGTGCGAATGAATTAGAATGGATCGTATGAATGAGTTAGAATAGATTGTGCGAATGAATTAGAATGGATCGTACGAATGAATTAGAATAGATACATTCGTGCGAATAAATTAGAATGGATTGTATCAATAAATTAGAATGGATCGTACGAATGAATTAGAATGGATCGTACGAATGAATTAGAATAGATTGCGCGAATGAATTAGAATGGATCATACGAATGAATTAGAATGGATCGTACGAAGGAATTAGAATGGATCGTACGAATGAATTAGAATGGATCATACGAATGAATTAGAATGGATCGTACGAATGAATTAGAATGGATCGTACGAATGAATTAGAATAGATCATAGGAATGAATTAGAATGGATCGTGCAAATGAATTAGAATGGATACATTCGTGCGAATGAATTAGAATAGATCGTGCGAATGAATTAGAATGGATCATACGAATGAATTAGAATGGATATATTTGAACGAATAAATTAGAATGGATCATACGAATGAATTAGAATGGATAGTGCGAATGAATTAGAATCGATCGTACGAATGAATTAGAATGGATCGTACGAATGAATTAGAATGGATCATACGAATGAGTGAGTAAGAATGGATCGTACGAATGAATTAGAATGGATCGTACGAATGAATTAGAATGGATCGTACGAATAAATTAGAATGGATACATTCGTGCGAATGAATTAGAATGGATCGTGCGAATCCATTAGACTGGATCGTGCGAATGAATAAGAATGGATCATACGAATGAATTAGAATGGATCGTACGAATTAATTAGAATGGATACATTCGTGCGAATGAATTTGAATGGATTGTATGAATGAATTAGAATGGATCGTACGAATGAATTAGAATGGATTATACGAATTAATTAGAATGGATCATACGAATGAATTAGAATGTATCGTACGAATGAATTAGAATGGATCGTACGAATGAACTAGAATGGATCGTACGAATGAACTAGAATGGATACATTCGTGCGAATGAATTAGAATGGATTGTACGAATGAATTAGAATGGATCGTACGAATGAATTAGAATGGATCTTACGAATGAATTAGAATGGATCGTACGAATGAATTAGAATGGATCGTACAAATGAATTAGAATGGATACATTCGTGCGAATGAATTAGAATGGATCGGACGAATGAATAAGAATAGATCGTACGAATGAATTAGAATGGATCAAATGAATGAATTAGAATGGTTACATTCATGTGAATGAATTAGAATGGATCGTACGAATGGATTAGAATGGATCGTACGAATGGATTAGAATGGATACATTCGTGCGAATGAATTAGAATGGTTTGTATGAATGAATTAGAATGGATCGTACGAATGAATTAGAAGGGATCGTATGAGTGAATTAGAATGGATACGAAGGAATTAAATGGATCGTACGAAGGAATTAGAATGGATCATACGAATGAAATAGAATGGATCGTACGAAGAAATTAGAATGGATCGTACGAAGGAATTAGAATGGATCGTACGAAGGAATTAGAATGGATCATACGAATGAATTAGAATGGATATATTCGTGCAAATGAATTAGAATGGATCGTATGAATGAATTAGAATGGATCGTATGAGTGAATTAGAACGGATAGTACGAGTGAAGTAGAATGGATCGTATGAATGAATTAGAATGGATACATTCGTGCGAATGAATTAGAATGGATCGTACGAATGAATTAGAATGGATCCTATGAATGAATTAGAATGGATCGTGCGAATGAATTAGAATGGATCGTACGAATGAATTAGAATGGATCGTGCTAATGAATTAGAATTGATCGAACTAATGAATTAGAATGGATACATTCGTGCGAATGAATTAGAATGGATCGGACGAATGAATTAGAATGGATCGTACGAATGAGTAAGAATGGATCGTACGAATGAAATAGAATAGATCGTACGAATGAATTAGAATGGATCGTACGAAGGAATTAGAATGAATCGTACGAATGAATTAGAATGGATATATTCGTGCAAATGAATTAGAATGGATCGTATGAATGTATTAGAATGGATCGTATGAGTGAATTAGAATGGATCGTACGAATGAATTAGAATGGATCGTATGAATGAATTAGAATGGATACATTCGTGTGAATGAATTAGAATGAATCGTATGAATGAATTAGAATAGATTTTGTGAACTAATTAGAACTGATCGTACGAATGAATTAGAATGGATACATTCGTGCGAATGAATTAGAATGGATTGTATGAATGAATTAGAATGGATCCTATGAATGAATTAGAATGGATCGTACGAATGAATTAGAATGGATACGTTCGTGCGAATGAATTAGAATTGATCGTACGAATGAATTAGAATAGATCGTGCGAATGAATTAGAATGGATCGTACGAATGAATTGGAATGGATACATTCGTGTGAATGAATTAGAATGGATACATTCGTGCGAAAGAATTAGAATAGATCGTATGAATAAATTAGAATGGATCCTATGAATGAATTAGAATGGATCGTGCGAATGAATTAGAATGGATCATACGAATTAATTAGAATGGATCGTGCTAATGAATTAGAATTGATCGAACGAATGAATTAGCATGGATCGTGCTAATGAATTAGAATGGAACGTACGAATGAATTAGAATGGATCGTGTGAAAGAATTAGAATGGATTGTATGAATGAATTAGAATGAATTCGTACGATCCATTCGAATTCATTCGCATGATCCATTCTAATTCATTCATACAATCTATTCTAATTCATTCGTACGATTCATTCGCACGATCCATTCTAATTCATTCGGACGAATGTATCCATTCTAATTTATTCGTACGATCCATTCTAATTCATTCGTACGATCCATTCTTACTCATTCGTATAATCCATTCTAATTCATTCGTACGATCCATTCTAATTCATTCGTACGATCCATTCTAATTCATTCGCACAATCTATTCTAATTCATTCGTATGATCCATTCTAATTCATTCGTACGATCGTACGAATGAATTAGAATGGATCGTATGGAATGAATTAGAATGGATTGTATAAATGAATTAGAATGGATACATTCGTGCGAATGTATTAGAATGGATCATACGAATGAGTAAGAATGGATCGTACGAATGAAATAGAATGGATTGTACGAATGAATTAGAATGGATCGTACAAATGAATTAGAATGGATCGTACGAATAAATTAGAATGGATCATACGAATGTGTAAGAATGGATCGTACAAATGAAATAGAATGGATTGTACGAATGAATTAGAAAGGATCGTACGAATGAATTAGAATGGATCGTGTGAAAGAATTAGAATGCATTGTATGAATAAATTAGAATGGATCGTATGAATGAATTAGAATGGATCATGCGAATGAATTCGAATGGATCGTATGATCCATTCGAATAGAATGGATCGTATGAATGAATTAGAATGGATCGGGCGAATGAATTAGAATGGATTGTAGGAATGAATTAGAATGGATCGTATGAATGAATTAGAATGGATCGTATGAATGAATTAGAATGGATCGTGCGAATGAATTAGAATGGATCGTACGAATGAATTAGAATGGATCATACGAATGAATTAGAATGGATCATACGAATGAGTAAGAATGGATCATACGAATGAAATAGAATGGATTGTACGAATGAATTAGAATGGATACATTCATGCGAATGAATTAGAATGGATCGGACGATTGAATTAGAATGGATCGTACGATTCATTCTAATTCATTCGTACGATCCATTCTAATACATTCGTACGATTCATGCTAATTTATTCGCACGATCCATTCTAATTCATTCGTACGATCCATTCTTATTCATTCATACGATCCATTCTAATTCATTCGCACAATCCATTCTAATTCATTCGTACAATCCATTCTAATTCATTCGTATGATCCATTCTAACTCATTCGGTGGATCCATTCTAATTCTTTCGTACGATCAATTCTAATTCATTCCGACGATCCATTCTAATTTATTCGTACGATCCATTCTAATTCATTCGTACGATCTATTCTAATTCATTCGCACGAATGTAACCATTCCAATTCATTCATACGATTCATTCTAATTCATTCGTATGAGCTATTCTAATTCATTCGTACGATCCATTCTAATTCATTCGTACGATCCATTGTAATTCATTCATACAATCCATTTAGATTCATTCGCACAAATGTATCCATTCAAATTCATTCGTACGATCCAGTCTAATTCATTCGTACGATCCATTCTAATTCCTTCGTACGATCCATTCTAATTCATTCGTACGATCCATTCTAATTCATTCGTACGATCCATTCTAATTCATTCGTACGATCCATTCTAATTCATTCGTACAATCTATTCTAATGCATTCGTACAAATGGATACATTCGTGTGAATGAATTAGAATGGATCGTACGAATGAGTAAGAATGGATCGTACGAATGAAATATAATGGATTGCACGAATTATTTAGAATGGATCGTACGAATGAATTAGAATGGATTGTGTGAAAGAATTAGAATGGATTGTATGAAAGAATTAGAATGGATCGTACGAATGAATTAGAATGGATTGTACGAATGAATTAGAATGGATCATACGAATGAATTAGAATCGATCGTACGAATGAATTAGAATGGATCGCACGAAGGAATTAGAATGGATCGTACGAATGTATTAGAATGGATATATTCGTGCAAATGAATTAGAATGGATCGTATGAATGTATTAGAATGGATCGTATGAGTGAATTAGAATGGATCGTACGAATGAATTAGAATGGATCGTATGAATGAATTAGAATGGATACATTCGTGTGAATGAATTAGAATGGATCGTACGAATGAATTAGAATAGATTTTGTGAATGAATTAGAACTGATCGTACGAATGAATTAGAATGGATACATTCGTGCGAATGAATTAAAATGGATTGTATGAATGAAATATAATGGATCGTACGAATGAACTAGAATGGATACATTCGTGCGAATGAATTAGAATGGATCGTACGAATGAATTAGAATGGATCGTACGAATGATTTCGAATGGATCTTACGAATGAATTAGAATGGATCGTACGAATGAATTAGAATGGATCGTACGAATGAATTAGAATGGATACATTCGTGCGAATGAATTAGAATGGATCGGACGAATGAATTAGAATGGATCGGACGAATGAATTAGAATGGATCGTACGAATGAATTAGAATGGATTGTACGAATAAATTAGAATGGATACATTCGTCCGAATGAATTAGAATGGATCATACGAATGAGTAAGAATGGATTGTATGAATGAAATAGAATAGATTGTACGAATGAATTAGAATGGATCCTACGAATCAATTAAAATGGATCGTGTGAAAGAATTAGAATCGATTGTATGAATGAATTACAATGGATCGTATGAATGAATTAGAATGGATCGTGCGAATGAATTCGAATGGATCGTACGAATTCATTCTAATTCATTCATACAATCCATTCTAATTCTTTCGTACAATTCTAATTCTAATTCATTCGTTCGATCAATTCTAATTCATTAGCACGATCGATTCTAATTCATTCGTACGATCCATTCTAATTCATTCGCATGATCCATTCTAATTCATTCATAGGATCCATTCTAATTCATTCATACAATCCATTCTAATTCATTCGCACGAATGTATCCATTCTAATTCATTCGTACGATCAGTTCTAATTCATTCACAAAATCTATTCTAATTCATTCATACGATCCATTCTAATTCATTCACACGATTGTATCCATTCTAATTCATTCATACGATCCATTCTAATTCATTCGTACGATCCATTCTAATTCACTCATACGATCCATTCTAATACATTCATACGATCCATTCTAATTCATTTGCACAAACATATCCATTCTAATTCATTCGTACGATCCATTCTAATTACTTCGTACGATCCATTCTAATTCATTCGTACGATCTATTCTATTTCATTCGTACGATCCATTCTTACTCATTCGTACGATCCATTCTAATTCATTCGTCCGATCCATTCTAATTCATTCGCACGAATGTATCCATTCTAATTCATTCGTTCGATCAATTCTAATTCATTAGCACGGTCCATTCTAATTCATTCGTACGATCCATTCTAATTCATTCGCACGATCCATTCTAATTCATTCATAGGATCCATTCTAATTCATTCATACGATCTATTCTAATTCTTTCGCACGAATGTATCCATTCTAATTCATTTGCACGAATGTATCCATTCTAATTCATTCATACGATCCAATCTAATTCATTCGTATGATCCATTCTAATTCATTCGTACGATCCATTCTAATTCATTCATACGATCTATTCTAATTCATTCATACAATCCATTCTAATTCTTTCACACGATCCATTCTAATTCATTCGTACGATTCATTCTAATTCATTCGCACAATCCATTCTATTTCATTCGTACGATCCATTCTTGCTCATTCGTATGATCCATTCTAATTCATTCGCACGAATGTATCCATAATGGATCATACGAATGAGTAAGAATGGATCGTACGAATGAAATAGAATGGATTGTGCGAATGAATTAGAATGGATCGTACGATTGAATTAGAATAGATCATTCGAATGAGTAAGAATGAATCGTATGAATGAATTAGAATGGATCGTATGAATGAATTAGAATGGATCATACGAATGAGGAAGAATGGATACATTCGTGCGAATGAATTAGAATCTATCGGACGAATGAATTAGAATGGATCATTCTAATTCATTCGTACGATCCATTCTAATTCATTCGTACGATCCATTCTTACTCATTCGTATCATCCATTCTAATTCATTCGTACGATCCATTCTAATTCATTCGTACGATCGATTCTAATTCATTCGCACTATCCATTCTAATTCATTCATACGATCCATTCTAATTCATTCGTATAATCCATTCTAATTTATTCATTCAAATATATCCATTCTAATTCATTCGTACAATCTATTCTAATTCATTCGCACGATCCATTCTAATTCATTCGCACGAATATATCCATTCTAAATCATTTGCACGATCCATTCTAATTAATTCCTATGTTCTATTCTAATTCATTCGTACGATCCATTCTAATTCATTCTAATTCATTCGTACGATCCATTCTAATTCCTTCGTACGATCCTTTCTAATTCATTCGTACGATCTATTCTAATTCATTTATACGATCCATTCTAATTCATTCGTACGATCCATTCTAATTCCTTCGTACGATCCATTCTAATTCATTCGTACGATCCATTCTAATTCATTCGTACAATCTATTCTAATTCATTCGTACGAATGGATACATTCGAGTGAATGAATTAGAATGGATCGTACGAATGAGTAAGAATGGATCGTACGAATGAAATAGAATGGATTGCACGAATGAATTAGAATGGATCGTACGAATGAATTAGAATGGATCGTACGAAGAAATTAGAATGGATCGTACGAATGAATTAGAATGGATCGTACGAATGAATTAGAATAAATCGTACGAATGAATTAGAATGGATCATACGAAGGAATTAGAATGGATCGTACGAAGGAATTAGAATGGATCGTGCTAATGAATTAGAATTGATCGAACGAATGAATTAGCATGGATCGTGCTAATGAATTAGAATGGAACGTACGAATGAATTAGAATGGATCGTGTGAAAGAATTAGAATGGATTGTATGAATGAATTAGAATGAATTCGTACGATCCATACGAATTCATTCTAATTCATTCTTACAATCCATTCTAATTCTTTCACACGATCCATTCTAATTCATTCGTAGGATCCATTCTAATTCATTCGTACAATCTATTCTATTTCATTCGTACGATCCATTCTTACTCATTCGTATGATCCATTCTAATTCATTCGGACGAATGTATCCATTCTAATTTATTCGCACGATCCATTCTAATTTATTCGTACGATCCATTCTAATTCTTTCGTACGATCTATTCTAATTCATTCGTACGATCCATTCTAATTTCATTCGTACGATCCATTCTAATTCATTTGCTCGAATGTATCCATTCTAATCCATTCGTACGATCCATTCTAATCCATTCGTACGATCCATTCTAATTCATTCGCATGAATGTAACCATTCTAATTCATTCATTTGATCCATTCTAATTCATTCGTACGATCCATTCTAATTCATTCATCCGATCTATTCTAATTCATTCGTACGAATGTATCCATTCTAATTCATTCGTACGATCCATTCTAATTCATTCGTACGATCCATTCTAATTCATTCGTACGATCCATTCTAATTCATTCGCACGAATGTATCCATTCTAGTTCATTCGTACGATCCATTCTAATTCATTCGTACGATCCATTCTAATTCATTCGCACGATCCATTCTAATTCATTCGTACGATCAATTCTAATTCATTCGCACGAATGTATCCATTCTAATTCATTCGTACGATCCTGAATTAGAATGGATCGTACGAATGAATAAGAATGGATACCTTTGTGCATATGAATTAGAATGGATCGTACGAATGAATTAGAATGGATCATATTAATGAATTAGAATGGATCGTACGAATGAATTAGAATGGACCGTACGAATGAATTAGAATGGATCTTACGAGTGGATTAGAATGGATACATTCGTGCGAATGAATTAGAATGGATCGGACGAATGAATTAGAATGGATCGTAAGAATGAATTAGAATGGATCAAAAGAATGAATTAGAATGGTTACATTCATGCGAATGAATTAGAATGGATCGTACGAATGGATTAGAATGGATCATACGAATGGATTAGAATGGATACATTCGAGCGAATGAATTAGAATGGATCGTACGAATGAAATTAGAATGGATCGTACGAATGAATTAGAATAGATCGTACGAATGAATTAGAATGGATCGTACGAATGAATTAGAATGGATCGTGTGAAAGAATTAGAATGGATCGTACGAATGAATTAGAATAGATCGTGCTAATGAATTGGAATTGATCGAACGAATGAATTAGCATGGATCGTGCATTCGTACGATCCATTCTAATTCATTCGTAAGATCCATTCTAATTCATTCGTACGATCCATTCTAATTCATTCGTACGATCCATTCTAATTCATTCGCACGAATGTATCTATTCTAGTTCATTCGTACGATCCATTCTAATTCATTCGTACAATCCATTCTAATTCATTCATACGATCTATTCTAATTCACTCATACAATCCATTATAATTCTTTCACACGATCTATTCTAATTCATTCGTACGATCCATTCTAATTCATTCGCACAATCCATTCTATTTCATTCATACGATCCATTCTTACTCATTCGTATGATCCATTCTAATTCATTCGCACGAATGTATCCACAATGGATCTTACGAATGAGTAAGAATGGATCGTACGAATGAAATAGAATGGATTGTGCGAATGAATTAGAATGGACCGTACGAATGAATTAGAATGGATACATTCGTGCGAATGAATTAGAATGGATCGGACGAATGAATTAGAATGGATCGTAAGAATGAATTAGAATGGATCGTACGAATGAATTAGAATGGATCGTACGAATAAATTAGAATGGATACATTCGTCCGAATGAATTAGAATGGATCATACGAATGAGTAAGAATGGATCGTACGAATGAAATAGAATAGATTGTACGAATGAATTAGAATGGATCGTGCGAATGAATTAGAACGGATCGTACGAATGAATTAGAATGGATCGTACGAATGAATTAGAATGGATCGTGCGAATGAATTAGAATGGATCATATTAATGAATTAGAATGGATCATATTAATGAATTAGAATGGATCGTACGAATGAATTAGAATGGATACATTCGTGCGAATGAATTAGAATGGATCGTGCGAATCCATTAGACTGGATCGTGCGAATGAAAAAGAATGGATCATACGAATGAATTAGAATGGATCGTACGAATTAATTTGAATGGATACATTCGTGCGAATGAATTAGAATGGATTGTATGAATGAATTAGAATGGATTATACGAATGAATTAGAATGGATCATACGAATTAATTAGAATGGATCATACGAATGAATTAGAATGGAATGTACGAATGAATTAGAATGGATAGTACGAATGAACTAGAATGGATCGTACGAATGAACTAGAATGGATACATTCGTGCGAATGAATTAGAATGGATCGTACGAATGAATTAGAATGGATCGTACGATTCATTCTAATTCATTCGTACGATCCATTCTAATACATTCGTACGATTCATGCTAATTCATTCGTACGATCCATTCTAACTCATTCGGTGGATCCATTCTAATTCATTCGTACGATCCATTCTAATTCATTCCCACGATCCATTCTAATTTATTCGTACGATCCATTCTAATTTATTCGTACGATCTATTCTAATTCATTCGCACGAATGTAACCATTCTAATTCATTCATACGATTCATTCTAATTCATTTGTATGAGCTATTCTAATTTATTCGTATGATCCATTCTAATTCATTCGTACGATCCATTGTAATTCATTCATACAATCCATTTAGATTCATTCGCACAAATGTATCCATTCAAATTCATTCGTACGACCCAATCTAATTCATTCGTACGATCCATTCTAATTCATTCGCATGAATATATCCATTCTAATTCTTTCGTACGATGCATTCTAATTCATTCATACGATTCATTCTAATTCATTCGTACGATCCATTCTAATTCAATCGCACGAATGTATCCATTCTAATTCATTCGTACAATCCATTCTATTTTATTCGTACGATCCATTCTTACTCATTCGTATGATCCATTCTAATTCATTCGTACGATCCATTCTAATTCATTCGTACGATCCATTCTAATTCATTCGCATGATCCATTCTAATTCATTCATACGATCCATTCTAATTCATTCATACGATCCATTCTAATTCATTCCTACAATCCATTCTAATTCATTCGTCCGATCCATTCTAATTCATTCATACGATCCATTCTATTCGAATGGATCATGCGATCCATTCGAATTCATTCGCACGATCCATTCTAATTCATTCATACGATCCATTCTAATTCATTCATACAATGCATTCTAATTCTTTCACACGATCCTTTCTAATTCATTCGTACGATCCATTCTAATTCATTCGTACAATCCATTCTATTTCATTTGTACGATCCATTCTTACTCATTCGTATGATCCATTCTAATTCATTCGTACGATCCATTCTAATTCATTTGTACGATCCATTCTAATTCATTCGTACAATCTATTCTATTTCATTCGTACGATCCATTCTTACTCATTCGTATGATCCATTCTAATTCATTCACACGAATGTATCCATTCTAATTCATTCATACAATCCATTCTAATTCATTCCGTACGATCCATTCTAATTCATTCGTACGATCGTACGAATGAATTAGAATGGATCGTACGAATGAATTAGAATAGATTGTGCGAATGAATTAGAATGGATCGTACGAATGAATTAGAATGGATCGTACGAATGAATTAGAATGGATCGTACGAATGAATTAGAATGGATCGTACGAATAAATTAGAATGGATACATTCGTCCGAATGAATTAGAATGGATCATACGAATGAGTAAGAATGGAATGTACGAATGAAATAGAATAGATTGTACGAATGAATTAGAATGGATCCTATGAATGAATTAGAATGGATCGTGTGAAAGAATTAGAATGCATTGTATGAATGAATTAGAATGGATCGTATGAATGAATTAGAATGGATCGTGCGAATGAATATGAATGGATCATGCGAATTCATTCTAATTCATTCATACAATCCATTCTAATTCTTTCACACGATCCCTTCTAATTCATTCGTACATTCCATTCTAATTCATTAGCACGATCCATGCTAATTCATTCGTTCGATCAATTCTAATTCATTAGCACGATCCATTCTAATTCATTCGTACGATCCATTCTAATTCATTCGCACGATCCATTCTAATTCATTTATAGGATCCATTCTAATTCATTCATACGATCTATTCTAATTCTTTCGCACGAATGTATCCATTCTAATTCATTCGCACGAATGTATCCATTCTAATTCATTAGTACGATCCATTCTAATTCATTCGTACGATCCATTCGAATTCATTCGCACGATCCATTCTAATTCATTCATATGATCCATTCTAATTCATTCATACAATCCATTCTAATTCTTTCACACGATCCATTCTAATTCATTCGTACGATCCATTCTAATTCATTCGTACAATCCATTCTATTTCATTCGTACGATCCATTCTTACTCATTCGTATGATCCATTCTAATTCATTCGTATGATCCATTCTAATTTATTCGTACGATCCATTCTTACTCATTCGTATGATCCATTCAAATTCATTCACACGAATGTATCCATTCGTACGAATGAATTAGAATAGATTGTACGAATGAATTAGAATGGATCGTACGAATGAATTAGAATGGATCGTACGAAGGAATTAGAATGGATCATACGAATGAATTAGAATGGATTGTACGAATGAATTAGAATAGATCGTACGAATGAATTAGAATGGATCGTACGAAGGAATTAGAATGGATCGTACGAATGAATTAGAATGGATATATTCGTGCAAATTAATTAGAATGGATCCTATGAATGTATTAGAATGGATCGTATGAGTGAATTAGAATGGATCGTACGAATGAATTAGAATGGATTGTATGAATGAATTAGAATGGATCGTACGAATGAATTAGAATGGATCATACGAATTAATTAGAATGGATCATACGAATGAGTAAGAATGGATCGTACGAATGAAATAGAATAGATTGTACGAATGAATTAGAATGGATCGTGCGAATGAATTAGAATGGATCGTACGAATGAATTAGAATGGATCGTACGAATGAATTTGAATGGATCGTGCGAATGAGTTCGAATGGACCGTACGAATGAATTAGAATGGATACCTTTGTGCAAATGAATTAGAATGGATCGTATGAATGAATTAGAATGGATCCTATGAGTGAATTAGAACGGATAGTACGAATGAAGTAGAATGGATCGTATGAATGAATTAGAATGGATACATTCGTGCGAATGAATTAGAATGGATCGTATGAATGAATTAGAATAGATTGTGTGAATGAATTAGAATGGATCGTACGAATGAATTAGAATGGATACATTCGTGCGAATAAATTAGAATGGATCGTACGAATGAATTAGAATGTATCATACGAATGGATTAGAATGGATCCTACGAATGGATTAGAATGGATACCTTTGTGCATATGAATTAGAATGGATCGTATGAATGAATTAGAATGGATCGTAGAATGGATCGTACGAATGAAATAGAATGAATTAGAATGGATCATACGAATGAATTAGAATAGATCATAGGAATGAATTAGAATGGATCGTGCAAATAAATTAGAATGGATACATTCGTGCGAATGAATTAGAATGGATCGGACGAATGAATTAGAATAGATCGTATGAATGAGTAAGAATGGATCGTACAAATGAAATAGAATAGATCGTACGAATGAATTAGAATGGATCGTACGAAGGAATTAGAATGGATCGTACGAATGAATTAGAATGGATATATTCGTGCAAATGAATTAGAATGGATCGTATGAATGTATTAGAATGGATCGTATGAGTGAATTAGAATGGATCGTACGAATGAATTAGAATGGATCGTATGAATGAATTAGAATGGATACATTCGTGTGAATGAATTAGAATGGATCGTATGAATGAATTAGAATAGATTTTGTGAATGAATTAGAACTGATCGTACGAATGAATTAGAATGGATACATTCGTGCGAATGAATTAGAATGAATTAGAATGGATCGTACGAATGAATTAGAATGGATCGTACGAATGAATTAGAATGGATCAAATGAATGAATTAGAATGGTTACATTCATGTGAATGAATTAGAATGGATCGTACGAATGGATTAGAATGGATCGTACGAATGGATTAGAACGGATACATTCGTGCGAATGAATTAGAATGGATCATACGAATGAGTAAGAATGGATCGTACGAATGAAATAGAATGGATTGTACGAATGAATTAGAATGGATCGTGCGAATGAATTTGAATGGATCGTACGAATGAATTAGAATAGATCGTGCTAATGAATTAGAATTGATCGTACGAATGAAATAGAATGGATTGTACAAATGATTTAGAATGGATCGTACGAATGAATTAGAATGGATCGTACGAATGATTTAGAATGGATACATTCGTGCGAATGAATTAGAATGGATCATAGGAATGAGTAAGAATGGATCGTACGAATGAAATAGAATGGATTGTACGAATGAATTAGAATGGATTCGTACGAATGAATTAGAATGGAACATTCGTGCGATCCATTCTAATTCATTCATACGATCTATTCTAATTCATTCATACAATCCATTCTAATTCTTTCACACGATCCACTCTAATTCATTCGTACGATCCATTCTAATTCATTCGAACGAATGTATCCATTCTAATTCATTCGTACGATCAGTTCTAATTCATTCACAAAATCTATTCTAATTCATTCATACGATCCATTCTAATTCATTCACACGAATGTATCCATTCTAATTCATTCATACGATCCATTCTAATTCATTCGTACGATCCATTCTAATTCACTCATACGATCCATTCTAATTCACTCATATGATCCATTCTAATACATTCATACGATCCATTCTAATTCATTTGCTCGAATATATCCATTCTAATTTATTCGTACGATCCATTCTAATTCCTTCGTACGATCCATTATAATTCATTTGTACGATCTATTCTAATTCATTCGTACGATCCATTCTAATTCCTTCGTACGATCCATTCTAATTCATTCGTACGATCCTTTCTAATTCATTCGTACGATCTATTCTAATTCATTCGTACGAATGGATAGATTCGTGTGAATGAATTAGAATGGATCGTACGAATGAGTAAGAATGGATCGTACGAATGAAATAGAATGGATTGCACGAATGAATTAGAATGGATCGTACGAATGAATTAGAATGGATCGTGTGAAAGAATTAGAATGGATTGTATGAATGAATTAGAATGGATCGTACGAATGAATTAGAATGGATCGTACGAAGGAATTATAATGGATCGTACGAATGAATTAGAATGGATTGTACGAATGAATTAGAATAGATCGTACGAATGAATTAGAATGGATCGTACGAAGGAATTAGAATGGATCGTACGAATGAATTAGAATGGATATATTCGTGCAAATGAATTAGAATAGATCGTAAGAATGAATTAGAATGGATACATTCGTGCGAATGAATTAGTATGGATCGTGCACGAATGTATCCATTCTGCACAAAGGTATCCATTCTAATCCATTCGTAGGATCCATTCTAATCCATTCGTACGATCCATTCTAATTCATTCGTACGATCCATTCTAATTCATTCGCTCGAATGTATCCATTCTAATCTATTCGTACGATCCATTCTAATCCATTCGTACGATCCATTCTAATTCATTCGAATGAATGTAACCATTCTAATTCATTCATTTGATCCATTCTAATTCATTCGTACGATCCATTCTAAGTCATTCGTCCGATCCATTCTAATTCATTCGCACGAATGTATCCATTCTAATTCATTCGTACGATCCATTCTAATTCATTCATCCGATCTATTCTAATTCATTCGCACGAATGTATCCATTCTAATTCATTCGTATGATCCATTCTAATTCATTCGTACGATCCATTCTAATTCATTCGTAAGATCCATTCTAATTCATTCGTACGATCCATTCTAATTCATTCGTATGATCCATTCTAATTCATTCGCTCGAATATATCCATTCTAATCCATTCGTACGATCCATTCTAATCCATTCGTACGATCCATTCTAATTCATTCGTATGAATGTAACCATTCTAATGAATTCATATGATCCATTCTAATTCATTCGTACGATCCATTCGAATTCATTCATCCGATCCATTCTAACTCATTCGCACGAATGTATCCATTTAATTCATTCGTACGATCCATTCTAATTCATTCGTACGATCCATTCTAATTCATTCGTAAGATCCATTCTAATTCATTCGTACGATCCATTCTAATTCATTCGCACGAATGTATCCATTCTAGTTCATTCGTACGATCCATTCTAATCCATTCTATTTTATTCGTACGATCCATTCTTACTCATTCGTACGTTCCATTCTAACTCATTCGCAAGAATGTATCCATTGTAATTCATTCGTACGATCCATTCTAATTCATTCGCACAATCTATTCTAATTCATTCATACGATCAATTCAAATTCATTGGCACGATCCATTCTAATTCATTCATACGATCCATTGTAATTCATTCATACAATCCATTCTAATTCTTTCACACGATCCATTCTAATTCATTCGTACGATCTATTCTAATTCATTCGTACAATCCATTCTGTTTCATTCGTGCGATCCATTCTTACTCATTCGTACGATCCATTCTAATTCATTCGCACGAATGTATCCATTCTAATTCATTCGTACATACGATCCATTCTAATTCATTCGCACGAATGTATCCATTCTAATTCATTCTTATAATCCATTCTATTTCATTCGTACGATCCATTCTTACTCATTCGTATGATCCATTGTAATTCATTCGCACGAATGTATCCATTCTAATTCATTCGTATGATCCATTCTAATTCATTCACACAATCCATTCTATTTCATTCGTACGATCCATTCTTACTTATTCGTACGATCCATTCTAATTCCTTCGTACGATCCATTCTATTTAATTCGTATGATCCATTCTAATTCCTTCGTACGATCCATTCTAATTCCTTCGTATCCATTCTAATTCACTAAAACGATCAATTCTAATTCATTCGTACGATCCATTCTAATTCAATTGTACGATCCATTCTAATTCATTCGTACGATCCATTCTAATTCATTCGTAAGATCCATTCTAATTCATTCGTACGATCCATTCTAATTCATTCGTACGATCCATTCTAATTCATTCGCACGAATGTATCCATTCTAGTTCATTCGTACGATCCATTCTAATTCATTCGTACGATCCATTCTAATTCATTCGCACAATGGATACATTCGTGCGAAAGAATTAGAATAGATCGTATGAATGAATTAGAATGGATCCTATGAATGAATTAGAATGGATCATGCGAATGAATTAGAATGGATCGTACGAATGAATTAGAATGGATCGTGCTAATGAATTAGAATTGATCGAACGAATGAATTAGCATGGATCGTGCTAATGAATTAGAATGGAACGTACGAATGAATTAGAATGGATCGTGTGAAAGAATTACAATGGATTGTATGAATAAATTAGAATGAATTCGTATGAATGAATGGATCGTGTGAAAGAATTAGAATGGATCGTGTGAAAGAATTAGAATGGATTGTATGAATGAATTAGAATAGATCGTATGAATGAATTAGAATGCATCGTACGAATGAACTAGAATGGATACCTTTGTGTATATGTATTAGAATGGATCGTACGAATGAATTAGAATGGATCGTACAAATGAATTAGAATGGATCGTACGAATAAATTAGAATGGATACATTCGTCCGAATGAATTAGAATGGATCATACGAATGAGTAAGAATGGATCGTACGAATGAAATAGAATAGATTGTACGAATGAATTAGAATGGATCCTACGAATGAATTAGAATGGATCGTGTGAAAGAATTAGAATGGATTGTATGAATGAATTAGAATGGATCGTATGAATGAATTAGAATGGATCGTGCGAATGAATTCGAATGGATCGTACGAATGAATTCGAATGGATCGTACGAATTCATTCTAATTCATTCATACAATCCATTCTAATTCTTACACACGATCCATTCTAATTTATTCGTACGTTCCATTCTAATTCATTAGCACGATCCATGCTAATTCATTCGTTCGATCAATTCTAATTCATTAGCACGATCCATTCTAATTCATTCGTACGATCCATTCTAATTCATTCGCACGATCCATTCTAATTCATTCATAGGATCCATTCTAATTCATTCATACGATCTATTCTAATTCTTTCGCACGAATGTATCCATTCTAATTAATTCGCACGAATGTATCCATTCTAATTCATTCGTACGATCCATTCTAATTCATTCATACGATCCATTCTAATTCATTCGTACGATCCATTCTAATTCATTCATACGATCTATTCTAATTCATTCATACAATCCATTCTAATTCTTTCACACGATCCATTCTAATTCATTCGTACGATCCATTCTAATTCATTCGCACAATCCATTCTATTTCATTCGTACGATCCATTCTTACTCATTCGTATGATCCATTCTAATTCATTCGCACGAATGTATCCATAATGGATCATACGAATGAGTAAGAATGGATCGTACGAAAGAAATAGAATGGATTGTGCGAATGAATTAGAATGGATTGTACGAATGAACTAGAATGGATACATTCGTACGAATGAATTAGAATGGATCGTACGAATGAAATAGAATGGATCGTACGAATGAATTAGAACGAATGAATTAGAATGGATACATTCGTGCGAATGAATTAGAATGGATCGGACGAATGAATTAGAATGGATCGTACGAATGAGTAAGAATGGATCGTACGAATGAAATAGAATAGATCGTACGAATGAATTAGAATGGATTGTACGAAGGAATTAGAATGGATCGTACGAATGAATTAGAATGGATATATTCGTGCAAATGAATTAGAATGGATCGTATGAATGTATTAGAATGGATCGTATGAGTGAATTAGAATGGATCGTACGAATGAATTAGAATGGATCGTATGAATGAATTAGAATGGATATATTTGTGCGAATGAATTAGAAAGGATCGTTTGAATGAATTAGAATAGATTTTGTGAATGAATTAGAACTGATCGTACGAATGAATTAGAATGGATACATTCGTGCGAAAGAATTAGAATAGATCGTATGAATGAATTAGAATGGATCCTATGAATGAATTAGAATGGATCGTGCGAATGAATTAGAATGGATCGTACGAATGAATTAGAATGGATCGTGCTAATGAATTAGAATTGATCGAACGAATGAATTAGCATGGATCGTGCTAATGAATTAGAATGGAACGTACGAATGAATTAGAATGGATCGTGTGAAAGAATTAGAATGGATTGCATGAATGAATTAGAATGAATTCGTACGATCCATTCGAATTCATTCGCATCATCCATTCTAATTCATTCATACGATCCATTCTAATTCATTCATACAATCCATTCTAATTCTTTCACACGATCCATTCTAATTCATTCGTAGGATCCGTTATAATTCATTCGTACAATCTATTCTATTTCATTCGTACGATCCATTCTTACTCATTCGTATGATCCATTCTAATTCATTCGGACGAATGTATGCATTCTAATTTATTCGTACGATCCATTTTAATTCATTCATACGATCCATTCTAATTCATTCGTATGATCCATTCTAATTCAATCGTCCGATCCATTCTAATTCATTCGCACGAATGTATCCATTCTAATTCATTCGTACGATCCATTCTAATTCATTCGTACGATCCATTCTAATTCATTCGTAAGATCCATTCTAATTCATTTGTACGATCCATTCTAATTCATTTTTACGATCCATTCTAATTCATTCGCACGAATGTATCCATTCTAGTTCATTCGTACAATCCATTCTAATTCATTCGTACGATCCATTCTAATTCATTCGCACAATGGATACATTCGTGCGAAAGAATTAGAATAGATCGTATGAATGAATTAGAATGGATCCTACGAATGAATTAGAATGGATCGTGCGAATGAATTAGAATGGATCATACGAATGAATTAGAATGGATCGTGCTAATGAATTAGAATTGATCAAACGAATGAATTAGAATGGATCCTATGAATGAATTAGAATGGATCATGCGAATGAATTAGAATGGAACGTACGAATGAATTAGAATGGATCGGGTGAAAGAATTAGAATGGATTGTATGAATGAATTAGAATGAATTCATATGATCCATTCAAATTCATTCGCATGATCCATTCTATTTCATTCATACGATCCATTCTAATTCATTCATACAATCCATTCTAATTCTTTCACACGATCTATTCTAATTCATTCGTAGGATCCATTCTAATTCATTCGCACGATTCATTCAAATTTATTCGTAGGATCCATTCTAATTCATTCGTAGGATCCATTCTAATTCTTTCAGATGATCCATTCGAATTCATTCGCACGATCCATTCTATTATATTCATACGATCCATTCTAATTCATTCATACAATCCATTCTAATTCTTTCACACGATCCATTCTAATTCATTTGTACGATCCATTCTAATTCTTTCACACGATCCATTCTAATTCATTCGTACGATCCATTCTAATTCATTCGCACGATCCATTCTAATTCATTCGTATGATCCATTCTAATTCATTCGTACGATCCATTCTAATTCATTCGTACGATCCATTCTAATTAATTCGTATGATCCATTCTAATTCATTCGTACGATCCATTCTAATTCATTCATACAATCCATTCTAATTCATTCGCACGAATGTATCCATTCTAATTAATTCGTACGATCCATTCTAATTCATTCGTATGATCTATTCTTATTCATTCGCACGATCCAGTCTAATTGATTCGCAATGAAATAGAATGGATTGTGCGAATGAATTAGAATGGATCATACGAACTAATTAGAATGGATCGTACGAATGAATTAGAATGGATCGTACGAATGAATTAGAATGGATCGTACGAATGAACTAGAATAGATCGTACGAATGAACTAGAATGGATACATTCGTGCGACTGAATTAGAATAGATCGTACGAATGAATTAGAATGGATCGTACGAATGAATAAGAATGGATCTTACGAATGAAATTAGAATGGATCGTACGAATGAATTAGAATGGATCGTACGAATGAATTAGAATGGATACATTCGTGCGAATGAATTAGAATGGATCGTGCGAATGAATTAGAATGGATCGTACGATTGAATTAGAATGGATATATTTGAATGAATAAATTAGAATGGATCATACGAATGAATTAGAATGGATCGTACGAATGAATTAGAATGGACAGTGCGAATGAATTAGAATAGATCGTACGAATGAATTAGAATGGATCGTACGAATGAATTAGAATGGATCATACGAATGAGTAAGAATGGATCGTACGAATGAATTAGAATGGATCGTACGAATGAATTAGAATGGATCGTACGAATAAATTAGAATGGATACATTCATCCGAATGAATTAGAATGGATCATACGAATGAGTAAGAATGGATCGTACGAATGAAATAGAATAGATTGTACGAATGAATTAGAATGGATCCTACGAATGAATTAGAATGGATCGTGTGAAAGAATTAGAATGGATTGTATGAATGAATTAGAATGGATCGTATGAATGAATTAGAATGGATCGTGCGAATGAATTCGTACGTTCCATTCTAATTCATTAGCACGATCCATTCTAATTCATTAGAATGGATCGTACGAATGAATTAGAATGGATCGTACGAATGAACTAGAATGGATACATTCGTGCGAATGAATTAGAATGGATCGTACGAAAGAATTAGAATGGATCGTACGAATGAATTAGAATGGATCTTACGAATGAATTAGAATGGATCGTACGAATGAATTAGAAAGGATCGTACGAATGAATTTGAATGGATACATTCGTGCGAATGAATTAGAATGGATCGGACGAATGAATTAGAATGGATCGTACGAATGAATTAGAATGGATCGTACGAATGAATTAGAATGGATCGTACGAATAAATTAGAATGGATACATTTGTCCAAATGAATTAGAATGGATCATACGAATGAGTAAGAATGGATCGTACGAATGAAATAGAATAGATTGTACGAATGAATTAGAATGGATCCTACGAATGAATTAGAATGGATCGTGTGAAAGAATTAGAATGGATTGTATGAATGAATTAGAATGGATCGTATGAATGAATTAGAATGGATCGTGCGAATGAATTCGAATGGATCGTACGAATTCATTCTAATTCATTCATACAATCCATTCTAATTCTTTCACACGATCCATTCTAATTCATTCGTACGTTCCATTCTAATTCATTAGCATGATCCATGCTAATTCATTCGTTCGATCAATTCTAATTCATTAGCACGATCCATTCTTATTCATTCGTATGATCCATTCTAATTCATTCGCACGATCCATTCTAATTCATTCATAGGATCCATTCTAATTCATTCATACAATCCATTCTAATTCATTCGCACGAATGTATCCATTCTAATTCATTCGTACGATCAGTTCTAATTCATTCACAAAATCTATTCTAATTCATTCAAACGATCCATTCTAATTCATTCACACGAATGTATCCATTCTTATTCATTCATACGATCCATTCTAATTCATTCGTACGATCCATTCTAATTCACTCATACGATCCATTCTAATACATTCATACGATCCATTCTAATTCATTTGCACGAATATATCCATTCTAATTCATTCGTACGATCCATTCTAATTCCTTCGTACGATCCATTCTAATTCATTCATATTATCTATTCTATTTCATTCGTACGATCCATTCTTACTCATTCGTATGATCCATTCTAATTCATTCGTCCGATCCATTCTAATTCATTCGCACGAATGTATCCATTCTAATTCATTCGTTCGATCAATTCTAATTCATTTGCACGATCCATTCTAATTCATTCATACGATCCATTCTAATTCATTCGTAACTAATTAATTCGTATGATCCATTCTAATTCATTCGTACGATCCATTCTAATTCATTCATACAATCCATTCTAATTCATTTGTACGTTCCATTCTAATTCACTCATACGATCCATTCTAATACATTCTTACGATCTATTCTAATTCATTTGCACGAATATATCCATTCTAATTCATTCGTACGATCCATTCTAATTCCTTCGTACGATCCATTCTAATTCATTCGTACGATCCATTCTAATTCATTCGTACGATCCATTCTAATTCATTCATACGATCCATTCTAATTCCTTCGTACGATCCATTCTAATTCATTCGTACGATCCATTCTAATTCATTCGTACAATCTATTCTAATTCATTCGTACGAATGGATACATTCATGTGAATGAATTAGAACGGATCGTACGAATGAGTAAGAATGGATCGTACGAATGAAATAGAATGGATTGCACGAATGAATTAGAATGGATCGTACGAATGAATTAGAATGGATCGTACGAAAGAATTAGAATGGATCGTACGAATGAATTAGAATGGATCGTACGAACGAATTAGAATAGATCGTACGAATGAATTAGAATGGATCGTACGAAGGAATTAGAATGGATCGTACGAATGAATTAGAATGGATCGTGCTAATGAATTAGAATTAGTCGAATGAATGAATTAGGATGGATCGTGCTAATGAATTAGAATGGAACGTACAAATGAATTAGAATGGATCGTGTGAAAAAATTAGAATGGATTGTATGAATGAATTAGAATGAATTCGTACGATCCATTCAAATTCATTCGCACGATCTATTCTAATTCATTCATACGATCCATTCTAATTCATTCATACAATCCATTCTAATTCTTTCACACGATCCATTCTAATTCATTCGTAGGATCCATTCTAATTCATTCGTACAATCTATTCTATTTCATTCGTACGATCCATTCTTACTCATTCATATGATCCATTCTAATTCATTCGGACGAATGTATCCATTCTAATTTATTCGTACGATCCATTCTAATTCATTCGTACGATCCATTCTAATTCATTCGTACGACCTATTCTAATTCATTCGTACGATCCATTCTAATTTCATTCGTACGATCCATTCTAATCCATTCGTACGATCCATTCTAATTCATTCGCATGAATGTAACCATTCTAATTCATTCATTTGATCCATTCTAATTCATTCGTACGATCCATTCTAATTCATTCGTCTGATCCATTCTAATTCATTCGCACGAATATATCCATTCTAATTCATTCGTACGATCCATTCTAATTCATTCGTACGATCCATTCTAATTCATTCGTAAGATCCATTCTAATTATATCGTACGATCCATTCTAATTCATTCGTACGATCCATTCTAATTCATTCGCACGAATGTATCCATTCTAGTTCATTCGTACGATCCATTCTAATTCATTCGTACGATCCATTCTAATTCATTCGCACGATCCATTCTAATTCATTCGTACGATCAATTCTAATTCATTCGCACGAATGTATCCATTCTAATTCATTCGTACGATCCTGAATTAGAATGGATCGTACGAATGAATTAGAAAGGATACCTTTGTGCATATGAATTAGAATGGATCGTACGAATGAATTAGAATGGATCATATTAATGAATTAGAATGGATCGTACGAATGAATTAGAATGGATCGTACGAATGAATTAGAATGGATCTTACGAATGGATTAGAATGGATACATTCGTGCGAATGAATTAGAATGGATCGGACGAATGAATTAGAATGGATCGTACGAATGAATTAGAGTGGATCAAATGAATGAATTAGAATGGTTACATTTATGCGAATGAATTAGAATGGATCGTACGAATGGATTAGAATGGATCGTACGAATGGATTAGAATGGATACATTCGAGCGAATGAATTAGAATGGATCGTACGAATGAAATTAGAATGGATCGTACGAATGAATTAGAATGGATCGTACGAATAAATTAGAATGGATACATTTGTCCAAATGAATTAGAATGGATCATACGAATGAGTAAGAATGGATCGTACGAATGAAATAGAATAGATTGTACGAATGAATTAGAATGGATCGTACGAATGAATTAGAATGGATCGTGTGAAAGAATTAGAATGGATCGTACGAATGAATTAGAATGGATCGTGCGAATGAATTAGAATGGATCATGCGAATGAATTAGAATGGATCGTGCTAAAGAATTAGAATTGATCGAACGAATGAATTAGCTTGGATCGTGCATTCGTACGATCCATTCTTATTCATTCATAAGATCCATTCTAATTCATTCGTACGATCCATTCTAATTCATTCGTACGATCCATTCTAATTCATTCGCACGAATATATCCATTCTAGTTCATTCGTACGATCCATTCTAATTTATTCGTACGATCCATTCTAATTCATTCATACGATCTATTCTAATTCATTCATACAATCTATTCTAATTCTTTCACACGATCCATTCTAATTCATTCGTACGATCCATTCTAATTCATTCGCACAATCCATTCTATTTCATTTGTACGATCCATTCTTACTCATTCGTATTATCCATTCTAATTCATTCGCACGAATGTATCCATAATGGATCATACGAATGAGTAAGAATGGATCGTACGAATGAAATAGAATGGATTGTGCGAATGAATTAGAATGGACCGTACGAATGAATTAGAATGGATACATTCGTGCGAATGAATTAGAATGGATCGGACGAATGAATTAGAATGGATCGAACGAATGAATTAGAATGGATCGTACGAATGAATTAGAATGGATCGTACGAATAAATTAGAATGGATACATTCGTCCGAATGAATTAGAATGGATCATACGAATGAGTAAGAATGGATCGTATGAATGATATAGAATAGATTGTACGAATGAATTAGAATGGATCCTACGAATGAATTAGAATGGATCATGTGAAAGAATTAGAATGGATTGTATGAATGAATTAGAATGGATCGTATAAATGAATTAGAATGGATCGTGCGATTCGAATGGATCATACGAATTCATTCTAATTCATTCATACAATCCATTCTAATTCTTTCACACGATCCATTCTAATTCATTCGTACGTTCCATTCTAATTCATTAGCATGATCCATGCTAATTCATTCGTTCGATCAATTCTAATTCATTAGCACGATCCATTCTAATTCATTCGTACGATCCATTCTAATTCATTCGCACGATCCATTCTAATTCATTCATAGGATCCATTCTAATTCATTCATACAATCCATTCTAATTCATTCGCACGAATGTATCCATTCTAATTCATTCGTACGATCAGTTCTAATTCATTCACAAAATCTATTCTAATTCATTCAAACGATCCATTCTAATTCATTCACACGAATGTATCCATTCTAATTCATTCATACGATCCATTCTAATTCATTCGTACGATCCATTCTAATTTACTCATACGATCCATTCTAATACATTCATACGATCCATTCTAATTCATTTGCACGAATATATCCATTGTAATTCATTCGTACGATCCATTCTAATTCCTTCGTACGATCCATTCTAATTCATTCGTACGATCTATTTTATTTCATTCGTACGATCCATTCTTACTCATTCATATGATCCATTCTAATTCATTCGTCCGATCCATTCTAATTCATTCGCACGAATGTATCCATTCTAATTCATTCATTCGATCAATTCTAATTCATTTGCACGATCCATTCTAATTCATTCGTACGATACATTCTAATTCATTCGTATGATCCATTCTAATTAATTCGTATGATCCATTCTAATTCATTCGTACGATCCATTCTAATTCATTCATACAATCCATTCTAATTCATTCGTACGATCTATTCTAATTCACTCATACGATCCATTCTAATACATTCTTACGATCTATTCTAATTCATTTGCACGAATATATCCATTCTAATTCATTCGTACGATCCATTCTAATTCCTTCGTACGATCCATTCTAATTCATTCGTACGATCTATTCTAATTCATTAGTACGATCCATTCTAATTCATTCGTACGATCCATTCTAATTCCTTCGTACGATCCATTCTAATTCATTCGTACGATCCATTCTAATTTATTCGTACAATCTATTCTAATTCATTCGTACGAATGGATACATTCGTGTGAATGAATTAGAATGGATCGTACGAATGAGTAAGAATGGATCGTACGAATGAAATAGAATGGATTGCACGAATGAATTAGAATGGATCGTACGAATGAATTAGAATGGATCGTACGAAAGAATTAGAATGGATCGTACGAATGAATTAGAAAGGATCGTACGAATGAATTAGAATAGATCGTACGAATGAATTAGAATGGATCGTACGAAGGAATTAGAATGGATCGTACGAATAAATTAGAATGGATCGTGCTAATGAATTAGAATTGATCGAATGAATGAATTAGGATGGATCGTGCTAATGAATTAGAATGGAACGTACAAATGAATTAGAATGGATCGTATGAAAGAATTAGAATGGATTGTATGAATGAATTAGAATGAATTCGTACGATCCATTCGAATTTATTCGCACGATCCATTCTAATTCATTCATACGATCCATTCTAATTCATTCATACAATCCATTCTAATTCTTTCACACGATCCATTCTAATTCATTCGTAGGATCCATTCTAATTCATTCGTACAATCTATTCTATTTCATTCGTACGATCCATTCTTACTCATTCGTATGATCCATTCTAATTCATTCGGACGAATGTATCCATTCTAATTTATTCGTACGACCTATTCTAATTCATTCGTACGATCCATTCTAATTTCATTCATACGATCCATTCTAATCCATTCGTACGATCCATTCTAATTCATTCGCATGAATGTAACCATTCTAATTCATTCATTTAATCCATTCTAATTCATTCGTACGATCCATTCTAATTCATTCGTCCGATCCATTCTAATTCATTCGCACGAATATATCCATTCTAATTCATTCGTACGATCCATTCTAATTCATTCGTACGATCCATTCTAATTCATTCGTAAGATCCATTCTAATTCATTCGTACGATCCATTCTAATTCATTCGTATGATCCATTCTAATTCATTCGCAAGAATGTATCCATCCTAGTTCATTCGTACGATCCATTCTAATTCATTCGTACGATCTATTCTAATTCATTCGCACGATCCATTCTAATTCATTCGTATGATCAATTCTAATTCATTCGCACGAATGTATCCATTCTAATTCATTCGTACGATCCTGAATTAGAATGGATCGTACGAATGAATTAGAAAGGATACCTTTGTGCATATGAATTAGAATGGATCGTACGAATGAATTAGAATGGATCATATTAATGAATTAGAATGGATAATACGAATGAATTAGAATGGATCGTACGAATGAATTAGAATGGATCTTACGAATGGATTAGAATGGATACATTCGTGCGAATGAATTAGAATAGATCGGATGAATGAATTAGAATGGATCGTACGAATGAATTAGAATGGATCAAATGAATGAATTAGAATGGTTAAATTCATGCGAATGAATTAGAATGGATCGTACGAATGGATTCGAATGGATCGTACGAATGGATTAGAATGGATACTTTCAAGCGAATGAATTAGAATGCATCGTACGAATGAAATTAGAATGGATCATACGAATGAATTAGAATAGATCGTACGAATGAATTAGAATGGATCGTACGAATGAATTAGAATGGGTCGTGTGAAAGAATTAGAATGGATCGTACGAATGAATTAGAATGGATCGTGCGAATGAATTAGAATGGATCGTACGAATGAATTAGAATGGATCGTGCTAATGAATTAGAATTGATCGAACGAATGAATTAGCATGGATCGTGCATTCGTACGATCCATTCTAATTCATTCGTACGATCCATTCTAATTCATTCGTATGATCCATTCTAATTCATTCGTACGATCCATTCTAATTCATTCGCACGAATGTATCCATTCTAGTTCATTCGTACGATCCATTCTAATTCATTCGTACGATCTATTCTAATTCATTCATACGATCTATTCTAATTCATTCATACAATCCATTCTAATTCTTTCACACGATCCATTCTAATTCATTCGTACGATCCATTCTAATTCATTCGCACAATCTATTCTATTTCATTCGTACGATCCATTCTTACTCATTCGTATGATCCATTCTAATTCATTCGCACGAATGTATCCATAATGGATCATACGAATGAGTAAGAATGGATCGTACAAATGAAATCGAATGGATTGTGCGAATGAATTAGAATGGACCGTACGAATGAATTAGAATGGATACATTCGTGGGAATGAATTAGAATGGATCGTACGAATGAATTAGAATGGATCGTACGAATAAATTAGAATGGATACATTCGTCCGAATGAATTAGAATGGATCATACGAATGAGTAAGAATGGATCGTATGAATCAAATAGAATAGATTGTACGAATGAATTAGAATGGATCCTACGAATGAATTAGAATGGATCGTGTGAAAGAATTAGAATGGATTGTATGAATGAATTAGAATGGATCGTATGAATGAATTAGAATGGATCGTGCGAATGAATTCGAATGGATCATACGAATTCATTCTAATTCATTCATACAATCCATTCTAATTCTTTCACACAATCCATTCTAATTCATTCGTACGTTCCATTCTAATTCATTAGCATGATCCATGCTAATTCATTCGTTCGATCAATTCTAATTCATTAGCATGATCCATTCTAATTCATTCGTACGATCCATTCTAATTCATTCGCACGATCCATTCTAATTCATTCATAGGATCAATTCTAATTCATTCATACAATCCATTCTAATTCATTCGGACGAATGTATCCATTCTCATTCATTCGTACGATCACTTCTAATTCATTCACAAAATCTATTCTAATTCATTCAAACGATCCATTCTAATTCATTCACACGAATGTATCCATTCTAATTTATTCATACGAACCATTCTAATTCATTCGTACGATCCATTCTAATTCACGCATACGATCCATTCTAATACATTCATACGATCCATTCTAATTCATTTGCACGAATATATCCATTCTAATTCATTCGTACGATCCATTCTAATTCCTTCGTACGATCCATTCTAATTCATTCGTACGATCTATTCTATTTCATTCGTACGATCCATTCTTACTCATTCGTATGATCCATTCTAATTCATTCGTCCGATCCATTCTAATTCATTCGCACGAATGTATCCATTCTAATTCATTCGTTCGATCAATTCTAATTTATTTGCACGATCCATTCTAATTCATTCATACGATCCATTCTAATTCATTCGTATGATCCATTCTAATTAATTCGTATGATCCATTCTAATTCATTCGTATGATCCATTCTAATTCATTCATATAATCCATTCTAATTCATTCGTACGATCCATTCTAATTCACTCATACGATCCATTCTAATACATTCTTACGATCTATTCTAATTCATTTGCACGAATATATCCATTCTAATTCATTCGTACGATCCATTCTAATTCCTTCGTACGATCCATTCTAATTCATTCGTACGATCTATTCTAATTCATTCGTACGATCCATTCTAATTCATTCCTACGATCCATTCTAATTCCTTCGTACGATCCATTCTAATTCATTCGTACGATCCATTCTAATTCATTCGTACAATCTATTCTAATTCATTCGTACGAATGGATACATTCGTGTGAATGAATTAGAATGGATCGTACGAATGAGTAAGAATGGATCGTACGAATGAAATAGAATGGATTGCACGAATGAATTAGAATGGATCGTACGAATGAATTAGAATGGATCGTACGAAAGAATTACAATGGATCGTACGAATGAATTAGAAAGGATCGTACGAATGAATTAGAATAGATCATACGAATGAATTAGAATGGATCGTACGAAGGAATTAGAATGGATCGTACGAATGAATTAGGATGGATCGTGCTAATGAATGAATTAGGATGGATCGTGCTAATGAATTAGAATGGAACGTACAAATGAATTAGAATGGATCGTGTGAAAGAATTAGAATGGATTGTATGAATGAATTAGAATGAATTCGTACGATCCATTCGAATTTATTCGCACGATCCATTCTAATTCATTCATACGATCCATTCTAATTCATTCATACAATCCATTCTAATTCTTTCACACGATCCATTCTAATTCATTCGTAGGATCCATTCTAATTCATTCGTACAATCTATTCTATTTCATTCGTACGATCCATTCTTACTCATTCGTATGATCCATTCTAATTCATTCGGGCGAATGTATCTATTCTAATTTATTCGTACGATCCATTCTAATTCATTCGTACGGTCCATTCTAATTCATTCGTACGACCTATTCTAATTCATTCGTACGATCCATTCTAATTTCATTCGTACGATCCATTCTAATTCATTCGCATGAATGTAACCATTCTAATTCATTCATTTGATCCATTCTAATTCATTCGTACGATCCATTCTAATTCATTCGTCCGATCCATTCTAATTCATTCGCACGAATATATCCATTCTAATTCATTCGTACGATCCATTCTAATTCATTCGTACGATCCATTCTAATTCATTCGTACGATCCATTCTAATTCATTAGTACGATCCATTCTAATTCATTCGCACGAATGTATCCATTCTAGTTCATTCTTACGATCCATTCTAATTCATTCGTACGATCCATTCTAATTCATTCGCACGATCCATTCTAATTCATTCGTACGATCAATTCTAATTTATTCGCACGAATGTATCCATTCTAATTCATTCGTACGATCCTGAATTAGAATGGATCGTACGAATGAATTAGAAAGGATACCTTTGTGCATATGAATTAGAATGGATCGTACGAATGAATTAGAATGGATCATATTAATGAATTAGTATGGATCGTACGAATGAATTAGAATGGATCGTACGAATGAATTATAATGGATCTTACGAATGGATTAGAATGGATACATTCGTGTGAATGAATTAGAATGGATCGGAAAAAATGAATTAGAATGGATCGTACGAATGAATTAGAATGGATCAAATGAATGAATTAGAATGGTTACATTCATGCGAATGAATTAGAATGGATCGTACGAATGGATTAGAATGGATCGTACGAATGGATTAGAATGGATACATTCGAGCGAATGAATTAGAATGGATCGTACGAATGAAATTAGAATGGATCGTACTAATGAATTAGAATAGATCGTACGAATGAATTAGAATGGATCGTACGAATGAATTAGAATGGATCGTGTGAAAGAATTAGAATGGATCGTACGAATGAATTAGAATGGATCGTGCGAATGAATTAGAATGGATCGTACGAATGAATTAGAATGGATCATGCTAATGAATTAGAATTGATCGAACGAATGAATTAGCATGGATCGTGCATTCGTACGATCCATTCTAATTCATTCGTAAGATCCATTCTAATTCATTCATACGATCCATTCTAATTCATTCGTACGATCCATTCTAATTCATTCGCACGAATGTATCTATTCTAGTTTATTCGTACGATCCATTCTAATTCATTCGTACGATCCATTCTAATTCATTCATACGATCTTTTCTAATTCATTCATACAATCCATTCTAATTCTTTCACACGATCCATTCTAATTCATTCGTACGATCCATTCTAATTCATTTGCACAATCCATTCTATTTCATTCGTACGATCCATTCTTACTCATTCGTATGATCCATTCTAATTCATTCGCACGAATGTATCCATAATGGATCATACGAATGAGTAAGAATGGATCGTACGTATGAAATAGAATGGATTGTGCGAATGAATTAGAATGGACCGTACGAATGAATTAGAATGGATACATTCGTGCGAATGAATTAGAATGGATCGGACGAATGAATTAGAATGGATCGTACGAATGAATAAGAATGGATCGTACGAATGAATTAGAATGGATCGTACGAATAAATTAGAATGGATACATTCGTCCGAATGAATTAGAATGGATCATACGAATGAGTAAGAATGGATCGTATGAATGAAATAGAATAGATTGTACGAATGAATTAGAATGGATCCTACGAATGAATTAGAATGGATCGTGTGAAAGAATTAGAATGGATTGTATGAATGAATTAGAATGGATCGTATGAATGAATTAGAATGGATCGTGCGAATGAATTCGAATGGATCATACGAATTCATTCTAATTCATTCATACAATCCATTCTAATTCTTTCACACGATCCATTCTAATTCATTCGTACGTTCCATTCTAATTCATTAGCAAGATCCATGCTAATTCATTCATTCGATCAATTCTAATTCATTAGCACGATCCATTCTAATTTATTCGTACGATCCATTCTAATTCATTCGCACGATCCATTCTAATTCAATCATAGGATCCATTCTAATTCATTCATACAATCCATTCTAATTCATTCGCACGAATGTATTCATTCTAATTCATTCGTACGATCAGTTCTAATTCATTCACAAAATCTATTCTAATTCATTCAAACGATCCATTCTAATTCATTCACACGAATGTATCCATTCTAATTCATTCATACGATCCATTCTAATTCATTCGCACGATCCATTCTAATTCACTCATACGATCCATTCTAATACATTCATACGATCCATTCTAATTCATTTGCACGAATATATCCATTCTAATTCATTCGTACTATCCATTCTAATTCATTCATACGATCCATTATAATTCATTCGTACGATCTATTCTATTTCATTCGTACGATCCATTCTTACTCATTCGTATGATCCATTCTAATTCATTCGTCCGATCCATTCTAATTCATTCGCACGAATGTATCCATTCTAATTCATTCGTTCGATCAATTCTAATTCATTTGCACGATCCATTCTAATTCATTCGTACGATCTATTCTAATTCATTCGTATGATCCATTCTAATTAATCCGTATGATCCATTCTAATTCATTCGTACGATCCATTCTAATTCATTCATACAATCCATTCTAATTCATTCGTACGATCCATTCTAATTCACTCATACGATCCATTCTAATACATTCTTAGGATCTATTCTAAATCATTTGCACGAATATATCCATTCTAATTCATTCGTACGATCCATTCTAATTCCTTCGTACGATCCATTCTAATTCATTCGTACGATCTATTCTAATTCATTCGTACGATCTATTCCAATTCATTCGTACGATCCATTCTAATTCCTTCTATGATCCATTCTAATTCATTCGTACGATCCATTCTAATTCATTCGTACAATCTATTCTAATTCATTCGTACGAATGGATACATTTGTGTGAATGAATTAGAATGGATCGTACGAATGAGTAAGAATGGATCGTACGAATGAAATAGAATGGATTGCACGAATGAATTAGAATGGATCGTACGAATGAATTAGAATGGATCGTACGAAAGAATTAGAATGGATCGTACGAATGAATTAGAAAGGATCGTACGAATGAATTAGAATAGATCGTACGAATGAATTAGAATGGATCGTACGAAGGAATTAGAATGGATCGTACGAATGAATTAGAATGGATCGTGCTAATGAATTAGAATTGATCGAATGAATGAATTAGGATGGATCGTGCTAATGAATTAGAATGGAACGTACAAATGAATTAGAATGGATCGTGTGAAAGAATTAGAATGGATTGTATGTATGAATTAGAATGAATTCGTACGATCCATTCGAATTTATTCGCACGATCCATTCTAATTCATTCATACGATCTATTCTAATTCATTCATACAATCCATTCTAATTCTTTCACACGATCCATTCTAATTCATTCGTAGGATCCATTCTAATTCATTCGTACAATCTATTCTATTTCATTCGTACGATCCATTCTTACTCATTTGTATGATCCATTCTAATTCATTCGGACGAATGTATCCATTCTAATTTATTCATACGATCCATTCTAATTCATTCGTACGATCCATTCAAATTCATTCGTACGACCTATTCTAATTCATTCGTACGATACATTCTAATTTCATTCGTACGATCCATTCTAATCCATTCGTACGATCCATTCTAATTCATTCGCATGAATGTAACCATTCTAATTCATTCATTTGATCTATTCTAATTCATTCATACGATCCATTCTAATTCATTCGTCCGATCCATTCTAATTCATTCACACGAATATATCCATTCTAATTCATTCGTACGATCCATTCTAATTCATTCGTATGATCCATTCTAATTCATTCGTAAGATCCATTCTAATTCATTCGTACGATCCATTCTAATTCATTCATACGATCCATTCTAATTCATTCGCACGAATGTATCCATTCTAGTTCATTCGTACGATCCATTCTAATTTATTCGTACGATCCATTCTAATTCATTCGCACGATCCATTCTAATTCATTCGTACGATCAATTCTAATTCATTCGCACGAATGTATCTATTCTAATTCATTCGTACGATCCTGAATTAGAATGGATCGTACGAATGAATTAGAAAGGATACCTTTGTGTATATGAATTAGAATGGATCGTACGAATGAATTAGAATGGATCATATTAATGAATTAGAATGGATCGTACGAATAAATTAGAATGGATCGTACGAATGAATTAGAATGGATCTTACGAATGGATTAGAATGGATACATTCGTGCGAATGAATTAGAATGGATCGGACGAATGAATTAGAATGGATCGTACGAATGAATTAGAATGGATCAAATGAACGAATTAGAATGGTTACATTCATGCGAATGAATTAGAATGGATCGTACGAATGGATTAGAATGGATCGTACGAATGGATTAGAATGGATACATTCGAGCGAATGAATTAGAATGGATCGTACGAATGAAATTAGAATGGATCGTACGAATGAATTAGAATAGAACGTACGAATGAATTAGAATGGATCGTACGAATGAATTAGAATGGATCGTGTGAAAGAATTAGAATGGATCGTACGAATGAATTAGAATGGATCGTGCGAATGAATTAGAATGGATCGTACGAATGAATTAGAATGGATCGTGCCAATGAATTAGAATTGATCGAACGAATGAATTAGCATGGATCGTGCATTCGTACGATCCATTCTAATTCATTCGTACGATCCATTCTAATTCATTCGTACGATCCATTCTAATTCATTTGCACGAATGTATCCATTCTAGTTCATTCGTACGATCCATTCTAATTTATTCGTACGATCCATTCTAATTCATTCATACGATCTATTCTAATTCATTCATGCAATCCATTCTAATTCTTTCACACGATCCATTCTAATTCATTCGTACGATCCATTCTAATTCATTCGCACAATCCATTCTATTTCATTCGTACGATCCATTCTTACTCATTCGTATGATCCATTCTAATTCATTCGCACGAATGTATCCATAATGGATCATACGAATGAGTAAGAATGGATTGTACGAATGAAATAGAATGGATTGTGCGAATGAATTAGAATGGACCGTACGAATGAATTAGAATGGATACATTCGTGCGAATGAATTAGAATGGATCGGACGAATGAATTAGAATGGATCGTACGAATGAATTAGAATGGATCGTACGAATGAATTAGAATGGATCGTACGAATAAATTAGAATGGATACATTCGTCCGAATGAATTAGAATGGATCATACGAATGAGTAAGAATGGATCGTACGAATGAAATAGAATAGTTTGTACGAATGAATTAGAATGGATCGTGCGAATGAATTAGTATGGATCGTTCGAATGAATTAGAATGGATCGTACGAATGAATTAGAATGGATCATGCGACTGAATTAGAAATGATCATATTAATGAATTAGAATGGATCGTACGAATGAATTAGAATGGATACATTCGTGCTAATGAATTAGAATGGATCGTGCGAATCCATTAGACTGGATCGTGCGAATGAATAAGAATGGATCATACGAATGAATTAGAATGGATCGTACGAATTAATTAGAATGGATACATTCGTGCGAATGAATTAGAATGGATTGTATGAATGAATTAGAATGGATCGTACGAATGAATTAGAATGGATCATACGAATTAATTAGAATGGATCATACGAATGAATTAGAATGGATCGTACGAATGAATTAGAATGGATCGTACGAATGAACTAAAATGGATCGTACGAATGAACTAGAATGGATAAATTCGTGCGAATGAATTAGAATGGATCGTACGAATGAATTAGAATGGATCGTACGATTCATTCTAATTCATTCGTACGATCCATTCTAATATATTCGTACGATTCATGCTAATTCATTCGCACGATCCATTCTAATTCATTCGTACGATCCATTCTTAATCATTCATACGATCCATTCTAATTCATTCGCGCAATCCATTCTAATTTATTCGTACAATCCATTCTAATTCATTCGTATGATCCATTCTAACTCATTCGGTGGATCCATTCTAGTTCATTCGTACGATCCATTCTAATTCATTCCCACGATCCATTCTAATTTATTCGTACGATCCATTCTAATTCATTCATACGATCTATTCTAATTCATTCGCACGAATGTAACCATTCTAATTCATTCATACGATTCATTATAATTCATTCGTATGAGCTATTCTAATTCATTCGTACGATCCATTCTAATTCATTCGTACGATCCATTGTAATTCATTCATACAATCCATTTAGATTCATTCGCACAAATGTATCCATTCAAATTCATTCGTACGATCCATTCTAATTCATTCGTCCGATCCATTCTAATTCATTCGCATGAATGTATCCATTCTAATTCATTCGTACGATCCATTCTAATTCATTCATACGATCCATTCTAATTCATTCGTAAGATCCATTCTAATTCATTCGTACGATCCATTCTGATTCATTCGTACGATCCATTCTAATTCATTCGCATGAATGTATCCCTTCTAGTTCATTCGTACGATCCATTCTAGTTCATTCGTGCGATCCATTCTAATTCATTCGTACGATCCATTCTAATTCATTCGTTGGATCCATTCTAATTAATTCGTATGATCCATTCGAATTCATTCGTACGATCCATTCGAATTCATTCGTACGATCCATTCTAATTCATTCGTACGAATGTATCCATTCTAATTCATTTGCACGATCCATTCGAATTCATTCCTATGATCTATTCTAATTCATTCGTACGATCCATTCTAATTCATTCTAATTCATTCGTACGATCCATTCTACGATCCATTCTAATTCATTCGCTCGAATGTATCCTTTCTAATCCATTCGTACGATCCATTCTAATCCATTCGTACGATCCATTCTAATTCATTCGCATGAATGTAACCATTCTAATGAATTCATATGATCCATTCTAATTCATTCGTACGATCCATTCTTACTCAT
This sequence comes from Chamaelirium japonicum, assembly GCA_947650365.1. Classification (NCBI taxonomy): domain Eukaryota; kingdom Viridiplantae; phylum Streptophyta; class Magnoliopsida; order Liliales; family Melanthiaceae; genus Chamaelirium; species Chamaelirium japonicum. Next base: position 975,469 of record CANTAL010000088.1, on the reverse strand, counting down.
TCGTATGATCCATTCTAATTCATTCGCACGAATGTATCTATTCTAATTCATTCATACAATCCATTCTAATTTATTCCGTACGATCCATTCTAATTCATTCGTACGATCGTACGAATGAATTAGAATGGATCGTACGAATGAATTAGAATAGATTGTGCGAATGAATTAGAATGGATCGTACGAATGAATTAGAATGGATCGTACGAATGAATTAGAATGGATCATACGAATGAGTAAGAATGGATCGTGCGAATGAATTAGAATGGATCGTACGAATGAATTAGAATGGATCGTACGAATAAATTAGAATGGATACATTCGTCCGAATGAATTAGAATGGATCATACGAATGAGTAAGAATGGATCGTACGAATGAAATAGAATAGATTGTACGAATGAATTAGAATGGATCCTACGAATGAATTAGAATGGATCGTGTGAAAGAATTAGAATGGATTGTATGAATGAATTAGAATGGATCGTATGAATGAATTAGAATTGATCGTGCGAATGAATTTGAATGGATCGTACGAATTCATTCTAATTCATTCTTACAATCCATTCTAATTCTTTCACACGATCCATTCTAATTCATTCGTACGTTCCATTCTAATTCATTAGCACGATCCATGCTAATTCATTCGTTCGATCAATTCTAATTCATTAGCATGATCCATTCTAATTCATTCGTACGATCCATTCTAATTCATTCGTACGATCCATTCTAATTCATTCGCACGATCCATTCTAATTCATTCATAGGATCCATTCTAATTCATTCATACGATCTATTCTAATTCTTTTGCACGAATGTATCCATTCTAATTCATTCGCACGAATGTATCCATTCTAATTCACTCGTACGATCCATTCTAATTCATTCGTACGATCCATTCTAATTCATTCGTACGATCCATTCTAATTCATTCATACGATCTATTCTAATTCATTCATACCATCCATTCTAATTCTTTCACACGATCCATTCTAATTCATTCGTACGATCCATTCTAATTCATTCGTACGATCCATTCTTACTCATTGGTACGATCCATTCTAATTCATTCGCACGAATGTATCCATTCTAATTCATTCGTACGAATCCATTCTAATTCATTCGTACAACCTATTCTATTTCATTCGTACGATCCATTCTTACTCATTCGTATGATCCATTCTAATTCATTCGGACGAATGTATCCATTCTAATTTATTCGTACGATCCATTCTAATTCATTCGTACGATCCATTCTAATTCATTCGTACGATCCATTCTAATTCATTCGTCCGATCCATTCTAATTCATTCGCACGAATGTATCCATTCTAATTCATTCGTACGATCCATTCTAATTCATTCGTTCGATCCTTTCTAATTCATTCGTAAGATCCATTCTAATTCATTCGTATGATCCATTATAATTCACTCATACGATCCATTCTAATACATTCATACGATCCATTCTAATTCATTTGCACGAATATATCCATTCTAATTCATTCGTACGATCCATTCTAATTCATTCGTATGATCCATTCTAATTCATTCGTACGATCCATTCTAATTCATTCGCACAATCCATTCTATTTCATTCGTACGATCCATTCTTACTCATTCGTATGATCCATTCTAATTCATTCGCACGAATGTATCCATTCTAATTCATTTATACAATCCATTCTAATTCATCCCGTACGATCCATTCTAATTCATTCGTACGATCGTACGAATGAATTAGAATGGATCGTATGAATGAATTAGAATAGATTGTGCGAATGAATTAGAATGGATCGTACGAATGAATTAGAATGGATCGTATGAATGAATTAGAATGGATCATACGAATGAGTAAGAATGGATCGTATGAATGAATTAGAATGGATCGTACGAATGAATTAGAATGGATCGTACGAATAAATTAGAATGGATACATTCGTCCGAATGAATTAGAATGGATCATACGAATGAGTAAGAATTGATCGTACGAATGAAATAGAATAGATTGTACGAATGAATTAGAATGGATCCTACGAATGAATTAGAATGGATCGTGTGAAAGAATTAGAATGGATTGTATGAATGAATTAGAATGGATCGTATGAATGAATTAGAATGGATCGTGCGAATGAATTCGAATGGATCGTACGAATTCATTCTAATTCATTCATACAATCCATTCTAATTCTTTCACACGATCCATTCTAATTCATTCGTACGTTCCATTCTAATTCATTAGCACGATCAATGCTAATTCATTCGTTCGATCAATTCTAATTCATTGGCACGATCCATTCTAATTCATTCGTACGATCCATTGTAATTCATTCGCACGATCAGTTCTAATTCATTCATAGGATCCATTGTAATTCATTCATACGATCTATTCTAATTCTTTCGCACGAATACATCCATTCAAATTCATTCGCATGAATATATCCATTCTAATTCATTCGTACGATCCATTCTAATTCATTCGTACGATCCATTCGAATTCATTCGCACGATCCATTCTAATTCATTTATATGATTCATTCTAATTCATTCATACAATCCAATCTAATTCTTTCACACGATCCATTCTAATTCATTCGTACGATCCATTCTAATTCATTCGTACAATCCATTCTATTTCATTCGTACGATCCATTCTTACTCATTCGTATGATCCATTCTAATTCATTCGTATGATCCATTCTAATTCAATCGTACGATCCATTCTAATTCATTCGTACGATCCATTCTAATTCATTCGTACGATCCATTCTAATTCATTCGCACGAATGTATCCATTCTAGTTCATTCGTACGATCCATTCTAATTCATTCGTACGATCCATTCTAATTCATTCGCACGATCCATTCTAATTCATTCGTACGATCAATTCTTATTCATTCGCACGAATGTATCCATTCTAATTCATTCGTACGATCCTGAATTAGAATGCATCGTACGAATGAATTAGAAAGGATACCTTTGTGCATATGAATTAGAATGGATCGTGTGAAAGAATTAGAATGGATCGAACGAATGAATTAGAATGGATCGTGCGAATGAATTAGAATTGATCGAACGAATGAATTAGCATGGATCGTGCATTCGTACGATCCATTCTAATTCATTCGTAAGATCCATTCTAATTCATTTGTACGATCCATTCTAATTCATTCGAAAGATCCATTCTAATTCATTCGCATGAATGTATCCATTCTAGTTCATTCGTACGATCCATTCTAATTCATTCGTACGATCCATTCTAATTCATTCGTACGATCCATTCTAATTCATTCATACGATCTATTCTAATTCATTCATACAATCCATTCTAATTCTTTCACACGATCCATTCTAATTCATTCGTACGATCCATTCTAATTCATTCGCACAATCCATTCTATTTCATTCGTACGATCCATTCTTACTCATTGGTACGATCCATTCTAATTCATTCGCACGAATGTATCCATTCTAATTGATTCGTACGAATCCATTCTAATTCATTCGTACAATCTATTCTATTTCATTCGTACGATCCATTCTTACTCATTCGTATGATCCATTCTAATTCATTCGGACGAATGTATCCATTCTAATTCATTCGTACGATCCATTCTAATTCATTCGTACGATCCATTCTAATTCATTCGTCCGATCCATACTAATTTATTCGCACGAATGTATCCATTCAAATTCATTCGTACGATCCAGTCTAATTCATTCGTACGATCCTTTCTAATTCATTCGTAAGATCCATTCTAATTCATTCGTACGATCCATTCTAATTCAATCATACGATCCATTCTAATACATTCATACGATCCATTCTAATTCATTTGCACGAATATATCCATTCTAATTCATTCGTACGATCCATTCTAATTCATTCGTACTATCCATTCTAATTCATTCGTACGATCTATTCTAATTCATTCGCACAATCCATTCTATTTCATTGTACGATCCATTCTTACTCATTCGTATGATCCATTCTAATTCATTCGCACGAATGTATCCATTCTAAGTCATTTATACAATCCATTCTAATTCATTCCGTATGATCCATTCTAATTCATTCGTACGATCGTACGAATGAATTAGAATGGATCGTACGAATGAATTAGAATAGATTGAGCGAATGAATTAGAATGGATCGTACGAATGAATTAGAATGGATCGTACGAATGAATTAGAATGGATCATACGAATGAGTAAGAATGGATCGTAAGAATGAATTAGAATGGATCGTACGAATGAATTAGAATGGATCGTACGAATAAATTAGAATGGATACATTCGTCCGAATGAATTAGAATGGATCATACGAATGAGTAAGAATGGATCGTCCGAATGAAATAGAATAGATTGTACGAATGAATTAGAATGGATCCTACGAATGAATTAGAATGGATCGTGTGAAAGAATTAGAATGGATTGTATGAATGAATTAGAATGGATTGTATGAATGAATTAGAATGGATCGTGCGAATGAATTCGAATGGATCGTACGAATTCATTCTAATTCATTCATACAATCCATTCTAATTCTTTCACACGATCCATTCTAATTCATTCGTACGTTCCATTCTAATTCATTAGCACGATCCATGCTAATTCATTCGTTCGATCAATTCTAATTCATTGCCACGATCCATTCTAATTCATTCGTACGATCCATTCTAATTCATTCGCACGATCAGTTCTAATTCATTCATAGGATCCATTGTAATTCATTCATACGATCTATTCTAATTCTTTCGCACGAATGTATCCATTCAAATTCATTCGCATGAATGTATCCATTCTAATTCATTCGTACGATCCATTCTAATTCATTCGTACGATCCATTCGAATTCATTCGCACGATCCATTCTAATTCATTCATATGATCCATTCTAATTCATTCATACAATCCATTCTAATTCTTTCACACGATCCATTCTAATTCATTCGAACGATCCATTCTAATTCATTCGTACAATCCATTCTATTTCATTCGTACGATCCATTCTTACTCATTCGTATGATCCATTCTAATTCATTCGTATGATCCATTCTAATTCAATCGTACGATCCATTCTAATTCATTCGTACGATCCATTCTAATTCATTCGTACGATCCATTCTAATTCATTCGCACGAATGTATCCATTCTAGTTCATTCGTACGATCCATTCTAATTCATTCGTACTATCCATTCTAATTCATTCGCACGATCCATTCTAATTCATTCGTACAATCCATTCTAATTCATTCGTACAAATGGATACATTCGTGTGAATGAATTAGAATGGATCGTACGAATGAAATAGAATCGATTGCACGAATGAATTAGAATGGATCGTACGAATGAATTAGATTGGATCGTGTGAAAGAATTAGAATGGATTGTATGAATGAATTAGAATGGATCGTACGAAGGAATTAGAATGGATCGTACGAATGAATTAGAATGGATCGTGCGAATGAATTAGAATAGATCGTACGAATGAATTAGAATGGATCGTACGAATGAATTAGAATGGATCGTGTGAAAGAATTAGAATGGATCGTACGAATGAATTAGAATGGATCGTGCGAATGAATTAGAATGGATCGTACGAATGAATTAGAATGGATCGTGTTAATGAATTAGAATTGATCGAACGAATGAATTAGCATGGATCGTGCATCCGTACTATCCATTCTAATTCATTCATACGATCCATTCTAATTCATTCGCACGATCCATTCTAATTCATTCGTACGATCCATTCTAATTCTTTCACACGATCCATTCTAATTCATTCGTACGATCCATTCTAATTCATTCGCACGATCCATTCTAATTCATTCGTACGAACCATTCTAATTCTTTCACACGATCCATTCTAATTCATTCGTACGATCCATTCTAATTCATTCGCACAATCTATTCTTATTCATTCGTACGATCCATTCTAATTCATTCGTACGATCGTACGAATGAATTAGAATGGATCGTACGGAATGAATTAGAATGGATTGTATGAATGAATTAGAATGGATACATTCGTGCGAATGAATTAGAATGGATCATACGAATGAGTAAGAATGGATCGTACGAATGAAATAGAATGGATTTTACGAATGAATTAGAATGGATCGTACAAATGAATTAGAATGGATCGTACGAATGAATTAGAATGGATCATACGAATGAGTAAGAATGGATCATACAAATGAAATATAATGGATTGTACGAATGAATTAGAATGGATCGTACGAATGAATTAGAATGGATCGTGTGAAAGAATTAGAATGCATTGTATGAATGAATTAGAATGGATCGTATGAATACTTAGAATGGATCGTGCGAATGAATTCGAATGGATCGCATGATCCATTCGAATAGAATGGATCTTATGAATGAATTAGAATGGATCGGGCGAAAGAATTAGAATGGATTGTAGGAATGAATTAGAATGGATCGTAGGAATGAATTAGAATGGATCGTATGAATGAATTAGAAGGGATCGTGCGAATGAATTAGAATGGATCGTACGAATGAATTAGAATAGATCGTACGAATGAATTAGAATGGATCATACGAATGAATTAGAATGGATCATACGAATGAGTAAGAATGGATCGTACGAATGAAATAGAATGGATTGTACGAATGAATTAGAATGGATACATTCTTGCGAATGAATTAGAATGGATCGGACGATTGAATTAGAATGGATCGTACGATTCATTCTAATTCATTCGTACGATCCATTCTAATACATTCGTACGATTCATGCTAATTCATTCGCACGATCCATTCTAATTCATTCGTACGATCCATTCTTATTCATTCATACGATCCATTCTAATTCATTCGTACAATCCATTCTAATTCATTCGTATGATCCATTCTAACTCATTCGGTGGATCCATTCTAATTCATTCGTACGGTCCATTCTAATTCATTCCCACGATCCATTCTAATTTATTCGTACGATCCATTCTAATTCATTCGTACGATCTATTCTAATTCATTCGCACAAATGTAACCATTCTAATTCATTCATACGATTCATTCTAATTCATTCGTATGAGCTATTCTAATTCCATTTAGATTCATTCACACAAATGTATCCATTCAAATTCATTCGTACGATCCATTCTAATTCATTCGTACGATCCATTCTAATTCCTTTGTACGATCCATTCTAATTCATTCGTACGATCTATTCTAATTCATTCGTACGATCTATTCTAATTCATTCGTACGATCCATTCTAATTCCTTCGTACGATCCATTCTAATTCATTCGTATGATCCATTCTAATTCATTCGTACAATCTATTCTAATTCATTCGTATGAATGGATACATTCGTGTGAATGAATTAGAATGGATCGTACGAATTAGTAAGAATGGATCGTACGAATGAAATAGAATGGATTGCACGAATGAATTAGAATGGATCATACGAATGAATTAGAATGGATCGTGTGAAAGAATTAGAATGGATTGTATGAATGAATTAGAATGGATCGTACGAAGGAATTAGAATGGATCGTACGAATGAATTAGAATGGATCGTACGACTGAATTAGAATAGATCGTACGAATGAAATAGAATGGATCATACGAATGAGTAAAAATGGATCGTATGAATGAATTCGATTGGATACATTTGTGCGAATGAATTAGAATGGATCGTATGAATGAATTAGAATGGATCGTACTAATGAATTAGAATGGATAGTGCGAATGAATTAGAATGGATCGTACGAATCTATTAGAATGGATCGTGTGAAAGAATTAGAATGGATCGTACGAATGAATTAGAATGGATCGTGCGAATGAATTAGAATGGATCGTATGAATGAATTAGAATAGATTTTGTGAATGAATTAGAACTGATCGTACGAATGAATTAGAATGGATCGTACGAATGAATTAGAATGGATATATTTGTGCGAATGAATTAGAATGGATCGTACGAATAAATTAGAATGGATCGTATGAATGAATTAGAATGGATACATTCGTGCGAATGAATTAGAATGGATCGTGCGAATCCATTAGACTGGATCGTGCGAATGAATAAGAATGGATCATACGAATGAATTAGAATGAATCGTACGAATTAATTAGAATGGATACATTCGTGCGAATGAATTAGAATGGATTGTATGAATGAATTAGAATGGATCGTACGAATGAATTAGAATGGATCGTACGAATGAATTAGAATGGATCGTACGAATAAATTAGAATGGATACATTCGTCCGAATGAATTAGAATGGATCATACGAATGAGTAAGAATGGATCGTACGAATGAAATAGAATAGATTGTACGAATGAATTAGAATGGATCGTGCGAATGAATTAGAATGGATCGTACGAATGAATTAGAATGGATCGTGCGAATGAATTAGAATGGATCATATTAATGAATTAGAATGGATCGTACGAATGAATTAGAATTGATACCTTCGTGCTAATGAATTAGAATATATCGTGCGAATCCATTAGACTGGATCGTGCGAATGAATAAGAATGGATCATCCGAATGAATTAGAATGGATCGTACGAATTAATTAGAATGGATACATTCGTGCGAATGAATTAGAATGGATTGTATGAATGAATTAGAATGGATCGTACGAATGAATTAGAATGGATCATACGAATTAATTAGAATGGATCATACGAATGAATTAGAATGGATCGTACGAATGAATTAGAATGGATCGTACGATTCATTGTAATTCATTCGTACGATCCATTCTAATACATTCGTACGATTCATGCTAATTCATTCGGACGATCCATTCTAATTCATTCGTATGATCCATTCTTATTCATTCATACGATCCATTCTAATTCATTCGCACAATCCATTCAAATTCATTCGTACAATCCATTCTAATTCATTCGTATGATCCATTCTAACTCATTCGGCGGATCGATTCTAATTCATTCGTACGATCCATTCTAATTCATTCCCACGATCCATTCTAATTTATTCGTACGATCCATTCTAATTCATTCGTACGATCTATTCTAATTCATTCGCACGAATTTAACCATTCTAATTCATTCATACGATTCATTCAAATTCATTCGTATGAGCTATTCTAATTTATTCGTACGATCCATTCTAATTCATTCGTACGATCCATTGTAATTCATTCATACAATCCATTTAGATTCATTCGCACAAATGTATCCATTCAAATTCATTCGTACGATCCATTCTAATTCATTCGTCCGATCCATTCTAATTCATTCGCACGTATGTATCCATTCTAATTCATTCGTACGATCAATTCTAATTCATTCATACGATCCATTCTAATTCATTCGTAAGATCCATTCTAATTCATTCGTACGATCCATTCTAATTCATTCGTACGATCCATTCTAATTCATTCGCACGAATGTATCCCTTCTAGTTCATTCGTACGATCCATTCTAGTTCATTCGTACGATCCATTCTAATTCATTCGTACGATCCATTCTAATTCATTCATAGGATCCATTCTAATTAATTCGTATGATCCATTCGAATTCATTCGTACGATCCATTCTAATTTATTCGTACGATCCATTCTAATTCATTCGTACGAATGTATCCATTCTAATTCATTTGCACGATCCATTCGAATTCATTCCTATGATCTATTATAATTCATTCGTACGATCCATTCTAATTCATTCTAATTCATTCGTACGATCCATTCTAATTCATTCTAATTCATTCGTACGATCCATTCTACGATCCATTCTAATTCATTCATACGATCCATTCTAATTCATATGCACAAAGGTATCCATTCTAATCCTTTCGTAGGATCCATTCTAATCCATTCGTACGATCCATTCTAATTCATTCGTACGATCCATTCTAATTCATTCGCTCGAATGTATCCATTCTAATCCTTTCGTACGATCCATTCTAATCCATTCGTACGATCCATTGTAATTCATTCGCATGAATGTAACCATTCTAATGAATTCATATGATCCATTCTAATTCATTCGTACGATCCATTCTTACTCATTCGTATGATCCATTCTAATTCATTCGCACGAATGTATCTATTCTAATTCATTCATACAATCCATTCTAATTAATTCCGTACGATCCATTCTAAGTCATTCGTACGATCGTACGAATGAATTAGAATGGATCGTACGAATGAATTAGAATAGATTATGTGAATGAATTAGAATGGATCGTACGAATGAATTAGAATGGATCGTACGAATGAATTAGAATGGATCATACGAATGAGTAAGAATGGATCGTGCGAATGAATTAGAATGGATCGTACGAATAAATTAGAATGGATACATTCGTCCGAATGAATTAGAATGGATCATACGAATGAGTAAGAATGGATCGTACGAATGAAATAGAATAGATTGTACGAATGAATTAGAATGGATCCTACGAATGAATTAGAATGGATCGTGTGAAAGAATTAGAATGGATTGTATGAATGAATTAGAATGGATCGTATGAATGAATTAGAATTGATCGTGCGAATGAATTCGAATGGATCGTACGAATTCATTCTAATTCATTCATACAATCCATTCTAATTCTTTCACACGATCCATTCTAATTCATTCGTACGTTCCATTCTAATTCATTAGCACGATCCATGCTAATTCATTCGTTCGATCAATTCTATTTCATTAGCACGATCCATTCTAATTCATTCGTACGATCCATTCTAATTCATTCGTACGATCCATTCTAATTCATTCGCACGATCCATTCTAATTCATTAATAGGATCCATTCTAATTCATTCATACGATCTATTTTAATTCTTTCGCACGAATGTATCCATTCTAATTCATTCGCACGAATGTATCCATTCTAATTCATTCGAACGATCCATTCTAATTCATTCGTACGATCCATTCTAATTCATTCGTACGATCCATTCTAATTCATTCATACGATCTATTCTAATTCATTCATACAATCCATTCTAATTCTTTCACACGATCCATTCTAATTCATTCGTACGATCCATTCTAATTCATTCGCACAATCCATTCTATTTCATTCGTACGATCCATTCTTACTCATTGGTACGATCCATTCTAATTCATTCGCACGAATGTATCCATTCTAATTCATTCGTACGAATCCATTCTAATTCATTCGTACAATCTATTCTATTTCATTCGTACGATCCATTCTTACTCATTCGTATGATCCATTCTATTCATTCGGACGAATGTATCCATTCTAATTTATTCGTACAATCCATTCTAATTCATTCGTACGATCCATTCTAATTCATTCGTACGATCCATTCTAATTCATTCGCACGAATGTATCCATTCTAATTCATTCGTACGATCCATTCTAATTCATTCGTACGATCCTTTCTAATTCATTCGTAAGATCCATTCTAATTCATTCGTACGATCCATTCTAATTCACTCATACGATCCATTCTAATACATTCATACGATTCATTCTAATTCATTTGCACGAATATATCCATTCTAATTCATTCGTACGATCCATTCTAATTCATTCGTACGATCCATTCTAATTCATTCGTACGATCCATTCTAATTCATTCGCACAATCCATTCTATTTCATTCGTACGATCCATTCTTACTCATTCGTATGATCCATTCTAATTCATTCGCACGAATGTATCCATTCTAATTCATTCATACAATCTGTTCTAATTCATTCCGTACGATCCATTCTAATTCATTCGTACGATCGTACGAATGAATTAGAATGGATCGTACGAATAAATTAGAATAGATTGTGCGAATGAATTAGAATGGATCGTACGAATGAATTAGAATGGATCGTATGAATGAATTAGATTGGATCATACGAATGAGTAAGAATGGATCGTAATAATGAATTAGAATGGATCGTACGAATGAATTAGAATGGATCGTACGAATAAATTAGAATGGATACATTCGTCCGAATGAATTAGAATGGATCATACGAATGAGTAAGAATGGATCGTACGAATGAAATAGAATAGATTGTACGAATGAATTAGAATGGATCCTACGAATGAATTAGAATGGATCGTGTGAAAGAATTAGAATGGATTGTATGAATGAATTAGAATGGATTGTATGAATGAATTAGAATGGATCGTGCGAATGGATTCGAATGGTTCGTACGAATTCATTCTAATTCATTCATACAATCCATTCTAATTCTTTCACACGATCCATTCTAATTCATTCGTACGTTCCATTCTAATTCATTAGCACGATCCATGCTAATTCATTCGTTCGATCAATTCTAATTCATTGGCACGATCCATTCTAATTCATTCGTACGATCCATTCTAATTTATTCGCACGGTCAGTTCTAATTCATTCATAGGATCCATTGTAATTCATTCATACGATCTATTCTAATTCTTTCGCACGAATGTATCCATTCAAATTCATTCGCATGAATGTATCCATTCTAATTCATTCGTACGATCTGTTGGGGGTAGCTGAAATCTGCCCTGGAGTTCGCACCCCCCCCCCCCCCCCCCCCCCGTGCTCACCAAATCACCTTGACAGGGAGCGAGATCCACATTAGGCTGAAAGGGCCTAGGCCAAGAGCACTTTTAGGAGCTCGCCTAAGCTCGATGGAGCTCGCCTGAGATCGCCCAGGAGCTCGCCTAAGCTCGCTCAGGAGCGCACTAAGCTCACCCAGGAGCTCGCCAAACTCGCCCAGGAGCTCGCCTGAGCTCGCTCAGGAGCTCGCCAAGATCGCTCAGGAGCTCGCCAAGCTCACCCAGAAGCTCGCCTAAGCTCGCTCAGGAGCTCGCCCCGGGGCTCGCCAAGCCCGCGCGAGAACTCGCTGGCAGTGATAGCGGGAGTTAGACCGTCATACATAATGAAGACACCGGCATCGCAAACGCTCCTAGCTCGCGCAGGAGCTCGCCCCTAGCTCGCGCAGGAGCTCGCCCAAGCTCGCGAAGGAGCTCATCCAAGCTCGCTCAGGAGCTCGCCCAAGCTCGCCAGAATTCCCCAGTTTATCGAAGAGGTTGCTCCCGTGAGGTCCGACTCTTGATAGATGTGGAAGAGAAGGTGGAGCAATGGAGGGCGGGCCCACCTTAGCTCCCCACCGGAGGTCGCCCACAATATGTGAGAGGATGCCAGGTGTCAAAACTCCACGGAAGCTCGCTCGAATCAGTTCGAGACCTCCCAGACTTGAACATTCCAGAATGGCCACCTGGCCACGACAAGAAAGATTCCCTCCCCCACTCAAACCGCCTGGCAGGCTTGACGACAGAATGTCAGGGCGCGAGTACCAAGGACTGTCAGACCCACGCGAGCCAGAACGTGGGGGGTCTAGAAGGCGCCAGAAGAATCTCCACGTGTCGGGCCATGGTAGGCCGCCGATTGCTATAAATGCTCACCCCCAGGCTCCATAGTGGAGGTTCGAATTCCTTTTCCCTACCACTTTGGTATACCGCAGCTCGCCGTTGTGCCACCGTGACTGACTTGAGCGTCGGAGGGTCTGCGCTCCTAAGGGAGCCAGCCGTTCTCACGTTCTCTTTTCTTTGTCTTGCAGGCAGCCCGCACGGACCAGCGAAAAATCCCCCGAACACGATCCATTCTAATTCATTCGTACGATCCATTCGAATTCATTCGCACGATCCATTCTAATTCATTCATATGATCCATTCTAATTCATTCATACAATCCATTTTAATTCTTTCACACGATCCATTCTAATTCATTCGTACGATCCATTCTAATTCATTCGTACAATCCATTCTATTTCATTCGTACGATCCATTCTTACTCATTCGTATGATCCATTCTAATTCAATCGTATGATCCATTCTAATTCAATCGTACGATCCATTCTAATTCATTCGTACGATCCATTCTAATTCATTCGTACGATCCATTCTAATTCATTCGCACGAATGTATCCATTCTAGTTCATTCGTACGATCCATTCTAATTCATTCGTACGATCCATTCTAATTTATTCGCACGATCCATTCTAATTCATTCGTACGATCCATTCTAATTCATTCATACGATCCATTCTAATTCATTCGTATGATCCATTCTAATTCATTCGTACAATCTATTCTAATTCATTCGTACGAATGGATACATTCGTGTGAATGAATTAGAATGGATCGTACGAATGAAATAGAATGGATTGCACGAATGAATTAGAATGGATCGTACGAATGAATTAGATTGGATCGTGTGAAAGAATTAGAATGGATTATATGAATGAATTAGAATGGATCGTACGAAGGAATTAGAATGGATCGTACGAATGAATTAGAATGGATCGTGCGAATGAATTAGAATAGATCGTACGAACGAATTAGAATGGATCGTACGAATGAATTAGAATGGATCGTGTGAAAGAATTAGAATGGATCGTACGAATGAATTAGAATGGATCGTGCGAATGAATTAGAATGGATCGTACGAATGAATTAGAATGGATCGTGCTAATGAATTAGAATTGATCGAATGAATGAATTAGCATGGATCAGGCATCCGTACTATCCATTCTAATTCATTCGTACGATCCATTCTAATTTATTCGTACGATCCATTCTAATTTATTCGCACGAATGTATCCATTCTAGTTCATCCATACGATCCATTCTAATTCATTTGTACGATCCATTCTAATTCATTCATACGATCTATTCTAATTCATTCATACAATCCATTCTAATTCTTTCACACGATCCATTCTAATTCATTCGTACGATCCATTCTAATTCATTCGCACAATCCATTCTATTTCATTCGTACGATCCATTCTTACTCATTCGTATGATCCATTCTAATTCATTCGCACGAATGTATCCATAATGGATCATACGAATGAGTAAGAATGGATCGTACGAATGAAATAGAATGGATTGTGCGAATGAATTAGAATGGACCGTACGAATGAATTAGAATGGATACATTCGTGCAAATGAATTAGAATGGATCGGACGAATAAATTAGAATGAATCGTACAAATGAATTAGAATGGATCGTACGAATAAATTAGAATGGATACATTCGTCCGAATGAATTAGAATGGATCACACGAATGAGTAAGAATGGATCATACGAATGAAATAGAATAGATTGTACGATCCATTCTAATTCATTCGTACAATCTATTCTATTTCATTCGTACGATCCATTCTTAGTCATTCGTATGATCCATTCTAATTCATTCGGACGAATGTATCCATTCTAATTTATTCGTACGATCCATTCTAATTCATTCGTACGATCCATTCTAATTCATTCTTACGATCCATTCTAATTCATTCATCCGATCCATTCTAATTCATTCGCACGAATGTATCCATTCTAATTCATTCGTAGGATCCATTCTAATTCATTCGTACGATCCATTTTAATTCATTCGTAAGATCCATTCTAATTCATTCATACAATCCATTCTAATTCATTCGCACGATCCATTCTAATTCATTCATACGATCCATTCTAATTCATTCGCACGAATGTATCCATTCTAGTTTATTCGTACGATCCATTCTAGTTCATTCGTACGATCCATTCTAATTCATTCGCACGATCCATTCTAATTCATTCGTACGATCCATTCTAATTCATTCATACGATCCATTCTAATTCATTCGTACGATCCATTCTAATTCATTCGCACGAATGTATCCATTCTAGTTCATTCGTACGATCTGGATACATTCGTGTGAATGAATTAGAATGGATCGTATGAATGAATTAGAATAGATTTTGTGAATGAAATAGAACTGATCGTACGAATGAATTAGAATGGATACATTCGTGCGAATGAATTAGAATGGATTGTATGAATGAATTAGAATGGATCCTTTGAATGAATTAGAATGGATTGTACGAATGAATTAGAATGGATACATTCGTGCGAATGAATTAGAATTGATCGTACGAATGAATTAGAATGGATCGTGCGAATGAATTAGAATGGATCGTACGAATAAATTAGAATGGATACATTCGTGCGAATGAATTAGAATGGATACATTCGTGCGAAAGAATTAGAATAGATCGTATGAATGAATTAGAATAGATCCTATGAATGAATTAGAATGGATCGTGCGAATGAATTAGAATGGATCGTACGAATGAATTAGAATGGATCGTGCTAATGAATTAGAATTGATCGAACGAATGAATTAGCATGGATTGTACGAATGAATTAGAATGGATCAGACGAATGAATTAGAATGGATCGTATGAATGAGTAAGAATGGATCGTACGAATGAAATAGAATAGATCGTACGAATGAATTAGAATGGATCGTACGAAGGAATTAGAATGGATCGTACGAATGAATTAGAATGGATATATTCGTGCAAATGAATTAGAATGGATCGTATGAATGTATTAGAATGGATCGTATGAGTGAATTAGAATGGATCGTACGAATGAATTAGAATGGATCGTATGAATGAATTAGAATGGATACATTCGTGTGAATGAATTAGAATGGATCGTATGAATGAATTAGAATAGATTTTGTGAATGAATTAGAACTGATCGTACGAATGAATTAGAATGGATACATTCGTGCGAATGAATTAGAATGGATTGTATGAATTAATTAGAATGGATCCTATGAATGAATTAGAATGGATCGTACGAATGAATTAGAATGGATACATTCGTGCGAATGAATTAGAATTGATCGTACGAATGAATTAGAATGGATCGTGCGAATGAATTAGAATGGATCGTACGAATGAATTAGAATGGATACATTCGTGCGAATGAATTAGAATGGATACATTCATGCAAAAGAATTAGAATAGATCGTATGAATGAATTAGAATGGATCCTATGAAAGAATTAGAATGGATCGTGCGAATGAATTAGAATGGATCGTGTGAAAGAATTAGAATGGATCGTACGAATGAATTAGAATGGATCGTGCGAATGAATTAGAATGGATCGTACGAATGAATTAGAATGGATCGTGCTAATGAATTAGAATTGATCGAACGAATGAATTAGCATGGATCGTGCATCCGTACTATCCATTCTAATTCATTCGTACGATCCATTCTAATTCATTCGTACGATCCATTCTAATTCATTCGCACGAATGTATCCATTCTAGTTCATCCGTACGATCCATTCTAATTCATTCGTATGATCCATTCTAATTCATTCATACGATCTATTCTAATTCATTCATACAATCCATTCTAATTCTTTCACACGATCCATTCTAATTCATTCGTACGATCCGTTCTAATTCATTCGCACAATCCATTCTATTTCATTCGTACGATCCATTCTTACTCATTCGTATGATCCATTCTAATTCATTCGCACGAATGAATTAGAATGGATCGTGCTAATGAATTAGAATTGATCGAACGAATGAATTAGCATGGATCGTGCTAATGAATTAGAATGGAACGTACGAATGAATTAGAATGGATCGTGTGAAAGAATTAGAATGGATTGTATGAATGAATTAGAATGAATTCGTACGATCCATTCGAATTCATTCGCACGATCCATTCTAATTCATTCATACGATCAATTATAATTCGTTCATACAATCCATTCTAATTCTTTCACACGATCCATTCTCATTCATTCGTAGGATCCATTCTAATTCATTCGTAGAATCTATTCTATTTCATTCGTACGGTCCATTCTTACTCATTCGTATGATCCATTCTAATTTTTTTGAACGATCCATTCTAATTGATTCGTACGATCCATTCTAATTCATTCGTACGATCCATTCTTACTCATTTGTATGATCCATTCTAATTCATTCGTACGATCCATTCTAATTCATTCGTACGATCCATTCTAATTCATTCGCACAATCTATTCTTATTCATTCGTACGATCCATTCTAATTCATTCGTACGATCGTACGAATGAATTAGAATGGATCATACGGAATGAATTAGAATGGATTGTATAAATGAATTAGATTGGATACATTCGTGCGAATGAATTAGAATGGATCATACGAATGAGTAAGAATGGATCGTACGAATGAAATAGAATGGATTGTACGAATGAATTAGAATGGATCGTACAAATGAATTAGAATGGATCGTACGAAAGAATTAGAATGGATCATACGAATGAGTAAGAATGGATCATACAAATGAAATAGAATGGATTGTACGAATGAATTAAAATGGATCGTACGAATGAATTAGAATGGATCGTGTGAAAGAATTAGAATGCATTGTATGAATGAATTAGAATGGATCGTATGAATGACTTAGAATGGATCGTGCGAATGAATTTGAATGGATCGCATGATCCATTCGAATAGAATGGATCGTATGAATGAATTAGAATGGATCGGGCGAATGAATTAGAATGGATTGTAGGAATGAATTAGAATGGATCGTAGGAATGAATTAGAATGGATCGTATGAATGAATTAGAATGGATCATGCGAATAAATTAGAATGGATCGTACGAATGAATTAGAATGGATCGTACGAATGAATTAGAATGGATCATACGAATGAATTAGAATGGATCATACGAATGAGTAAGAATAGATCGTACGAATGAAATAGAATGGATTGTACGAATGAATTAGAATGGATACATTCTTGCGAATGAATTAGAATGGATCGGACGATTGAATTAGAATGGATCGTACGATTCATTCTAATTCATTCGTATGATCCATTCTAATACATTCGTACGATTCATGCTAATTCATTCGCACGATCCATTCTAATTCATTCGTACGATCCATTCTTATTCATTCATACGATCCATTCTAATTCATTCGTACAATCCATTCTAATTCATTCGTATGATCCATTCTACCTCATTTGGTGGATCTATTCTAATTCATTCGTATGGTCCATTCTAATTCATTCCCACGATCCATTCTAATTTATTCGTACGATCCATTCTAATTAATTCGTACGATCTATTCTAATTCATTCGCACGAATGTAACCATTCTAATTCATTCATACGATTCATTCTAATTCATTCGTATGAGCTATTCTAATTCATTCGTACGATCCATTCTAATTCATTCGTACGATCCATTGTAATTCATTCATACAATCCATTTAGATTCATTCGCACAAATGTATCCATTCAAATTCATTCGTACGATCCATTCTAATTCATTCGTACGATCCATTCTAATTCCTTTGTACGATCCATTCTAATTCATTCGTACGATCTATTCTAATTCATTCGTACGATCTATTCTAATTCATTCGTACGATCCATTCTAATTCCTTCGTACGATCCATTCTAATTCATTCGTACGATCCATTCTAATTCATTCGTACAATCTATTCTAATTCATTCCTATGAATGGATACATTCGTGTGAATGAATTAGAATGGATCGTACGAATTAGTAAGAATGGATCGTACGAATGAAATAGAATGGATTGCACGAATGAATTAGAATGGATCGGACGAATGAATTAGAATGGATCATGTGAAAGAATTAGAATGGATTGTATGAATGAATTAGAATGGATCGTACGAATGAATTAGAATGGATCGTATGAAGGAATTAGAATGGATCGTACGAATGAATTAGAATGGATCGTACGAATGAATTAGAATAGATCGTACGAATGAAATAGAATGAATCATACGAATGAGTAAGAATGGATCGTATGAATGAATTAGATTGGATACATTTGTGCGAATGAATTAGAATGGATCGTATCAATGAATTAGAATGGATCGTACGAATGAATTAGAATGGATAGTGCGAAAGAATTAGAATGGATCATACGAATGAATTAGAATGGATCGTGTGAAAGAATTAGAATGGATCGTGTGAAAGAATTAGAATGGATCGTACGAATGAATTAGAATGGATCGTGCGAATGAATTTGAATGGATCGTATGAATGAATTAGAATACATTTTGTGAATGAATTAGAACTGATCGTACGAATGAATTAGAATGGATCGTACGAATGAATTAGAATGGATATATTTGTGCGAATGAATTAGAATGGATCGTATGAATGAATTAGAATGGATACATTCGTGCGAATGAATTAGAATGGATCGTGCGAATCCATTAGACTGGATCGTGCGAATGAATAAGAATGGATCATACGAATGAATTAGAATGGATCGTACGAATTAATTGGAATGGATACATTCGTGCGAATGAATTAGAATGGATTGTATAAATGAATTAGAATGGATCGTACGAATGAATTAGAATGGATCATACGAATTAATTAGAATGGATCATACGAATGAATTAGAATGGATTGTACGAATGAATTAGAATGGTTCGTACGAATGAACTAGAATGGATCGTACGAATGAAATAGAATAGATTGTACGAATGAATTAGAATGGATTCGTACGAATGAATTAGAATGGATACATTCGTGCGAATGAATTAGAATGGATACATTCGTGCGAAAGAATTAGAATAGATCGTATGAATGATATAGAATGGATCCTATGAATGAATTAGAATGGATCGTGCGAATGAATTAGAATGAATCGTACGAATGAATTAGAATGGATCATGCTAATGAATTAGAATTGATCGAACGAAAGATTTATTATGGATCGTGCTAATGAATTAGAATGGATCGTACGAATGAATTAGAATGGATCAAATGAATGAATTAGAATGGTTACATTCATGCGAATGAATTAGAATGGATCGTGCGAATGGATTAGAATGGATACATTCGAGCGAATGAATTAGAATGGATCGTACGGAATGAATTAGAATGGATTGTATGAATGAATTAGAATGGATCATGCGAATGAATTAGAATGGATCGTACGAATGAATTAAAATGGATCTTATGAATGAATTAGAATGGATCGTACGAATGAGTAAGAATGGATCGTACGAATGAAATAGAATGGATTGTACGAATGAATTAGAATGGATTCGTACGAATGAATTAGAATGGATACATTCGTGCGAATGAATTAGAATGGATCATACGAATAAGTAAGAATGGATCGTACGAATGAAATAGAATAGATTGTACGAATAAATTAGAATGGATCCTACGAATGAATTAGAATGGATCGTGTGAAAGAATTAGAATGGATTGTATGAATGAATTAGAACGGATCGTACGAATGAATTAGAATGGATCGTACGAATGAATTAGAATGCATACATTCGTGCGAATGAATTAGAATTGATCGTACGAATGAATTAGAATGGATTGTGCGAATGAATTAGAATGGATCGTACGAATGAATTAGAATGGATCGTACGAATGAATTAGAATGGATAGTACAAATGAACTAGAATGGATACATTCGTGCGAATGAATTAGAATGGATCGTACGAATGAATTAGAATGGATCGTACGAATTATCTTACGAATGAATTAGAATGGATCATACGAATGAATTAGAATGGATCGTACGAATGAATTAGAATGGATACATTCGTGCGAATGAATTAGAATGGATCGGACGAATGAATTAGAATGGATCGTACGAATGAATTAGAATGGATCATACGAATAAATTAGAATGGATACATTCGTCCGAATGAATTAGAATGGATCATACGAATGAGTAAGAATGGATCGTAGGAATGAAATAGAATGGATCGTACGAATGAACTAGAAAGGATACATTCGTGCGAATGAATTAGAATGGATCGGACGAATGAATTAGAATGGATCGTACGAATGAATTAGAATGGATCATACGAATGAATTAGAATGGATCGTAAGAATGAACTAGAAAGGATACATTCGTGCGAATGAATTAGAATTGATCGTACGAATGAATTAGAATGGATCGTGCGAATGAATTAGAATGGATCGTCCGAATGAATTAGAATGGATCGTACGAATGAACTAGAATGGATACATTCGTGCGAATGAATTATAATGGATCGTACGAATGAATTAGAATGGATTGTACGAATGAATTAGAATGGATCGTACGAATGAATTAGAATGGATTGTATGAATGAATTAGAATGGATACATTTGTACGAATGAATTAGAATGGATCGGACGAATGAATTAGAATGGATCGTACGAATGAATTAGAATGGATCAAATGAATGAATTAGAATGGTTACATTCATGCGAATGAATTAGAATGGATCGTACGAATGGATTAGAATGAATCGTACGAATGGATTAGAATGGATACCTTTGTGCATATGAATTAGAATGGATTGTACGAATGAATTAGAATGGATCGTACGAATAAATTAGAATGGATACATTCGTCCAAATGAATTAGAATGGATCGTACGAATGAATTAATATGATCCATTCTAATTCATTCGTACGATCCATTCTAATTCATTAATATGATCCATTCTAATTCATTCGTACGATCCATTCTAATTCATTCGTACAATCCATTCTAATTCATTCGCACGAATGTATCCATTCTAATTCATTCGTACGATGCATCCTAATTCATTCGTATGATCCATTCTAATTAATTCTTATGATCCATTCTAATTCATTCGTACGATCCATTCTAATTCATTAATACAATCTATTCTAATTCATTCGTACGATCCATTCTAATTCATTCGTACGCACGAATGTATACATTCTAATTCATTCGTACGAATCCATTCTAATTCATTCGTACGATCCATTCTAATTCATTCGCACGATCCATTCTAATTCATTCGTACGATCCATTCTAATTCATTCGGACGAATGTATCCATTCTAATTCATTCGTACGATCCATTCTAATTCATTCGGACGAATGTATCCATTCTAATTCATTCGTACGATCCATTCTAATTCATTCGTACGATCCATTCTAATTCATTCATACAATCTATTCTAATTCATTCGTACGATCCATTCTAATTCATTCGTACACACGAATGTATCCATTCTAATTCATTCGTACGAATCCATTCTAATTCATTTGTACGATCCATTCTAATTCATTCGCACGATCCATTTTAATTCATTCGTACGATCCATTCTAATTCATTCGCACGAATGTATCCATTCTAATTCATTCATACGATCCATTCTAATTCATTCGTACGATCCATTCTAATTCATTCGCACGAATGTATCCATTCTAGTTCATTCGTACGATCCATTCTAATTCATTCGTACGATCTATTCTAATTCATTCAAACGATCCATTCTAATTCATTAGCACGATCCATGCTAATTCATTCGTTCGATCAATTCTAATTCATTAGCACAATCCATTCCAATTCATTCGTACGATCCATTCTAATTCATTCGCACGATCCATTCTAATTCATTCGTAGGATCCATTCTAATACATTCGTACGATCCATTCTAATTCCTTCGTACGATCCATTCTAATTCATTCGTACGATCCATTCAAATTCATTCATACAATCCATTCTAATTCTTTCACACGATCCATTCTAATTCATTCGTACGATCCATTCTAAATCATTCGTACAATCCATTCTATTTCATTCGTACGATCAATTCTAATTCATTCATAGGATCCATTCTAATTCATTCATACGATCTATTCTAATTCTTTCGCACGAATGTATACATTCTAATTCATTCGCACGAATGTATCCATTCTAATTCATTCGTATGATCCATTCTAATTCTTTCACACGATCCATTCTAATTCATTCGTAGGATCCATTCTAATTCATTCGTACAATGAGTAAGAATGGATCGTAAGAATGAAAAAGAATAGATTGTACGAATGATTTAGAATGTATACATTCGTGCGAATGAATTAGAATGGATTGTGCGAATGAATTAGACTGGATCGTACGAATGAATTAGAATGGATCGTGTGAAAGAATTAGAATGGATTGTATGAATGAATTAGAATAGATCGTATGAATGAATTAGAATGGATCGTACGAATGAATTAGAATGGATCATACGAATGAATTAGAATGGATCGTGCTAATGAATTAGAATGGATATATTCGTGCGAATGAATTAGAATGGATCGTATGAATGAATTAGAATGGATCGTACGAATGAATTAGAATGGATCGTGCGAATGAATTAGAATGGATATATTCGTGCTAATGAATTAGAATGGATCGTGCGAATGAATTAGAATGGATCGTATGAATGAATTAGAATGGATACATTCGTGCGAATGAATTAGAATGGATCGTATGAATGAATTAGAATAGATCCTGCTAATGAATTAGAATTATAATGGATATATTCGTGCAAATGAATTAGAATGGACCGTACGAATGAATTAGAATGGATTATACGAATTAATTAGAATGGATCGTACGAATGAATTAGAATGGATCGTACGAATGAATTAGAATGAATCGTGCGAATGAATTAGTATGGATTATACAAATGAATTTGAATGGATACATTCGTGCGAATGAATTAGAATGGATCGTACGAATGAGTAAGAATGGATCGTATGAATGAATTAGATTGGATCGTACGAATGAACTAGAATAGAATGGATCGTACGAATGAATTAGAATGGATCGTATGAATGAGTAAGAATGGATCGTACGAATGAATTAGAATAGATTAAACGAATGAATTAGAATGGATCGTACGAAGGTATTAGAATGGATCGTACGAACGAATTAGAATGGATATATTCGTGCAAATAAATTAGAATGGATCGTATGAATGTATTAGAATGGATCGTACGAATGAATTAGAATGGATTCGTACGAATGAATTAGAATGGATACATTCGTGCGAATGAATTAGAATGGATCGTACCAATGAGTAAGAATGGATCGTACGAATGAATTAGAATGGATCGTGTGAAAGAATTAGAATGGATTGTATGAATGAATTAGAATGAATTCGTTCGATCAATTCTAATTCATTAGCACGATCCATTCTAATTCATTCGTATGATCCATTCTAATTCCTTCGTACGATCCATTCTAATTCCTTTGTATCCATTTTAATTCACTCATACGATCCATTCAAATTCATTCATACGATCTATTCTAATTCATTCATACAATCCATTCTAATTCTTTCACACGATCCATTCTAATTCATTCGTACGATCCATTCTAATTCATTCGCATAATCCATTCTAATTCATTCGCACGAATGTATCCATTCTAAATCATTCGTACAATCCATTCTATTTCATTCGTACGATCCATTCTTACTCATTGTACGATTACTCATTGTACGAATGAATTCGAATGGATCCTACGAATGAATTAGAATGGATCGTGTGAAAGAATTCGAATGGATCGTACGAATGAATTAGAATGGATACATTTGTGCGAATGAATTAGAATGGATACATTCGTGCGAAAGAATTAGAATAGATCGTATGAATGAATTAAAATGGATCCTATGAATGAATTAGAATGGATCGTGCGAATGAATTAGAATGGATCGAACGAATGGATTAGAATGGATCATATGAGTGAATTAGAATGGATAGGAAGGAATTAGAATGGATCGTACGAAGGAATTCGAATGGATCATACGAATGAATTAGAATGGATCATGCGAATGAATTAGAATGGATCGTACGAATGAATTAGAATGGATCGTGCGAATGAATTAGAATGGATCGTGCGAATGAATTAGAATGGATTGTACGAATGAATTAGAATGGATACATTTGTGCGAATGAATTAGAATGGATCGTACGATTGAATTAGAATGGATCGTGTGAAAGAATTAGAATGGATTGTACGAATGAATTAGAAAGGATCGTATGAATGAATTAAAATGGATCATACGAATGAATTAGAATGGATACATTCGTGCAAATGAATTAGAATGGATCGGACGAATGAATTAGAATGGATCGTACGAATGAATTAGAATGGATCAAATGAATGAATTAGAATGGATCGTACGAATAAATTAGAATGGATACATTCGTCCGAATGAATTAGAATGGATCGTACGAATGAATTAGAATGGATCGTACGAATAAATTAGAATGGATCAAATGAATGAATTAGAATGGATCGTACGAATGAATTAGAATGCATCGTACGAAAGAATTAGAATGGATCGTGCGAATGAAGTAGAATGGATCGTATGAATGAATTAGAATGGATTGTACGAATGGATTAGAATGGATCGTATGAATGCATTCTAATTAATTCGTACGATCCATTCTAATTCCTTCGTACGATCCATTCTAATTCATCCATACAATCCATTCTAATTCTTTCACACGATCCATTCTAATTCATTCGTACGTTCCATTCTAATTCATTAGCACGATCCATGCTAATTCATTCGTACGATCCATTCTAATTCATTCGTACGATCCATTCTAATTCATTCTAATTCATTCGTACGATCCATTCTACGATCCATTCTAATTCATTCGTATATTCCATTCTAATTCATTAGCACGATCCATGCTAATGAATTAGAATGGATCGTACGAATGAATTAGAATGGATCGTGTGAAAGAGAATGGATCGTACGAATGAATTAGAATGGATCGTTCGATTGAATTAGAATGGATCATACGAATGAGTAAGAATGGATCGTATGAATGAATTAGATTGGATCGTACGATCCATTCTAATTCATTAGCATGGATCGTGCTAATGAATTAGAATGGAATATACGAATGAATTAGAATGGATCGTAGAATGGATCATATGAATGAATTAGAATGAATTAGAATGGATCGTACGAATGAATTAGAATAGATCATAGGAATGAATTAGAATGGATCGTGCAAATGAATTAGAATAGATACATTCGTGCGAATAAATTAGAATGGATTGTATGAATGAATTAGAATGGATCGTACGAATGAATTAGAACGAATCGTACGAATGAATTAGAATAGATTGCGCGAATGATTTAGAATGGATCGTGCGAATGAAATAGAATAGATACAAATGAATTAGAATGGATCATACGAATGAATTAGAATGACGATCCATTCTTACTCATTCGTATGATCCATTCTATTTCATTCACACGAATGTATCCATTCTAATTCATTCGTACGATCCATTCTAATTCATTCATAGGATCCATTCTAATTCATTCATACAATCCATTCTAATTCATTCGCACGAATGTATCCATTCTAATTCATTCGTACGATCAGTTCTAATTCATTCACAAAATCTATTCTAATTCATTCATACGATCCATTCTAATTCATTCACATGAATGTATCCATTCTAATTCATTCATACGATCCATTCTAATTCATTCGTACGATCTATTCTAATTCACTCATACGATCCATTCTAATACATTCATACGACCCATTCTAATTCATTTGCACGAATATATCTATTCTAATTCATTCGTACGATCCATTCTAATTCCTTCGTACGATCCATTCTAATTCATTCGTACAATCTATTCTAATTCATTCGTACGATCCATTCTAATTCATTCGTATGATCCATTCTAATTCCTTCGTACGATCCATTCTAATTCATTCGTACGATCCTTTCTAATTCATTCTTACAATCTATTCTAATTCATTCGTACGAATGGATACATTCGTGTGAATGAATTAGAATGGATCGTACGAATGAGTAAGAATGGATCGTACGAATGAAATAGAATGGATTGCACGAATGAATTAGAATGGATCGTACGAATGAATTAGAATGGATCGTGTGAAAGAATTAGAATGGATTGTATGAATGAATTAGAATGGATCGTACGAATAAATTAGAATGGATCGTACGAAGGAATTAGAATGGATCGTACGAATGAATTAGAATGGATCGTACGAATGAATTAGAATGGATCGTACGAAGGAATTAGAATTGATCGTACGAATGAATCAGAATGGATCGTATGAATGAATTAGAATGGATACATTCGTGTGAATGAATTAGAATGGATCGTATGAATGAATTAGAATAGATTTTGTGAATGAATTAGAACTGATCGTACGAATGAATTAGAAGGGATACATTCCTGCGAATGAATTAGAATGGATAGTATGAATGAATTAGAATGGATCCTATGAATGAATTAGAATGGATCGTATGAATGAATTAGAATGGATACATTCGTGCGAATGAATTAGAATTGATCGTAGGAATGAATTAGAATGGATCGTGCGAATGAATTAGAATGCATCGTACGAATGAATTAGAATGGATACATTCGTGCGAATGAATTAGAATGGATACATTCGTGCGAAAGAATTAGAATAGATCATATGAATGAATTAGAATGGATCCTATGAATGAATTAGAATGAATCGTGCGAATGAATTAGAATGGATCGTACGAATGAATTAGAATGGATCGTGCTAATGAATTAGAATTGATCGAACGAATGAATTAGCATGGATCGTGCTAATGAATTAGAATGGATCATACGAATGAATAAGAATGGATCAAATGAATGAATTAGAATGGTTACATTCATGCGAATGAATTAGAATGGATCGTACGAATGGATTAGAATGGATCGTACAAATGGATTAGAATGGATACATTCGAGCGAATGATTTAGAATGGATCGTACGAATGAATTAGAATGGATCGTACGAATAAATTAGAATGGATACATTCATCCGAATAAATTAGAATGGATCATACGAATGAGTAAGAATGGATCGTACGAATGAAATAGAATAGATTGTACGAATGAATTAGAATGGATCCTACGAATGAATTAGAATGGATCGTGTGAAAGAATTAGAATGGATTGTATGAATGAATTAGAATGGATCGTATGAATGAATTAGAATGGATCGTGCGAATGAATTCGAATGGATCGTACGAATTCATTCTAATTCATTCATACAATCCATTCTAATTCTTTCACACGATCCATTCTAATTCATTCGTACGTTCCATTCTAATTCATTAGCACGATCCATGCTAATTCATTCGTTCGATCAATTCTAATTCATTAGCACGATCCATTCTAATTCATTCGTAGGATCCATTCTAATTCATTCGCACGATCCATTCTTATTCATTCATAGGATCCATTCTAATTCATTCATACGATCTATTCTAATTCTTTCGCACGAATGTATCCATTCTAATTCATTCGTATGAATGTATCCATTCTAATTCATTCGTACGATCCATTCTAATTCATTCGCATGATCCATTCTAATTCATTCGTACGATCAATTCTAATTCATTCGCACAAATGTATCCATTCTAATTCATTCGTTCGATCCATTCTAATTCATTCATAGGATCCATTCTAATTCATTCATACAATCCATTCTAATTCATTCGCACGAATGTATCCATTCTAATTCAGTCGTACGATCAGTTCTAATTCATTCACAAAATCTATTCTAATTCATTCATACGATCCATTCTAATTCATTCACACGAATGTATCCAATCTAATTCATTCATACGATCCATTCTAATTCATTCGTACGATCCATTCTAATTCATTCGTACGATCTATTCTAATTCATTCGTACGATCCATTCTAATTCATTCGTACGATCCATTCTAATTCATTCACACGATCCATTCTAATTCATTCGTACGATCCATTCTAATTCATTAGCACGATCCATGCTAATTCATTCGTTCGATCAATTCTAATTCATTAGTACGATCCATTCTAATTCATTAGTACGATCCATTCTAATTCATTCACATGATCCATTCTAATTCATTCATAGGATCCGTTCTAATTCATTCATCCGATCTATTCTAATTCTTTCGCACGAATGTATCCATTCTAATTCATTCGCACGAATGTATCCATTCTAATTCATTCATACGAATGAATTAGAATGGATCGTACGAATGAATTAGAATAGATCGTATGAATGAATTAGAATGGATCGTACGAAGGAATTAGAATGGATCATACGAATGAATTAGAGTGGATATATTCGTGCAAATGAATTAGAAAGGATCGTATGAATGTATTAGAATGGATCGTATGAGTGAATTAGAGTGGATCGTACGAATGAATTAGAATAGATCGTATGAATGAATTAGAATGGATTGTACGAATGAATTAGAATGGATCATACGAATTAATTAGAATGGATCGAATGAATGAATTAGAATGGATCGTACGAATGAATTAGAATGGATCGTACGAATGAATTAGAATGGATACATTCGTGCGAATGAATTAGAATGGATACATTTGTGCAAAAGAATTAGAATAGATCGTATGAATGAATTAGAATGGATCCTATGAATGAATTAGAATGGATCGTGCGAATGAATTAGAATGAATCGTACGAATGAATTAGAATGCATTCGTACGATCCATTCTAATTCATTCGCACGAATGTATCCATTCTAGTTCATTCGTACGATCTATTCTAATTCATTCGCTTGGATCGTGCATTCGTACGATCCATTCTAATTCATTCGTACGATCCATTCTAATTCATTCGCACGAATGTATCCATTCTAGTTCATTCGTACGATCCATTCTAATTCATTCGTACGATCCATTCTAATTCATTCAATCGATCTATTCTAATTCCTTCATACAATCCATTCTAATTCTTTCACACGATCCATTCTAATTCATTCGTACTATTCATTCTAATTCATTCGCACAATCCATTCTATTTCATTCGTACGATCCATTCTTACTCATTCGTATGATCCATTCTAATTCATTCGCACGAATGTATCCATAATGGATCATACGAATGAGTAAGAATGGATCGTACGAATGAAATAGAATGGATTGTGCGAATGAATTAGAATGGACCATACGAATGAATTAGAATGGATACATTCGTGCGAATGAATTAGAATGGATCGGACGAATGAATTAGAATGGATCGTACGAATGAATTAGAATGGATCGTACGAATGAATTAGAATGGATACATTCGTCCGAATGAATTAGAATGGATCATACGAATGAGTAAGAATGGATCGTACGAATAAAATAGAATAGATTGTACGAATGAATTAGAATGGATCCTACGAATGAATTAGAATAGATCGTGTGAAAGAATTAGAATGGATTGTATGAATGAATTAAAATGAATTTGTACGATCCATTCGAATTCATTCACACGATCCATTCTAATTCATTCATACGATCCATTCTAATTCATTCATACAATCCATTCTAATTCTTTCACACGATCCATTCTAATTCATTCGTAGGATCCATTCTAATTCATTCGTACAATCTATTCTATTTCATTCGTATGATCCATTCTTACTCATTCGTATGATCCATTCTAATTCATTCGGACGAATGTATCCATTCTAATTTATTCGTACGATCCATTCTAATTCATTCGTACGATCTATTATAATTCATTCGTATGATCCATTCTAATTCATTCGTCCGATCCATTCTAATTCATTCGCACGAATGTATCCATTCTAATTCATTCGTACGATCCATTCTAATTCATTCGTATGATCCATTCTAATTCATTCGTAAGATCCATTCTAATTCATTCGTATGATCCATTCTAATTCATTCGTACGATCCATTCTAATTCATTCGCACGAATGTATTCATTCTAGTTCATTCATACGATCCATTCTAATTTATTCGTATGATCCATTCTAATTCATTCGCACGATCCATTCTAATTCATTCGTACGATCCATTCTAATTCATTCCTACGATCCATTCTAATTCATTCGTACGATCCATTCTAATTCATTCGCACAAATGTATCCATTCTAATTCATTCGTACGATCCATTCTAATTCATTCGCACGATCCATTCTAATTCATTCGTACGATCCATTCTAATTTATTCGCACGATCTGTTCTTATTTATTCGCACAATCCATTCTAATTCATTCGCACGAATGTATCCATTCTAATTCATTCGTACGATCCATTCTAATTCATTCGTACGATCCATTCTAATTCATTCGTATGATCCATTCTAAGTAATTCGTATGATCCATTCTAATTCATTCGTACGATCCATTCTAATTCATTCATACAATCCATTCTAATTCATTCGCACGAATGTATCCATTCTAATTAATTTGTACGATCCATTCTAATTCATTTGTATGATCTATTCTTATTCATTCGCACGATCCAGTCTAATTGATTCCCACGATCCATTCTAATTCATTCGCACGAATGTATCCATTCTAATTCATTCGTACGATCCATTCTAATTCATTAATATGATCCATTCTAATTCATTCGTACGATCCATTCTAATTCATATGCACAAAGGTATCCATTCTAATCCATTCGTAGGATCCATTCTAATCCATTCGTACGATCCATTCCAATTCATTCGTAGGATCCATTCTAATTCATTCGCTCGAATGTATCCATTCTAATCCATTCGTACGATCCATTCTAATCCATTCGTACGATCCATTCTAATTCATTTGCATGAATGTAACCATTCTAATTCATTCATTTGATCCATTCTAATTCATTCGTACGATCCATTCTAATTCATTCGTCCGATCCATTCTAATTCATTCGCACGAATGTATCCATTCTAATTTATTCGTACGATCCATTCTAATTCATTCGTACGATCCATTCTAATTTATTTGTAAGATCCATTCTATTTCATTCGTACGATCCATTCTAATTCATTCGTACGATCTATTCTAATTCATTCGCACGAATGTATCCATTCTAGTTCATTCGTACGATCCATTCTAATTCATTCGTACGATCCATTCTAATTCATTCGCACGATCCATTCTAGTTCATTCGTACGATCAATTCTAATTCATTCGCACGAATGTATCCATTCTAATTCATTCGTACGATCCTGAATTAGAATGGATCGTACGAATGAATTAGAATGGATCGTACGAAGGAATTAGAATGGATCGTACGAATGAATTAGAATGGATATATTCGTGCAAATGAATTAGAATGGATCGTATGAATGTATTAGAATGGATCGTATGAGTGAATTAGAATGGATCGTACGAATGAATTAGAATGGATCGTATGAACGAATTAGAATGGATCGTATGAATGAATTAGAATGGATTGTGCGAATGAATTAGAATGGATCGTACGAATGAATTAGAATGGATCGTACGAATGAACTAGAATGGATACATTCATGCGAATGAATTAGAATGGATCGTACGAATGAATTAGAATGGATCGTATGAATGAATTTGAATGGATCTTACGAATGAATTAGAATAGATCGTACGATTGAATTAGAATGGATCGTACGAATGAATTAGAATGGATACATTCGTGCGAATGAATTAGAATGGATACATTCATGCGAAAGAATTAGAATAGATCGTATGAATGAATTAGAATGGATCCTATGAATGAATTAGAATGGATCGTGCGAGTGAATTAGAATGGATCGTGCTAATGAATTAGAATTGATCGAACGAATGAATTAGCATGGATCGAGCTAATGAATTAAAATGGAACGTACGAATGAATTAGAATGGATCGTGTGAAAGAATTAGAATGGATTGTATGAATGAATTAGAATGGATCGTACGAAGGAATTAGAATGGATCATGCGAATGAATTAGAATGGATCGTACGAATGAATTAGAATGGATACATTCGTGCGAATGAATTAGAATGGATCGGACGAATAAATTAGAATGCATCGTACGAATGAATTAGAATGGATCAAATGAATGAATTAGAATGGATCGTACGAATGAATTAGAATGCATCGTACGAAAGAATTAGAATGGATCGTGCGAATGAAATAGAATGGATCGTATGAATGAATTAGAATGGATTATACGAATGGATTAGAATGGATCGTACGAATGCATTCTAATTCCTTCGTACGATCCATTCTAATTCCTTCGTACGATCCATTCTATCTCATTCGTATGATCCATTCTAATTCCTTCGTACGATCCATTCTAATTCCTTCGTATCCATTCTAATTCACTCATAAGATCCATTCTAATCAATTCGTACGATCCATTCTAATTCATTCGCATGAATGTAACCATTCTAATTCATTCATTTGATCCATTCTAATTCATTCGTACGATCCATTCTAATTAATTCGTACGATCCATTGTAATTCATTCATACAATCCATTTAGATTCATTCGCACAAATGTATCCATTAGAATGGATCGTACGTACGATCCATTCTAATTCATTCGTACGATCCATTCTAATTCATTCGCACGAATGTATCCATTCTAGTTCATTCGTACGATCCATTCTAATTCATTCGTACGATCCATTCTAATTCATTGCACGATCTATTCTAATTCATTCGTACGATCCATTCTAATTCATTCGCACGAATGTATCCATTCTAATTCGTTCGTACATACGATCCATTCTAATTCATTCGCACGAATGTATCCATTCTAATTCATTCGTACATACGATCCATTCTAATTCATTCGCACGAATGTATCCATTCTAATTCATTTGTATAATCCATTCTATTTCATTCGTACGATCCATTCTTACTCATTCGTATGATCCATTCTAATACATTCGCACGAATGTATCCATTCTAATTCATTCGTACGATCCATTCTAATTCATTCGCACGATCCATTCTAATTCATTCATACGATCCATTCTAATTCATTCAAACAATCCATTCTAATTCTTTCACACGACCCATTCTAATTCATTCGTAGGATCCATTCTAATTCATTCGTATAATCTATTTTATTTCATTCGTACGATCCATTCTTACTCATTCGTATGATCCATTCTAATTCATTCGGACGAATGTATCTATTCTAATTTATTTGTATGATCCATTCTAATTCATTCGTACGATCCATTCTAATTCATTCGTACGATCCATTCTAATTCATTCGTCCGATCAATTCTAATTCATTCGCACGAATGTATCCATTCTAATTCATTCGTACGGTCCATTCTAATTCATTCGCACAATCCATTCTATTTCATTCGTACGATCCATTCTTACTCATTCGTATGATCCATTCTAATTCATTCGGACGAATGTATCCATTCTAATTTATTCGTACGATCCATTCTAATTCATTCGTACGATCCATTCTAATTCATTCATACAATCCATTCTAATTCTTTCATACAATCCATTCTAATTCTTTCGTGCGAATGAATTAGAATGGATACCTTTGTGCATATGAATTAGAATGGATCGTACGAATGAATTAGAATGGATACATTCGTGCGAATGAATTAGAATGGATCGTGCGAATCAATTAGACTGGATCATGCGAATGAATAAGAATAGATCATACGAATGAATTAGAATGGATCGTACGAATTAATTAGAATGGATACATTCGTGCGAATGAATTAGAATGGATTGTATGAATGAATAAGAATGGATCGTACGAATGAATTAGAATGGATCATACGAATTAATTAGAATGGATCATACGAATGAATTATAATGGATCGTACGAATGAATTAGAATGGATCGTACGAATGAATTAGAATGGATCGTACGAATGAATTAGAATGGATCGTGCGAATGAATTAGAATGGATCGTACGAATGAATTAGAATGGATACATTTGTGCGAATGAATTAGAATGGATCCTACGAATGAATTAGAATGGATCGTACGAATGAATTAGAATGGATCGTGCGAATGAATTAGAATGGATCGTACGAATGAATTAGAATGGATCGTCTGAAAGAATTAGAATGGATCGTACGAATGAATTATAATGGATCGTGAGAATGAATTAGAATGGATCGTATGAATAAATTAGAATAGATTTTGTGAATGAATTAGAATTGATCGTACGAATGAATTAGAATGGATCGTACTGATGAATTAGAATGGATCGTACGAATGAATTAGAATGGATACATTTGTGTGAATGAATTAGAATGGATCGTACGAATGAATTAGAATGGATCGTATGAATGAATTAGAATGGATACATTCGTGCGAATGAATTAGAATGGATCGTGCGAATCCATTAGACTGGATCGTGCGAATGAATAAGAATGGATCATACGAATGAATTAGAATGGATCGTACGAATTAATTAGAATGGATACATTCGTGCGAATGAATTAGAATGGATTACATGAATGAATTAGAATGGATCGTACGAATAAATTAGAATGGATCATACGAATTAATTAGAATGGTTCATACGAATGAATTAGAATGGATCGTACGAATGAATTAGAATGGATCCTACGAATGAACTAGAATGGATCGTACGAATGAAATAGAATAGATTGTACGAATGAATTAGAATGGATTCGTACGAATGAATTAGAATGGATACATTCATGCGAATGAATTAGAATGGATACATTCGTGCGAAAGAATTAGAATAGATCGTATGAATGAATTAGAATGGATCCTATGAATGAATTAGAATGGATCGTGCGAATGAATTAGAATGGATCGTACGAATGAATTAGAATGGATCGTGCTAATGAATTAGAATTGATCGAACGAATCAATTAGCATGGATCGTGCTAATGAATTAGAATGGACCGTACGAATGAATTAGAATGGATCAAATGAATTAATTAGAATCGTTACATTCATGCGAATAAATTAGAATGGATCGTACGAATGGATTAGAATGGATCGTACGAATGGATTAGAATGGATACATTCGAGCGAATGAATTAGAAGGGATCGTACGGAATGAATTAGAATGGATTGTATGAATGAATTAGAATGGATCGTGCGAATGAATTAGAATGGATCGTACGAATGAATTAGATTGGATCTTACGAATGAATTAGAATGGATCGTACGAATGAGTAAAAATGGATCGTATGAATGAAATAGAATGGATTGTACAAATGAATTAGAAGGGATTCGTACGAATGAATTCGAATGGATACATTCGTGCGAATGAATTAGAATGGATCATACGAATGAGTAAGAATGGATCGTACGAATGAAATAGAATAGATTGTACGAATGAATTAGAATGGATCCTACGAATGAATTAGAATGGATCGTGTGAATGAATTAGATTGGATCGTACGAATGAATTAGAATGGATCGTACGAATGAATTAGAATGGATACATTCGTGCGAATGAATTAGAATTGATCGTACGAATGAATTAGAATGGATCATGAGAATGAATTAGAATGGTTCGTACGAATGAATTAGAATGGATCGTACGAATGAACTAGAATGGATACATTCGTGAGAATGAATTAGAATGGATCGTACGAATGAATTAGAATGGATCTTACGAATGAATTAGAATGGATCTTACGAATGAATTAGAATGGATCGTACGAATGAATTAGAATGGATACATTCGTGCGAATGAATTAGAATGGATCGAACGAATGAATTAGAATGGATCGTACGAATGAATTATAATGGATCGTACGAATGAATTAGATTGGATCGTACGAATAAATTAGAATGGATACATTCGTCCGAATGAATTAGAATGGATCATACGAATGAGTAAGAATGGATCGTACGAATGAAATAGAATGGATCGTATGAATGAACTAGAATGGATACATTCGTGCGAATGAATTAGAATGGATCGGACGGATGAATTAGAATGGATTGTACGAATGAATTAGAATGGATCGTACGAATGAATTAGAATGGATCGTATGAATGAATTAGAATGGATACATTCGTGCGAATGAATTAGAATTGATCATACGAATGAATTAGAATGGATCGTGCGAATGAATTAGAATGGATCGTACGAATGAATTAAAATGGATCGTACGAATGAATTAGAATGGATACATTCGTGTGAATGAATTAGAATGGATCGTACGAATGAATTAGAATGGATCGTACGAATGAATTAGAATGGATCGTACGAATGAATTAGAATGGATCTTACGAATGAATTAGAATGGATCGTACGAATGAATTAGAATGGATCGTACGAATGAATTAGAATGGATACATTCGTGCGAATGAATTAGAATGGATCGGACGAATGAATTAGAATGGATCGTACGAATGAATTAGAATGGATCAAATGAAAGAATTAGAATGGTTACATTCATGCGAATGAATTAGAATGGATCGTACGAATGGATTAGAATGGATCGTACGAATGGATTAGAATGGATACATTTGAGCGAATGAATTAGAATGGATCGTACGAATGAATTAGAATGGATCGTACAAATGGATTAGAATGGATCCTACGAATGGATTAGAATGGATACCTTTGTGCATATGAATTAGAATGGATTGTACGAATGAATTAGAATGGATCATATTATTGAATTAGAATGGATCGTACGAATGAATTAGAATGGATACATTCGTGCACGATCCCTTCTAATTCATTCGCACGAATGTATCCATTCTAATTCATTCGTACGATCCATTCTAATTCATTAATATGATCCATTCTAATTCATTCGTACGATCCATTCTAATTCATTCGTACAATCTATTCTATTTCATTCGTACGATCCATTCTTACTCATTCGTACGATCCATTCTAATTCATTCACACGAATGTATCTATTCGTACGAATGAATTAGAATAGATTGTACGAATGAATTAGAATGGATCGTACGAATGAATTAGAATGGATCGTACGAAGGAATTAGAATGGATCATACGAATGAATTAGAATGGATCGTACGAAGGAATTAGAATAGATCGTACGAATGAATTAGAATGGATCGTACGAAGGAATTAGAATGGATCGTACGAATGAATTAGAATGGATATATTCGTGCAAATGAATTAGAATGGATCGAATGAATGTATTAGAATGGATCGTATGTGTGAATTAGAATGGATCGTACGAATGAATTAGAATGGATTGTATGAATAAATTAGAATGGATCGTACGAATGAATTAGAATGGATCGTGTAAAAGAATTAGAATGGATTGTACGAATGAATTAGAATGGATCCTATGAATGAATTAGAATGGATCGTGCGAATGAATTAGAATGGATCGCATGAATGAATTAGAATGGATCAAATGAATGAATTAGAAAGGTTACATTCATGCGAATGAATTAGAATTGATCGTATGAATGGATTAGAATGGATCGTACGAATGGATTAGAATGGATACATTCGAGCGAATGAATTAGAATGGATCGTACGAATGAATTAGAATGGATCGTACGAATGGATTAGAATGGATACTACGAATGGATTAGAATGGATACCTTTGTGCATATGAATTAGAAAGGATCGTACGAATGAATTAGAATGGATCATATTAATGAATTAGAATGGATCGTACGAACGAATTAGAATGGATCGTGTGAAAGAATTAGAATGCATTGTATGAATGAATTAGAATGGATCGTATGAATGAATTAGAATGGATCGTGTGAATGAATTCGAATGGATCGCATGATCCATTCGAATAGAATGGATCATATGAATGAATTAGAATGGATCGTACGAATGAATTAGAATGGATCGTGTGAAAGAATTAGAATTAGAATGATCCATACTAATTCATTCGTATATTCCATTCTAATTCATTAGCACGATCCATGCTAATGAATTAGAATGGATCGTACGATCCAATCTAATTCATTCATACGATCCATTCTTACTTATTCGTATGATCCATTCTAATTCAATCGTACGATCCATTCTAATTCATTCGTACGATCCATTCTAATTCCTTCGTACGATCCATTCTAATTCATTCGTACGATCCATTCTAATTCCTTCGTACGATCCATTATAATTCATTCGTACGATCCATTCTAATTCATTCACGCAATCTATTCTAATTCATTCGTACGATCCATTCTAATTCATTCGTACGATCCATTCTAATTCATTCATACAATCCATTCTAATTTATTCGCACGAATGTATCCATTCTAATTCATTCGTACGATCCATTCTAATTCATTAATATGATCCATTCTAATTCATTCGTACGATCCATTCTAATTCATTCATAGGATCCATTCTAATTCATTCGTACGATCCATTCTATTTCATTCGTCCGATCCATTCTAATTCATTCGCACGAATGTATCCATTCTAATTCATTCGTACGGTCCATTCTAATTCATTCGCACAATCCATTCTATTTCATTCGTACGATCCATTCTTACTCATTTGTATGATCCATTATGGATACATTCATGCGAATGAATTAGAATGGATCATACGAATGAGTAAGAATGGATCGTACGAATGAAATAGAATGGATTGTGCGAATGAATTAGAATAGATCGTACGAATGAATTAGAATGGATCGTGTGAAAGAATTAGAATGGATTGTATGAATGAATTAGAATAGATCGTACGAATGAATTAGAATGGATCATACGAATGAATTAGAATGGATCGTACGAATGAGTAAGAATGGATCGTACGAATGAAAAAGAATGGATTGTACGAATGAATTAGAATGGATCGTACGAATGAATTAGAATGGATCGTGTGAAAGAATTAGAATGGATTGTATGAATGAATTAGAATGGATCATATGAATGAATTAGAATGGATCGTGCGAATGAATTAGAATGGATCATACGAATGAATTAGAATGGATCTTACGAATGAATTAGAATGGATCGTACGAATGCACGATCCATGCTAATTCATTCGTTCGATCAATTCTAATTCATTAGCACGATCCATTCTAATTCATTCGTACGATCCATTCTAATTCATTCGCACGATCCATTCTAATTCATTCGTACGATCCATTCTAATTCATTCATACGATCCATTCTAATTCATTCGCACGAATGTATCCATTCTAATTCATTCATACGATCCATTCTACTTCATTCGTACTATCCGTTCTAATTCACTCATACGATCCATTCTAATTCATTCATACGATCCATTCTAATTCATTTGCACGAATATATCCATTCTAATTCATTCGAACGATCCATTCTAATTCCTTCGAACGATCCATTCTAATTCATTCGTACGATCTATTCTAATTCATTCGTACGATCCATTCTAATTCATTCGTACGATCCATTCTAATTCCTTCGTACGATCCATTCTAATTCATTCATACAATCCATTCTAATTCTTTCACACGATCCATTCTAATTCATTCGTACGATCCATTCGTACGATCCATTCTAATTTATTCGTACGATCTATTCTAATTCATTCGTACGATCCATTCTAATTCATTCGTACGATCCATTGTAATTCCTTCGTACGATCCATTCTAATTCATTCATACAATCTATTCTAATTCTTTCACACGATCCATTCTAATTCATTCGTACGATTCATTCGTACGATCCATTCTTACTCATTCGTACGATCTATTCTAATTCATTCACACGAATGTATCCATTCGTACGAATGAATTAGAATAGATTGTACGAATGAATTAGAATGGATCGTACGAATGAATTAGAATGGATCGTATGAATGAATTAGAATGGATCGTACGAATGAATTAGAATGAATCGTGCGAATGAATTAGAATGGATCGTACGAATGAATTAGAATGGATCGTACGAATGAACTAGAATGGATACATTCGTGCGAATGAATTAGAATGGATCGTACGAATGAATTAGAATGGATCGTACGAATAAATTAGAATGGATCGTACGAATGAATTAGAATGGATCATACGAATGAATTAGAATGGATCGTACGAATGAGTAAGAATGGATCGTACGAATGAAATAGAATGGATTGTACGAATGAATTAGAATGGATCGTACGAATGAATTAGAATGGATCGTGTGAAAGAATTAGAATGGATTGTATGAATGAATTAGAATAGATCATATGAATGAATTAGAATGGATCGTGCGAATGAATTCGAATGGATCGTACGAATGAATTAGAATGGATCGTACGAATGAATTAGAATGGATACATTCGTGCGAAAGAATTAGAATAGATCGTATGAATGAATTAGAATGGATCCTATGAATGAATTAGAATGGATCGTGCGAATGAATTAGAATGGATCGTACGAATGAATTAGAATGGATCGTGCTAATGAATTAGAATTGATCGAACGAATGAATTAGCATGGATCGTGCTAATGAATTAGAATGGGACGTACGAATGAATTAGAATGGATCGTGTGAAAGAATTGCAATGGATTGTATGAATGAATTAGAATGAATTCGTACGATCCATTCGAATTCATTCGCACGATCCATTCTAATTCATTCATACGATCGATTCTAATTCATTCATACAATCCATTCTAATTCTTTCACACGATCCATTCTAATTCATTCGTAGGATCCATTACAATTCATTCGTACAATCTATTCTATTTCATTCGTACGATCCATTCTTACTCATTCGTATGATCCATTCTAATTCATTCGGACGAATGTATCCATTCTAATTTACTCGTACGATCCATTCTAATTCATTCGTACGATCCATTCTAATTCATTCGTACGATCCATTCTTACTCATTCGTATGATCCATTATAATTCATTCGTACGATCCATTCTAATTTATTCGTACGATCCATTCTAATTCATTCGCACAATCTATTCTAATTCATTCGCACGATCCATTCTAATTCATTCATACGATCCATTCTAATTCATTCACACGATCCATTCTAATTCATTCGTAGGATTCATTCTAATTCGTTCGTACAATCTATTCTATTTCATTCATACGATCCATTCTTACTCATTCGTATGATCCATTCTAATTCATTCGGACGAATGTATCCATTCTAATTTATTCGTACGATCCATTCTAATTCATTCGTACGATCCATTCTAATTCATTCGTCCGATCCATTCTAATTCATTCGTCCGATCCATTCTAATTCATTCGCCCGAATCTATCCGTACGATCTATTCTAAATCATTCGCACGAATGTAACCATTCTAATTCATTCATACGATTCATTCTAATTCATTCGTATGAGCTATTCTAATTCATTCGTATGATCCATTCTAATTCATTCGTACGATCCATTGTAATTCATTCATACAATCCATTTAGATTTATTCGCACGAATGTATCCCCAATTAGTAAGAATGGATCGTACGAATGAAATAGAATAGATT
Source organism: Chamaelirium japonicum (assembly GCA_947650365.1). Taxonomy (NCBI): domain Eukaryota; kingdom Viridiplantae; phylum Streptophyta; class Magnoliopsida; order Liliales; family Melanthiaceae; genus Chamaelirium; species Chamaelirium japonicum. Next base: position 932,710 of record CANTAL010000088.1, on the reverse strand, counting down.
GTACGAATGAATTAGAATGGATTCGTACGAATGAATTAGAATGGATACATTCGTGCGAATGAATTAGAATGGATCTTACCAATGAGTAAGAATGGATCGTACGAATGAAATAGAATGGATTGTGCGAATGAATTAGAATGGATCATACGAATGAATTAGAATGGATCGTACGAATTAATTAGAATGGATACATTCGTGCGAATGAATTAGAATGGATTGTATGAACGAATTAGAATGGATCGTACGAATGAATTAGAATGGATCATACGAATTAATTAGAATGGATCATACGAATGAATTAGAATGGATCGTACGAATGAATTAGAATGGATCGTACGAATGAATTAGAATGGATACATTCGTGCAAATGAATTAGAATGGATTGTGCGAATGAATAAGAACAGATCGTGTGAATGAATTAGAATGGAACGTACGAATGAATTAGAATGGATTATGCGAATGAATTAGAATGGATCGTATGAATGAATTAGAATGGATACATTTGTGCGAATGAATTAGAATGGATCATACGAATGAATTAGAATGGATCGTATGAATGAATTAGAATGGATCGTACGAATGAATTAGAATGGATCGTGCGAATGAATTAGAATGGATCATACGAATGAATTAGAATGGATCGTACGAATGAACTAGAATGGATACATTCGTGCGAATGAATTAGAATAGATCGTACGAATGAATTAGAATGGATCTTACAAATGAATTAGAATGGATCGTACGAATGAATTAGAATGGATCGCACGAATGAATTAGAATGGATACATTCGTGCGAATGAATTAGAATGGATCGGACGAATGAATTAGAATGGATCGTACGAATGAATTAGAATGGATCATACGAATGAATTAGAATGGATCGTACGAATAAATTAGAATGGATACATTCGTCCGAATGAATTAGAATGGATCATACGAATGAGTAAGAATGGATCGTACGAATGAAATAGAATAGATTGTACGAATGAATTAGAATGGATCCTACGAATAAATTAGAATGGATCGTGTGAAAGAATTAGAATGGATTGTATGAATGAATTAGAATGGATCGTATGAATGAATTAGAATGGATCGTGCGAATGAATTCGAATGGATCGTACGAATTCATTCTAATTCATTCATACAATCCATTCTAATTCTTTCACACGATCTATTCTAATTCATTTGTAGGATCCATTCTAATTCATTCGTACAATCTAGTCTATTTCATTCGTATGATCTATTCTTACTCATTCGTATGATCCATTCTAATTCATTCGGACGAATGTATCCATTCTAATTTATTCATACGATCCATTCTAATTCATTCGTACGATCCATTCTAATTCATTCGTACGATCCATTCTAATTCATTCGTCCGATCCATTCTAAATCGATCGCACGAATGTATCCATTCTAATTCATTCGTACGGTCCATTCTAATTCATTCGCACAATCCGTTCTATTTCATTCGTACGATCAATTCTTACTCATTCGTATGATCCATTATGGATACATTCGTGCGAATGAATTAGAATGGATCATACGAATGAGTAAGAATGGATCGTACGAATGAAATAGAATGGATTGTGCGAATGAATTAGAATGGATCGTACGAATGAATTAGAATGGATCGTGTGAAAGAATTAGAATGGATTGTATGAATGAATTTGAATAGATCGTATGAATGAATTAGAATGGATCGTACGAATGAATTAGAATGGATCGTATGAATGAACTAGAATGGATACATTCGTGCGAATGAATTAGAATGGATCGTATGAATGAATTAGAATGGATCGTACGAATGAATTAGAATGGATCTTACGAATGAATTAGAATGGATCGTACGAATGCACGATCCATGCGAATGAATTAGAATAGATCGTACGAATGAACTAGAATGGATACATTCGTGCGAATGAATTCGAATGGATCGTACGAATGAATTAGAATGGATCGTATGAATGAATTAGAATGGATCGTACGAATGAATTAGAATGGATCGTACGAATGAATTAGAATGGATACATTCTCGCGAATGAATTAGAATGGATACATTCGTGCGAAAGAATTAGAATAGATCGTATGAATGAATTAGATTGGATCCTATGAATGAATTAGAATGGATCGTGCGAATGAATTAGAATGGATCGTACGAATGAATTAGAATGGATCGTGCTAATGAATTAGAATTGATCAAACGAATGAAATAGAATGGATACATTCGTGCGAATGAATTAAAATGGATCGGACGAATGAATTAGAATGGATCGTACGAATGAGTAAGAATGGATCGTACGAATGAAATAGAATAGATCGTACGAATGAATTAGAATGGATCATACGAAGGAATTAGAATGGATCGTACGAATGAATTAGAATGGATATATTCGTGCAAATGAATTAGAATGGATCGTATGAATGTATTAGAATGGATCGTATGAGTGAATTAGAATGGATCGTACGAATGAATTAGAATGGATCGTATGAATGAATTAGAATGGATATATTCGTGTGAATGAATTAGAATGGATCGTATGAATGAATTAGAATAGATTTTGTGATTGAATTAGAACTGATCGTACGAATGAATTAGAATGGATACATTCGTGCGAATGAATTAGAATGGATTGTATAAATGAATTAGAATGGATCGTACGAATGAATTAGAATGGATGGTATGAGTGAATTAGAATGGATAGTACGAATGAATTAGAATCGATCGTACGAATGAATTAGAATGGATCGTACGAATGAATTAGAATGGATCATATGAATGAGTAAGAATGGATCGTACGAATGAATTAGAATGGATCGTACGAATGAATTAGAATGGATCGTACGAATAAATTAGAATGGATACATTCGTCCGAATGAATTAGAATGGATCATACGAATGAGTAAGAATGGATTGTACAAATGAAATAGAATAGATTGTACGAATGAATTAGAATGGATCCTAGTACGATCCATTCTAATTCATTCGTACGATCCATTCTAATTCATTCATACAATCCATTCTAATTCTTTCACACGATCCATTCTAATTCATTCGTACGATCCATTCTAATTCATTCGTGCAATCCATTCTATTTCATTCGTACGATCCATTCTTACTCATTCGTACGATCCATTCTAATTCATTCACACGAATGTATCCATTCGTACGAATGAATTAGAATGGATCGTACGAATGAATTAGAATGGATCGTACGAATGAATTAGAATGGATCATACGAATGAATTAGAATAGATCGTACGAATGAATTAGAATGGATCGTACGAAGGAATTAGAATGGATCGTACGAATGAATTAGAATGGATCGTGTGAAAGAATTAGAATGGATTGTATGAATGAATTAGAATAGATCGTATGAATGAATTAGAATGGATCGTACGAATGAATTAGAATGGATCGTACGAATGAATTGGAATGGATCGTACGAATGAATTAGAATGGATACATTTGTGCGAATAAATTAGAATGGATACATTCGTGCGAAAGAATTAGAATAGATCGTATGAATGAATTAGAATGGATCCTATGAATGAATTAGAATGGATCATGCGAATGAATTAGAATGGATCGTACGAATAAATTAGAATGGATCGTGCTAATGAATTAGAATTGATCGAACGAATGAATTAGCATGGATCGTGCTAATGAATTAGAATGGAACGTACGAATGAATTAGAATGGATCGTGTGAAAGAATTAGAATGGATTGTATGAATGAATTAGAATGAATTCGTACGATCCATTCAAATTCATTCAAACGATCCATTCTAATTCATTCATACGATCCATTCTAATTCATTCGTACGATCCATTCTAATTCAATCGCACAAATGTATCCATTCTAATTCATTCGTACGATCCATTCTAATTCATTCGCACGATCCATTCTAATTCATTCATACGATCCATTCTAATTCATTAGCACGATCCATGCTAATTCATTCGTTCGATCAATTCTAATTCATTAGCACGATCCATTCTAATTCATTCGTACGATCCATTCTAATTCATTCGTACAAATGTATCCATTCTAATTCATTCGTACGATCCATTCTTATTCATTCGCACGATCCATTCTAATTCATTCGTACGATCCATTCTAATTCTTTCACACGATCCATTCTAATTCATTCGTACGATCCATTCTAGTTCATTCGCACGATCCATTCTAATTCATTCATAGGATCCATTCTAATTCATTCATACGATCTATTCTAATTCTTTCGCACGAATGTATCCATTCTAATTCATTCGCACGAATGTATCCATTCTAATTCATTCGTATGATCCATTCTAATTCAATCATACGATCCATTCTAATTCATTCGTACGATCCATTCTAATTCATTCATACGATCTATTCTAATTCATTCATACAGTCCATTCTAATTCTTTCACACGATCCATTCTAATTCATTCGTACGATCCATTCTAATTCATTTGTACGGTCCATTCTAATTCATTCGTACAATCCATTCTAATACATTCGCTCGAATGTATCCATTCTAATCCATTTGTACGATCCATTCTAATCCATTCGTACGATCCATTCTAATTCATTCGTATGAATGTAACCATTCTAATTCATTCATTTGATCCATTCTAATTCATTCGTACGATCCATTCTAATTCATTCGTCCGATCCATTCTAATTCATTCGCACGAATGTATCCATTCTAATTCATTCGTACGATCCATTCTAATTCATTCGCACGATCCATTCTAATTCATTCATAAGATCCATTCTAATTCATTCATACGATCTATTCTAATTCTTTCGCACGAATGTATCCATTCTAATTCATTCGCACGAATATATCCATTCTAATTCTAATTCATTCGTACGATCCATTCTAATTCGTTCGTATGATCCATTCTAATTAATTTGTATGATCCATTCTAATTTATTCGTACGATCCATTCTAATTCATTCATATAATCCATTCTAATTCATTCGCACGATTCATTCTAATTTACTCATACGATCCATTCTAATACATTCATACGATCCATTCGAATTCATTTGCACGAATATATCCATTCTAATTCATTCGTACGATCCATTCTAATTCCTTCGTACGATCCATTCTAATTCATTCGTACGATCCATTCTAATTCATTCATACGATCCATTCTAATTCATTCGTACGATCCATTCTAATTCATTCGCACAAATGTATCCATTCTAATTCATTCGTATGATCCATTCTAATTCATTCGTACGATCCATTCTAATTCAATTGTAAGATCCATTCTAATTCATTCGTACGATCCATTCTAATTCATTCGTACGATCCATTCTAATTCATTCGCGAATGTATCCATTCTAATTCATTCGTACGATCCATTCTAATTCATTCGTACGATCTATTCTAATTCATTCATACGATCCATTCTTACTCATACGTATGATCCATTCTAATTCTTACTCATTCGTACGATCCATTCTAATTCATTCATACGATCTATTCTAATTCATTCATACAATCCATTCTAATTCTTTCACACGATCCATTCTAATTCATTCGTACGATCCATTCTAATTCATTCGCACAATCCATTCTATTTCATTCGTACGATCCATTCTTACTCATTCGTATGATACATTCTAATTCATTCGCATGAATGTATCCATAATGGATCATACGAATGAGTAAGAATGGATCGTATGAATGAAATAGAATGGATTGTGAGAATGAATTAGAATGGACCGTACGAATGAATTAGACGTACGAATGAATTAGAATAGATACATTCGTGCGAATAAAGTAGAATGGATCATACGAATGAGTAAGAATGGATCGTCATTCTAATTCATTCGTATGATCCATTCTAATTCATTTGTATCCATTCTATTTCATTCGCACGATCCATTCTAATTCATTCGCGCAATCTATTCTAATTCATTCGTACAATCCATTCTTACTCATTCGTACGATCCATTCTAATTCATTCATAGGATCCATTCTAATTCATTCATACAATCCATTCTAATTCATTCGCACGAATGTATCCATTCTAATTCATTCGTACGATCAGTTCTAATTCATTCACAAAATCTATTCTAATTCATTCATACGATCCATTCTAATTCATTCGCACGAATGTATCCATTCTAATTCATTCGTACGATCCATTCTAATTCATTAATATGATCCATTCTAATTCATTCGTACGATCCATTCTAATTCATATGCACAAAGGTATCCATTCTAATTCATTCGTACGATCCATTCTAATTCAGGATCGTACGAATGAATTAGAATGGATATATTCGTACAAATGAATTAGAATGGATCGAACGAATGAATTAGAATGGATCGTATGAGTGAATTAGAACGGATAGTACGAATGAAGTAGAATGGATCGTATGAATGAATTAGAATGGATACATTCGTGCGAATGAATTAGAATGGATCATATGAATGAATTAGAATAGATTGTGCGAATAAATTAGAATGGATCGTACGAATGAATTAGAATGGATAAATTCGTGCGAATAAATTAGAATGGATTGTATGAATGAATTAGAATGGATCGTACGAATGAATTAGAATGGATCGTACGAATGAATTAGAATAGATTGCGCGAATGAATTAGAATGGATCGTGCGAATGAAATAGAATGGATACAAATGAATTAGAATGGATCATACGAATGAATTAGAATGACGATCCATTCTTACTCATTCGTATGATCCATTCTAATTTATTCGCACGAATGTATCTATTCTAATTCATTCGTACGTCTAATTCATTCGTACGGTCCATTCTAATTCATTCGCACAATCCATTCTATTTCATTCGTACGATCCATTCGTACTCATTCGTATGATCCATTATGGATACATTCGTGTGAATGAATTAGAATGGATCATACGAATGAGTAAGAAAGGATCGTACGAATGAAATAGAAAGGATTATGCGAATGAATTAGAATGGATCGTACGAATGAATTAGAATGGATCGTGTGAAAGAATTAGAATGGATTGTATGAATGAATTAGAATAGATCGTATGAATGAATTAGAATGGATCGTACGAATGAACTAGAATGGATCGTACGAATGAATTAGAATGGATCGTACGAATGAATTAGAATGGATCGTGCTAATGAATTAGAATTGATCGAACGAATGAATTAGTATGGATCGTGCTAATGAATTAGAATGGATCGTACGAATGAATTAGAATGGATCAAATGAATGAATTAGAATTGTTACATTCATGCGAATGAATTAGAATGGATCATACGAATGGATTAGAATGGATCGTACGAATGGATTAGAATAGATACATTCGAGCGAATGAATTAGAATGGATCGTACGAATGAATTAGAATGGATACATTCGTCCGAATGAATTAGAATGGATCATACGAATGAGTAAGAATGGATCGTATGAATAAAATAGAATAGATTATACGAATGAATTAGAATGGATTCGTACGAATGAATTAGAATGGATTAGAATAGATCGTGTGAAAGAATTAGAATGGATCGTACGAATGAATTAGAATGGATCGTGCGAATGAATTAGAATGGATCGTACGAATGAATTAGAATGGATACATTTGTGCGAATGAATTAGAATGGATCGTACGAATGAATTAGAATGGATACATTCGTGCGAATTAATTACAATGGATACATTCGTGCGAAAGAATTAGAATAGATCGTATGAATGAATTAGAATGGATCCTATGAATGAATTAGAATGGATCGTGCGAATGAATTAGAATGGATCGTACGAATGAATTAGAATGGATCGTGCTAATGAATTAGAATTGATCGAACGAATGAATTAGCATGGATCGTGCTAATGAATTAGAATGGAACGTACGAATGAATTAGAATGGATCCTGTGAAAGAATTAGAATGGATTGTATGAATGAATTAGAATGAATTCGTACAATCCATTCAAATTCATTCGCACGATCCATTCTAATTCATTCATACGATCCATTCTAATTCATTCATACAATCCATTCTAACTCTTTCACACGATCCATTCTAATTCATTTGTAGGATCCATTCTAATTCATTCGTACAATCTATTCTATTTCATTCGTACGATCCATTCTTACTCATTCGTATGATCCATTCTAATTCATTCATACGATCCATTCTAATTTATTCATACAATCCATTCTAATTCTTTCACACGATCCATTCTAATTCATTCGTAGGATCCATTCTAATTCATTCGTACAATCTATGCTATTTCATTCGTACGATCCATTCTTACTCGTACGATCCATTCTAATTCATTCGTACGATCCATTCTAATTCATTCGCTCGAATGTATCCATTCTAATCCATTCGTACGATCCATTCTAATCCATTCGTACGATCCATTCTAATTCATTCGTACGATCTATTCTAATTCATTCGTACGATCCATTCTAATTCATTCGCACGATCCATTCTAATTCATTCAAAGGATCCATTCTAATTCATTCATACGATCTATTCTAATTCTTTCGCACGAATGTATCCATTCTAATTCATTCGCACGAATGTATCCATTATAATTCATTCGTACGATCCATTCTAATTCATTCATACGATCAATTCTAATTCATTCGTATGATCCATTCTAATTCATTCATACGATCTATTCTAATTCATTCATACAATCCATTCTAATTCTTTCACACGATCCGTTCTAATTCTTTCATATGATCCATTCTAATTCTTTCACACGATCCGTTCTAATCTATTCGTAGGATCCATTCTAATCCATTCGTACGATCCATTCTAATTCATTCGTACGATCCATTCTAATTCATTCGCTCGAATGTATCCATTCTAATCCGTTCGTATGATCCATTCTAATCCGTTCGTACGATCCATTCTAATTCATTCGCTCGAATGTATCATTCATACGATCCATTCTAATTTATTCGTACGATCCATTCTAATTCATTCGTACGATCCATTCTAATTCATTCGTACGATCCATTCTAATTCATTCGCATGAATGTATCCATTCTAATTCATTCATATGATCCATTCTAATTCATTCATACAATCCATTCTAATTCTTTCACACGATCCATTCTAATTCATTCGTACGATCCATTCTAATTCATTCGTACAATCCATTCTAATTCATTCGCACGAATATATCCATTCTAATTCATTCATACGATCCATTCTAATTCATTCGTACGATCCATTCTAATTCCTTCGTACGATACATTCTAATTCATTCGTACGATCTATTCTAATTCATTCGTACGATCCATTCTAATTCATTCGTACGATCCATTCTAATTCATTCGTATGATCCATTCTAATTAATTCGTACGATCCATTCTAATTCATTCGTTTGATCCATTCTAATTCATTCGCACGAATGTATCGATTCTAGTTCATTCGTACGATCCAATCTAATTCATTCGTACGATCCATTCTAATCCATTCGTACGATCCATTCTAATTCATTCATACTATCCATTCTAATTCATTCATACAATCCATTCTAATTCTTTCACTCGATCCATTCTAATTCATTCGTAGGATCCATTCTAATTCATTCGTACAATCTATTCTATTTCATTCGTACGATCCATTCTTACTCATTCGTATGATCCAATCTAATTCATTCGGACGAATGTATCCATTTTAATTTATTCGTACGATCCATTCAAATTCATTCGTATGATCCATTCTAATTCATTCGTACGATCCATTCTTACTCATTCTTATGATCCATTCTAATTCATTCGTACGATCCATTCTAATTCATTCATACGATCGATTCTAATTCATTCGTACAATCCATTCTAATTCATTCGTTCGATCCATTCTAATTCATTCGTATGATCCATTCTAATTTATTCGTTCAAATATATCCATTCTAATTCATTCCGTAGGATCCATTCTAATTCATTCGTACGATCCATTCTAATTCATTCGTACGAATGTATCCATTCTAATTCATTCGTACGATCCATTCTAATTCATTCGTACGATCCATTCTAATTCATTCGGACGAATATATCCATTCTAATTTATTCGTACGATCCATTCTAATATATTCATTTGATCCATTCTAATTCATTCGTACGATCCATTCTAATTCATTCGTCCGATCCATTCTAATTCATTCGCACGAATGTATCCATTCTAATTCATTCGTACGATCCATTCTAATTCATTCGTACGATCCATTCTAATTCATTCGTAAGATCCAATCTAATTCGTTCGTACGATCCATTCTAATTCATTCGTACGATCCATTCTAATTCATTCGCACGAATGTATCCATTCTAGTTCATTCGTAAGATCCATTCTAATTCATTCGTACGATCCATTCAAATTCATTCGCACGATCCATTCAAATTCATTCGTACGATCCATTCTAATTCATTCATACGATCCATTCTAATTCATTCGCACGAATGTATCCATTCTAATTCATTCATACGATCCATTCTACTTCATTCGTACTATCCGTTCTAATTCACTCATATGATCCATTCCAATTCATTCATACGATCCATTCTATTCGTAAGATCCATTCCAATTCATTCGTACGATCCATTCTAATTCATTCGTACGATCTATTCTAATTCATTCGCACGATGTATCCATTCTAGTTCATTCGTACGATCCATTCTAATTCATTCGTACGATCCATTCTAATTCATTCGCACGATCCATTCTAATTCATTCGTACGATCCATTCTAATTCATTCATATGATCCATTCTAATTCATTTGTACGATCCATTCTAATTCATTCGCACAAATGTATCCATTCTAATTCATTCGTACGATCCATTCTAATTCATTCGCACGATCCATTCTTACTCATTCGTATGATTCATTCTAATTCATTCGGACGAATATATCCATTCTAATTTATTCGTACGATCCATTCTAATTCATTCGTACGATCCATTCTAATTCAATCCTAAGATCCATTCTAATTCATTCGTACGATCCATTCTAATTCTAATTCATTCGTACGATCCATTCTAATTCTTTCGTACGATCCATTCTAATTCATTCGTATAATCTATTCTAATTCATTCGTACGATCCATTCTAATTCATTCGCACGATCCATTCTAATTCATTCATAGGATCCATTCTAATTCATTCATACGATCTATTCTAATTCTTTCGCACGAATGTATCCATTCTAATTCATTCATACGATCCATTCTAATTCATTCGTATGATCCATTCTAATTCATTCGTACGATCCATTCTAATTCATTCATACGGTCTATTCTAATTCATTCATACAATCCATTCTAATTCTTTCACACGATCCATTCTAATTCATTCGTAGGATCCATTCTAATTCATTCGTACGATCCATTCTAATTCATTTGTACGATCCATTCTAATTCATTCGTACAATCCATTCTATTTCATTCGTACGATCCATTCTTACTCATTCGTATGATCCATTCTAATTCATTCGCACGAATGTATCCATTCTAATTCATTCACACGATCGTATGAATTAGAATGGATACATTCGTGCGAATGAATTAGAATGGATCGTGCGAATCCATTAGACTGGATCGTGCGAATGAATAAGAATGGATCATACGAATGAATTAGAATAGATCGTACGAATTAATTAGAATGGATACATTCGTGCGAATGAATTAGAATGGATTGTATGAATGAATTAGAATGGATTGTATGAATGAATTAGAATGGATCGTACAAATGAATTAGAATGGATCGTACGAATGAATTAGAATGGATCCTACGAATGAATTAGAATGGATCGTGTGAAAGAATTAGAATGGATTGTATGAATGAATTAGAATGGACCGTACGAATGAATTAGAATGGATCGTACGAATGAATTAGAATGGATCGTACCAATGAATTAGAATGGATACATTCGTGTGAATGAATTAGAATGGATACATTCGTGTGAAAGAATTAGAATAGATCGTATGAATGAATTAGAATGGATCCTATGAATGAATTAGAATGGATCGTGCGAATGAATTAGAATGGATCGTACGAATGAATTATAATAGATCGTACGAATGAATTAGAATGGATCGTACGAAGGACTTAGAATGGATCGTACGAATGAATTAGATTGGATCGTATGAATGAATTAGAATGGATCGTGCGAATCAATTAGAATGGATCGTGCGAATCAATTAGACTGGATCGTGCGAATGAATAAGAATAGATCATACGAATGAATTAGAATGGATCGTACGAATTAATTAGAATGGATACATTCGTGCGAATGAATTAGAATGGATCGTACGAATGAATTAGAATGGATCGTACGAATGAATTAGAATGGATCGTACGAATGAATTAGAATGGATCGTGCGAATGAATTAGAATGGATCGTACAAATGAATTAGAATGGATACATTTGTGCGAATGAATTAGAATGGATCATACGAATGAATTAGAATGGATCGTATGAATGAATTAGAATGGATCGTACGAATAAATTAGAATGGATCGTGCGAATGAATTAGAATGGATCGTACGAATGAATTAGAATGGATCATGTGAAAGAATTAGAATGGATCGTACGAATGAATTAGAATGGATCGTGCGAATGAATTAGAATGGATCGTACGAATGAATTAGAATGGATACATTTGTGCGAATGAATTAGAATGGATCGTACGAATGAATTAGAATGGATCGTATGAATGAATTAGAATGGATCGTACGAATGAATTAGAATGGATCGTGCGAATGAATTAGAATGGATCGTACGAATGAATTAGAATGGATCGTACGAATGAACTAGAATGGATACATTCGTGCGAATGAATTAGAGTGGATCGTACGAATGAATTAGAATGGATCGTACGAATGAATTAGAATGGATACATTCGTGCGAATGAATTAGAATGGATCGGACGAATGAATTAGAATGGATCGTACGAATGAATTAGAATGGATCGTACGAATAAATTAGAATGGATACATTCGTCCGAATGAATTAGAATGGATCATACGAATGAGTAAGAATGGATCGTACGAATGAAATAGAATAGATTGTACGAATGAATTAGAATAGATTCGTACGAATGAAATAGAATGGATACATTCGTGCGAATGAATTAGAATGGATCGTACCAATGAGTAAGAATGGATCGTACGAAGGAAATAGAATAGATTGTGCGAATGAATTAGAATGGATCGTACGAATGAATTAGAATGGATCGTGTGAAAGAATTAGAATGGATTGTATGAATGAATTAGAATAGATCGTATGAATGAATTAGAATGGATCGTACGAATGAATTATAATGGATCGTACGAATGAGTAAGAATGGATCGTACGAATGAAATAGAATGGATTGCATGAATGAATTAGAATGGATCATACGAATGAATTAGAATGGATCGTGTGAAAGAATTAGAATGGATTGTATGAATGAATTAGAATGGATCGTACGAATGAATTAGAATGGATCGTACGAAGGAATTAGAATGGATCGTACGAATGAATTAGAATGGATCGTACGAATGAATTAGAATAGATTGTATGAATGAATTAGAATGGATCGTACGAAGGAATTAGAATGGATCGTACGAATGAATTAGAATGGATATATTCGTGCAAATGAATTAGAATGGATCGTATGAATGTATTAGAATGGATCGTATGAGTGAATTAGAATGGATCGTATGAATGAATTAGAATGGATCGTATGAATGAATTAGAATGGATCGTGCGAAAGAATTAGAATGCATTGTATGAATGAATTAGAATAGATTATATGAATGAATTAGAATGGATCGTGCGAATGAATTCGAATGGATCGCATGATGCATTCGAATAGAATGGATCGTATGAATGAATTAGAATGGATCGGACGAATGAATAGAATTGATTGTAGGAATGAATTAGAATGGATCGTATGAATGAATTAGAATAGATCGTATGAATGAATTGGAATGGATCGTGCGAATGAATTAGAATGGATCATACGAATGAGTAAGAATGGATCATACGAATGAGTAAGAATGGATCGTACGAATAAAATAGAATGGATTGTACGAATGAATTAGAATGGATACATTCATGCGAATGAATTAGAATGGATCGGACGATTTAATTAGAATGGATCGTACGATTCATTCTAATTCATTCGTACGATCCATTCTAATACATTCGTACGATTCATGCCAATTCATTCGCACGATCCATTCTAATTCATTCGTACGATCCATTCTTATTCATTCATACGATCCATTCTAATTCATTCGCATAATCCATTCTAATTCATTCGTACAATCCATTCTAATTCATTCGTATGATCCATTCTAACTCATTCGGTGGTTCCATTTTAATTCATTCGTACGATCCATTCTAATTCATTCCCACGATCCATTCTAATTTATTCTTACGATCCATTCTAATTCATTCGTACGATCTATTCTAATTCATTCGCACGAATGTAACCATTCTAATTCATTCATATGATTCATTCTAATTTATTCGTATGAGCTATTCTAATTCATTCGTACGATCCATTCTAATTCATTCGTATGATCCATTGTAATTCATTCATACAATCCATTTAGATTCATTCGCACAAATGTATCAATTCAAATTCATTCGTACGATCCAGTCTAATTCATTCGTACGATCCATTCTAATTCCTTCGTACGATCCATTCTAATTCATTCGTTCGATCTATTCTAATTCATTCGTACGATCTATTCTAATTCATTCGTACGATCCATTCTAATTCATTCGTACGATCCATTCTAATTCATTCGTACGAGCCATTCTAATTCATTCGTACAATCTATTCTAATTCATTCGTACGAATGGATACATTCATGTGAATGAATTAGAATGGATCGTACGAATGAATTAGAATGGATACCTTTGTGCAAATGAATTAGAATGGATCGTATGAATGAATTAGAATGGATCGTATGAGTGATTAGAACGGATAGTACGAATGGATCGTACGAATGAATTAGAATGGATCGTGTGAAAGAATTAGAATGGATTGTATGAATGAATTAGAATGGATCGTACGAATGAATTAGAATGGATCGTACAAAGGAACTAGAATGGATCGTACGAATGAATTAGAATGGATCGTACGAATGAATTAGAATAGATCGTACGAATGAATTAGAATGGATCGTACGAAGGAATTAGAATGGATCGTACGAATGAATTAGAATGGATATATTCATGCAAATGAATTAGAATGGATCGTATGAATGTATTAGAATGGATCGTATGAGTGAATTAGAATGGATCGTACGAATGAATTAGAATGGATTGTATGAATGAATTAGAATGGATCGGACGAATGAATTAGAATGGATCGTACGAATGAATTAGAATGGATATATTCGTGCAAATGAATTAGAATGGATCGTATGAATGTATTAGAATAGATCGCATGAGTGAATTAGAATGGATCATACGAATGAATTAGAATAGATTGTACGAATGAATTAGAATGGATCGTACGAATGAATTAGAATGGATCGGACGAATGAATTAGAATGGATCGTACGAATGAATTAGAATGGATCGTACGAATGAATTAGAATGGATCGTACGAATAAATTAGAATGGATACATTCGTCCGAATGAATTAGAATGGATCATACGAATGAGTAAGAATGGATCGTACGAACGAAATAGAATAGATTGTACGAATGAATTAGAATGGATCCCACGAATGAATTAGAATGGATCGTGTGAAAGAATTAGAATGGATTGTATGAATGAATTAGAATGGATCGTATAAATGAATTAGAATGGATCGTGCGAATGAATTCGAATAGATCGCATGATCCATTCGAATAGAATGGATCGTATGAATGAATTAGAATGGATCGGGCGAATGAATTAGAATGGATTGTAGGAATGAATTAGAATGGATCGTATGAATGAATTAGAATGGATCGTATGAATGAATTAGAATGGATCATGCGAATGAATTAGAATGGATCGTACGAATGAATTAGAATGGATCGTACGAATGAATTAGAATGGATCATACGAATGAATTAGAATGGATCATACGAATGACTAAGAATGGATCGTACGAATGAAATAGAATGGATTGTACGAATGAATTAGAATGGATACATTCATGCGAATGAATTAGAATGGATCGGACGATTGAATTAGAATGGATCGTACGATTCATTCTAATTCATTCGTACGATCCATTCTAATACATTCGTACGATTCATGCTAATTCATTCGCACGATCCATTCTAATTCATTCGTACGATCCATTCTTATTCATTCATACGATCCATTCTAATTCATTCCCACAATCCATTCTAATTCATTCGTACAATCCATTCTAATTCATTCGTATGATCCATTCTAACTCATTCGGTGGATCCATTCTAATTCATTCGTACGATCCGTTCTAATTCATTCCCACGATCCATTCTAATTTATTCGTACGATCCATTCTAATTCATTCGTACGATCTATTCTAATTCATTCGCACGAATGTAACCATTCTAATTCATTCATACGATTCATTCTAATTCATTCGTATGAGCTATTCTAATTCATTCGTACGATCCATTCTAATTCATTCGTACGATCCATTGTAATTCATTCATACAATCCATTTAGATTCATTCGCACAAATGTATCCATTCAAATTCATTCGTACGATCCAGTCTAATTCATTCGTATGATCCATTCTAATTCCTTCGTACGATCCATTCTAATTCATTCGTACGATCTATTCTAATTCATTCGTACGATCCATTCTAATTCATTCGTTTGATCCATTCTAATTCCTTCGTACGATCCATTCTAATTCATTCGTACGATCCATTCTAATTCATTCGTACAATATATTCTAATTCATTCGTACGAATAGATACATTCGTGTGAATGAATTAGAATGGATCGTACGAATGAGTAAGAATGGATCGTACGAATGAAATAGAATGGATTGCAAGAATGAATTAGAATGGATCGTACGAATGAATTAGAATGGATCGTGTGAAAGAATTAGAATGGATTGTATGAATGAATTAGAATGGATCGTACGAATGAATTAGAACGGATCGTACGAAGGAATTAGAATGGATCGTACGAATGAATTAGAATGGATTGTGCGAATGAATTAGAATGGATCGTACGAATAAATTAGAATGGATCGTGTGAAAGAATTAGAATGGATTGTATGAATGAATTAGAATAGATCATATGAATGAATTAGAATGGATCGTACGAATGAATTAGAATGGATCGTACGAATGAACTACAATGGATACATTCGTGCGAATGAATTAGAATGGATCGTACGAATGAATTAGAATGGATCTTACGAATGAATTAGAATGGATAGTATGAATGCACGATCCATGCTAATTCATTCGTTCGATCAATTCTAATTCATTAGCACGATCCATTCTAATTCATTCGTACGATCCATTCTAATTCATTCGCACGATCCATTCTAATTAATTCGTACGATCCATTCTAATTCTTTCACACAATCCATTCTAATTCATTCGTACGATCCATTCTAAGTCATTCATACGATCTGTTCTAATTCATTCGTACGATCCATTCTAATTCATTCATACGATCCATTCTAATTCCTTCGTACGATCCATTCTAATTCATTCATACAATCTATTCTAATTCATTCATACAATCCATTCTAATTCTTTCACACGATCCATTCTAATTCATTCGTACGATCCATTCTTACTCATTGTACGAATGAATTAGAATGGATCCTACGAATGAATTAGAATGGATCGTGTGAAAGAATTAGAATGGATTGTATGAATGAATTAGAATAGATCGTATGAATGAATTAGAATGGATCGTACGAATGAATTAGAATGGATACATTCGTGTGAATGAATTAGAATTAATCATACGAATGAATTAGAATGGATCGTGCGAATGAATTAGAATGGATCGTACGAATGAATTAGAATGGATCGTACGAATGAACTAGAATGGATACATTCGTGCGAATGAATTAGAATAGATCGTACGAATGAATTAGAATGGATCGTACGAATGAATTAGAATGGATCTTACGAATGAATTAGAATGGATCGTACGAATGAATTAGAATGGATCGTACGAATGAATTAGAATGGATACATTCGTACGAATGAATTAGAATGGATCGTACGAATGAATTAGAATGGATCGTACGGAATGAATTAGAATGGATATATTTGAACGAATAAATTAGAATGGATCATACGAATGAATTATAATGGATCGTACGAATGAATTAGAATGGATAGTGCGAATGAATTAGAATCGATCGTACGAATGAATTAGAATGGATCGTACGAATGAATTAGAATGGATCAAACGAATGAGTAAGAATGGATCGTACAAATGAAATAGAATGGATTGTACGAATGAATTAGAATGGATCCTACGAATGAATTAGAATAGATCGTGTGAAAGAATTAGAATGGATTGTATGAATGAATTAGAATGAATTCGTACGATCCATTCGAATTCATTCGCACGATCCATTCTAATTCATTCATACCATCCATTCTAATTTATTCATACAATCCATTCTAATTCACTCATATGATCTATTCTATTTCATTCGTGCGATCCATTCTAATTCATTCGTACGATCCATTCTAATTCATTTGCACGAATGTATCCATTCTATTTTATTCGTACGATCCATTCTAATTCATTCGTACGATCCATTCTAATTCATTCGTACGATCCATTCTAATTCATTTGCACGAATGTATCCATTCTAATTCATTCGCACGATCCATTCTAATTCATTCGTACGATCCATTCTAATTCATTCGTCCGATCCATTCTAATTCATTCGCACGAATGTATCCTTTCTAATTCATTCGTACGATCTATTCTAATTCTTTCACACGATCCATTCTAATTCATTCATACGATCCATTCTAATTCATTCGCATGATTCATTCTAATTCATTCGTACGATCCATTCTAATTCATTCATACGATCAATTCTAATTCATTCGTACGATCCATTCTAATTCATTCGCACAAATGTATCCATTCTAATTCATTCGTACGATCCATTCTAATTCATTCACACGATCCATTCTAATTCATTCGTACGATCCATTCTAATTCATTCGTACGATCCATTCTAATTCATTCGTACGATCCATTCTAATTAATTCGTATGATCCATTCTAATTCATTCGTACGATCCATTCTAATTCATTCATACAATCCATTCTAATTCATTCGCACGAATGTATCCATTCTAATTAATTCGTACGATCCATTCTAATTCATTCGTATGATCTATTCTTATTCATTCGCACGATCCAGTCTAATTGATTCGCACGATCCATTCTAATTCATTCGCACAAATATATCCATTCTAATTCATTCGTACGATCCATTCTAATTCATTAATATGATCCATTCTAATTTATTCGTACGATCCATTCTAATTCATATGCACAAAGGTATCCATTCTAATTCATTCGTACGATCCATTCTAATTCATTCGTACGATCCATTCTAATTCTTTCACACAATCCATTCTAATTCATTCGTACGATCTATTCTAATTCATTCGCACGATCCATTCTAATTCATTCGTACGATCCATTCTAATTCATTCATACGATCCATTCTAATTCATTCGTACGATCCATTCTAATTCATTCGCACAAATGTATCCATTCTAATTCATTCGTACGATCCATTCTAATTCATTCGCACGATCCATTCTAATTCTTTCACACGATCTATTCTAATCCATTCTAATTCATTCGTACGAATCCATTCTAATTCATTCGTACAATCTATTCTATTTCATTCGTACGATCCATTCTTACTCATTCGTATGATCCATTCTAATTCATTCGGACGAATGTATCCATTCTAATTTATCGTACGATCCATTCTAATTCATTCGCATGAATGTAATCATTCTAATTCATTCATTTGATCCATTCTAATTCATTCGTACGATCCATTCTAATTCATTCGTCCGATTCATTCTAATTCATTCACACGAATGTATCCATTCTAATTCATTCGTACGATCCATTCTAATTCATTCGCACTATCCATTCTAATCCATTCGTACGATCCGTTCTAATTCATTCGTACGATCCGTTCTAATTCATTCGTAGGATCCATTCTAATTCATTCATACAATCTATTCTATTTCATTCGTTCGATCCATTCTTACTCATTCGTATGATCCATTCTAATTCATTCGGACGAATGTATCCAATCTAATTTATTCGTACGATCAATTCTAATTCATTCGTACGATCCATTCTTACCCATTCGTACGATCCATTCTAATTCCTTCGTACGATCCATTCTAATTCCTTCGTACGATCCATTCTAATTCTTTCATACAATCCATTCTAATTCTTTCGTGCGAATGAATTAGAATGGATACCTTTGTGCATATGAATTAAATTGGATCGTACGAATGAATTAGAATGGATCATATTAATGAATTAGAATGGATCGTACGAATGAATTAGAATGCATACATTCGTGCGAATGAATTAGAATGGATCGTGCGAATCAATTAGACTGGATCGTGCGAATGAATAAGAATAGTTCATACGAATGAATTAGAATGGATCGTACGAATTAATTAGAATGGATACATTCATGCGAATGAATTAGAATGGATTGTATGAATGAATTAGAATGGATCGTACAAATGAATTAGAATGGATAATACGAATTAATTAGAATGGATCCTACGAATGAATTAGAATGGATCGTACGAATGAATTAGAATGGATCGTGCGAATGAATTAGAATGGATCGTACGAATGAATTAGAATGGATACATTTGTGCGAATGAATTAGAATGGATCGTACGAATGAATTAGAATGGATCGTATGAATGAATTAGAATGGATCGTACGAATGAATTAGAATGGATCGTGCGAATGAATTAGAATGGATCGTACGAATGAATTAGAATGGATCGTGTGAAAGAATTAGAATAGATCGTACGAATGAATTAGAATGGATCGTGCGAATGCATTAGAATGGATCGTATGAATGAATTAGAATAGATTTTGTGAATGAATTAGAACTGATCGTACGAATGAATTAGAATGGATCGTATGAATGAATTAGAATGGATACATTTGTGCGAATGAATTAGAATGGATCGTACGAGCGAATTAGAATGGATCGTATGAATGAATTAGAATGGATACATTCGTGCGAATAAATTAGAATGGATCGTGCGAATCCATTAGACTGGATCGTGCGAATGAATAAGAATGGATCATACAAATGAATTAGAATGGATCATACAAATTAATTAGAATGGATACATTCGTGCGAATGAATTAGAATGGATTGTATGAATGAATTAGAATGGATCGTACGAATGAATTAGAATGGATTATACGAATTAATTAGAATGGATCATACAAATGAATTAGAATGGATCGTACGAATGAATTAGAAAGGATCGAACGAATGAACTAGAATGGATCGTACGAATGAACTAGAATGGATACATTCGTGCGAATGAATTAGAATGGATCGTACGAATGAATTAGAATGGATCGTACGATTCATTCTAATTCATTCGTACGATCCATTCTAACACATTCGTACGATTCATGCTAATTCATTCGCACGATCCATTAGAATGGATCGTGTGAAAGAATTAGAATGGATTGTATGAATGAATTAGAATGAATTCGTACGATCCATTCGAATTCATTCGCACGATCCATTCTAATTCATTCATACGATCCATTCTAATTCATTCATACAATCCATTATAATTCTTTCACACGATCCATTCTAATTCATTCGTAGGATCCATTCTAATTCATTCGTACAATCTATTCTATTTCATTCGTACGATCCATTCTTACTCATTCGTATGATCCATTCTAATTCATTCGGACGAATGTCCATTCTAATTTATTCGTATGATCCATTCTAATTCATTCGTACGATCCATTCTAATTCATTCGTACGATCCATTCTTACTCATTCGTATGATCCATTCTAATTCATTTGTACGATCCATTCTAATTCATTCGTACGATCCATTCTAATTCATTCGCACAATCTATTCTAATTCATTCGTACGATCCATTCTAATTCATTCGTACGATCCATTCTAATTCATTCGTACAATCCATTCTAATTTATTCGCACGAATGTATCCATTCTAATTCATTTGCACGATCCATTCTAATTCATTCCTATGATCTATTCTAATTCATTCGTACGATCCATTCTAATTCATTCTAATTCATTCGTACGATCCATTATACGATCCATTCTAATTCATTCGTATATTCCATTCTAATTCATTAGCACGATCCATGCTATTACATTAGAATGGATCGTATGAATGAATTAGAATGGATCGTGTGAAAGAATTAGAATGGATTGTATGAATGAATTAGAATGGATCGTATGAATGGATCGTACGAATGGAATGGATACATTCGTGCGAATGAATTAGAATAGATCGTACGAATGAATTAGAATGCATCATACGAATGAGTAAGATTGGATCGTACGAATGAATTAGAATGAACTAGAATAGAATGGATCGTACGAATGAATTAGAATGGATCGTACGAATGAGTAAGAATGGATCGTACGAATGAATTAGAATGGAATAGAATAGATTGTACGAATGAATTAGAATGGATTCGTACGAATGAATTAGAATGGATACATTCGTGCGAATGAATTAGAATGGATCGTACCAATGAGTAAGAATGGATCGTACGAATGAATTATAATGGATCGTGTGAAAGAATTAGAATGGATTGTACGAATGAATTAGAATGGATCGTGCTAATGAATTAGAATTGATCGAACGAATTCATTCTAATTCATTCATACAATCCATTCTAATTCTTTCACACGATCCATGCTAATTCATTCGTACGATCCATTCTTACTCATTGGTACGATCCATTCTAATTCATTCGCATGAATGTATCCATTCTAATTCATTCGTACAACCTATTCGATTTCATTCTAATTCATTCGTACGATCCATTCTTACTCATTCGTACGATCCATTCTAATTCATTCGTACGATCCATTCTATTCTAGTTCACTCGTACGATCCATTCTAATTCATTCGTACGATCCATTCTAATTCATTCGCACGATCCATTCTAATTCATTCATACGATCCATTCTAATTCATTCGTACAATCCATTCTATTTCATTTGTACGATCCATTCTTACTCATTCGTACGATCCATTCTAATTCATTCGTACGATCCATTCTAATTCATTTGTACGATCCATTCTAATTCATTCGTACAACCCATTCTATTTCATTCGTACGAATCATTCTTACTCATTCATATGATCCATTCTAATTCATTCGGACAAATGTATCCATTCTAATTCATTCATACAATCCATTCTATTTCATTCCGTACGATCCATTCTAATTCATTCGTACGATCGTACGAATGAATTAGAATGGATCGTACGAATGAATTAGAATAGATTATGCGAATGAATTAGAATGGATCGTACGAATGAATTAGAATGGATCGTACGAATGAATTAGAATGGATCATACGAATGAGTAAGAATGGATCGTACGAATGAATTAGAATGGATCGTACGAATGAATTAGAATGGATCGTACGAATAAATTAGAATCGATACATTCGTGTGAATGAATTAGAATGGATCATACGAATGAGTAAGAATGGATCGTACGAATGAAATAGAATAGATTGTACGAATGAATTAGAATGGATCCTACGAATGAATTAGAATGGATCGTGTGAAAGAATTAGAATGGATTGTATGAATGAATTAGAATGGATCGTACGAATGAATTAGAATGGATCATCCATTCTAATTCATTCTAATTCATTCGTACGATCCATTCTATGATCCATTCTAATTCATTCGTATATTCCATTCTAATTCATTAGCACGATCCATGCTAATGAATTAGAATGGATCGTACGAATGAATTAGAATGGATCGTGTGAAAGAATTAGAATGGATTGTGTGAATGAATTAGAATGGATCGTATGAATGGATTAGAATGGATACATTCGTGCGAATGAATTAGAATGGATCGTGCGAATCAATTAGACTGGATCGTGCGAATGAATAAGAATAGATCATACGAATGAATTAGAATGGATCGTACGAATGAATTAGAATGAATTAGAATGGATCGTACGAATGAATTAGAATGGATCGTACGAATGAATTAGAATAGATACATTCGTGCGAATGAATTAGAATGGATCGGACGAATGAATTAGCATGGATCGTACGAATGAATTAGAATGGATCAAATGAATGAATTAGAATGGATCATACGAATAAATTAGAATGGATACATTCGTCCGAATGAATTAGAATGGATTGTACGAATGAATTAGAATGGATCGTACGAATGAACTAGAATGGATACATTCGTGCGAATGAATTAGAATGGATCGTACGAATGAATTAGAATGGATCGTACGAATGAATTAGAATGGATCTTTCGAATTAATTAGAATGGATCGTACGAATGAGTAAGAATGGATCGTCATTCTAATTCATTCGTATGATCCATTCTAATTCATTTGTATCCATTCTATTTCATTCGCACGATCCATTCTAATTCATTCGCGCAATCTAGTCTAATTCATTCGTACGATCCATTCTAATTCATTCGTACGATCCATTCTAATTCATTCATACAATCCATTCTAATTTATTCGCACGAATGTATCCATTCTAATTCATTCGTATGATCCATTCTAATTCATTCGCACAATCTATTCTAATTCATTCATACGATCCATTCTAATTCATTCGCACGAATGTATCCATTCTAATTCATTCATACGATCCATTCTACTTCATTCGAACTATCCGTTCTAATTCACTCATACGATCCATTCTAATTCATTCATACAATCCATTCTAATTCATTTGCACGAATATATCCATTCTAATTCATTCGTACGATCCTGAATTAGAATGGATCGTACGAATGAATTAGAATGGATAACTTTGTGCATATGAATTAGAATGGATCGTACGAATGAATTAGAATGGATCGTACGAATGAATTAGAATGGATCATACGAACGAATTAGAATGGATCATACGAATGAGTAAGAATGGATCATACGAATGAATTAGAATGGATCGTATGAATGAATTAGAATGGTTACATTCGTGCGAATGAATTAGAATAGATCGTACGAAGGAATTAGAATGGATCGTATGAATGAATTAGAATGGATCGTACGAATGGATTAGAATGGATCGTACGAATGAATTAGAATGGATCGTACGAATGAATTAGGATCATACGAATGAATTAGAATGGATCATACGAATGAGTAAGAATGGATCGTACGAATGAAATAGAATGGATTGTACGAATGAATTAGAATGGATACATTCGTGCGAATGAATTAGAATGGATCGTACGAATGAATTAGAATGGATCGTACGAATGAATTAGAATGGATCGTACGAATGAATTAGAATGCATCGTACGAAAGAATTAGAATGGATATATTCGTGTGAATGAATTAGAATGGATCGTACGAATGAATTACACTGGATCGTACGAATGAATTTGAATGGATACATTTGTGCGAATGAATCTAAATGGATTGTATGAATGAATTACAATGGATCGTATGAATGAATTAGAATGGATCGTACGAATGAATTAGAATGGATCAAATGAATGAATTAGAATGGTTACATTCATGCGAATGAATTAGAATGGATCGTACGAATGGATTAGAATGGATCGTATGAGTGAATTAGAATGGATACGAAGGAATTAGAATGGATCGTACGAAGGAATTAGAATGGATCATACGAATGAAATAGAATGGATCCTACGAAGGAATTAGAATGGATCGTACGAAGAAATTAGAATGCATTCGTATGATCCATTCTAATTCATTCGGACGAATGTATCCATTCTAATTTATTCGTACGATGCATTCTAATTCATTCGTACGATCCATTCTAGTTCATTCGTACGATCCATTCTTACTCATTCGTATGATCCATTCTAATTCATTCGTACGATCCATTCTAATTCATTCGCATGAATGTATCCATTCCATTCGTACGATCCATTCATACGATCCATTCTAATTCATTCATATAATCCATTCTAATTCTTTCACACGATCCATTCTATTTCATTCGTACAATCCATTCTAATTCATTCGTATGATCCATTCTAATTCATTCGTACGATCCATTCTAATTCATTCTAATTCATTTGTACGATTCATTCTATGATCCATTCTAATTCATTTGTATCCATTCTATTTCATTCGCATGATCCATTCTAATTCATTCGCGCAATCTATTCTAATTCATTCGTACGATCCATTCTAATTCATTCGTACGATCCATTCTAATTCATTCATACAATCCATTCTAATTTATTCGCACGAATGGATACATTGGTGTGAATGAATTAGAATGAATCGTACGAATGAGTAAGAATGGATCGTACGAATGAATTAGAATGGATTGCACGAATGAATTACAATGGATCGTATGAATGAATTAGAATGGATCGTACGAATGAATTAGAATGGATACATTCGTGCGAATGAATTAGAATGGTTACATTCGTGCGAAAGAATTAGAATAGATCATATGAATGAATTAGAATGGATCCTATGAATGAATTAGAATAGATCGTACGAATTAATTAGAATGAATCGTACAAATGAATTAGAATGGATACATTCGTGCGAATGAATTAGAATGGATTCGTACGAATGAATTAGAATGGATCGTACGAATGAATTAGAATGGATCTTACGAATGAATTAGATTGGATCGTACGAATGAATTAGAATGAATCGTACGAATGAATTAGAATGGATACATTCGTGCGAATGAATTAGAATGGATCGGACGAATGAATTAGAATGGATCGTACGAATGAATTAGAATGGATCGTACGAATAAATTAGAATGGATACATTCGTGCGAATGAATTAGAATAGATCGTACGAATGAATTAGAATGGATCAAACGAATGAATTAGAATGGATCTTACGAATGAATTAGAATGGATCGTACGAATGAATTAGAATGGATCGTACGAATGAATTAGAATGGATCGTACGAATGAATTAGAATGGATACATTCGTATGACTGAATTAGAATGGATCGGACGAATGAATTAGAATGGATCGTATGAATGAATTAGAATGGATCGTACGAATGAATTAGAATGGATCGTATGAATAAATTAGAATAGATACATTCATCCGAATGAATTAGAATGGATCATACGAATGAGTAAGAATGGATCGTACGAATGTATTAGAATAGATTGTACGAATGAATTAGAATGGATTATACGAATGAATTAGAATGGATCCTGTGAAAGAATTAGAATGGATTGTATGAATGAATTAGAATGGATCGTATGAATGAATTAGAATGGATCGTGCAAATGAATTCGAATGGATCGTACAAATTCATTCTAATTCATTCATACAATCCATTCTAATTCTTTCACACGATCTATTTTAATTCATTTGTAGGATCCATTCTAATTCATTCGTACAATCTATTCTATTTCATTCGTACAATCCATTCTTACTCATTCGTATGATCCATTCTAATTCATTCGCACGAATGTATCCTCTCTAGTTCATTCGTACGATCCATTCTAGTTTATTCGTATGATCCATTCTAATTCAATCGTACGATCCATTCTAATTCATTCCTATGATCCATTCTAATTAATTCGTATGATCTATTCTAATTCATTTGTACGATCCATTCTAATTCATTCGTACGATCCATTCTTACTCATTCGTATGATCCATTCTAATTCAATCGAATGAACTAGAATGGATCGAATGAATTAGAATGGATCATATTAATGAATTAGAATGGATCGTACGAATGAATTAGAATGGATACATTCGTGCGAATAAATTAGAATGGATTGTATGAATGAATTAGAATGGATTGTACGAATGAATTAGAATGGATTGTACGAATGAATTAGAATAGATTGCGCGAATGAATTAGAATGGATCGTACGAATGAATAAGAATGGATCATACGAAGGAATTAGAATGGATCATACAAATTAATTAGAATGGATCGTACGAAGGAATTAGAATGGATCGTACGAATGAATTAGAATGGATCGTACGATTGAATTAGAATGGATCATACGAATGAATTAGAATGGATCGTAGAATGGATCGTGCTAATGAATTAGAATGGAATATACGAATGAATTAGAATGGATCGTAGAATGGATCGTACGAATGAATTAGAATGGATCGTACGAATGAATTAGAATAGATTATAGGAATGAATTAGAATGGATCGTGCAAATGAATTAGAATAGATACATTCGTGCGAATAAATTAGAATGGATTGTATGAATGAATTAGAATGGATCGTACGAATGAATTAGAATGGATCGTACGAATGAATTAGAATAGATTGCGCGAATGAATTAGAATGGATCGTGCGAATGAAATAGAATGGATACAATTGAATTAGAATGGATCATACGAATGAATTAGAATGACGATCCATTCTTACTCATTCGTATGATCCATTCTATTTCATTCGCACGAATGTATCCATTCTAATTCATTCGTACGATCCATTCTAATTCATTAATAGGATCCATTCTAATTCATTCATACAATCCATTCGAATTCATTCGCACGAATGTATCCATTCTAATTCATTCGTACGATCAGTTCTAATTCATTCACAAAATCTATTCTAATTCATTCATACGATCCATTCTAATTCATTCACACGAATGTATCCATTCTAATTCATTCATACGATCCATTCGAATTCATTCGTACGATCCATTCTAATTCACTCATACGATCCATTCTAATACATTCATACGATCCATTCTAATTCATTTGCACGAATATATCCATTCTAATTCATTCGTACGATCCATTCTAATTCCTTCGTACGATCCATTCTAATTCATTCGTACGATCTATTCTAATTCATTCGTACGATCCATTCTAATTCATTCGTACGATCCATTCTAATTCTTTCATACGATCCATTCTAATTCATTCGTACGATCCATTCTAATTCATTCGTACAATCTATTCTAATTCATTCGTACGAATGGATACATTCGTGTGAATGAATTAGAATGGATCGTACGAATGAGTAAGAATGGATCGTACGAATGAAATAGAATGGATTGCACGAATGAATTAGAATGGATCATACGAATGAATTTGAATGGATCGTGTGAAAGAATTAGAATGGATTGTATGAATGAATTAGAATGGATCGTACAAATGAATTAGAATGGATCGTACGAAGGAATTAGAATGGATCGTACGAATGAATTAGAATGGATCGTACGAATGAATTAGAATAGATCGTATGAATGAATTAGAATGGATCGTACGAAGGAATTAGAATGGATCGTACGAATGAATTAGAATGGATCGTATGAATGAATTAGAATGGATACATTCGTGTGAATGAATTAGAATGGATCGTATGAATGAATTAGAATAGATTTTGTGAATGAATTAGAACTAATCGTACGAATGAATTAGAATGGATACATTCGTGCGAATGAATTAGAAGGGATTGTATGAATGAATTAGAATGGATCCTATGAATGAATTAGAATGGATTGTACGAATGAATTAGAATGGATACATTCGTGCGAATGAATTAGAATTGATCGTACGAATGAATTAGAATGGATCGTGCGAATGAATTAGAATGGATCGTACGAATGAATTACAATGGATACATTCGTGCAAATGAATTAGAATGGATACATTCGTGCGAAAGAATTAGAATAGATCGTATGAATGAATTAGAATGGATCCTATGAATGAATTAGAATAGATCGTACGAATGAATTAGAATGGATCGTACGAATGAATTAGAATGGATACATTCGTGCGAATGAATTAGAATGGATTCGTACGAATGAATTAGAATGGATCGTACGAATGAATTAGAATAGATCTTATGAATGAATTAGAATGGATCGTACGAATGAATTAGAATGGATCGTACGAATGAATTAGAATGGATCGTACGAATGAATTAGAATTGATCGTACGAATGAATTAGAATAGATCGAACGAATGAATTAGAATGGATCGTACGAATAAATTAGAATGGATACATTCGTGTGAATGAATTAGAATGGATCGTACGAATGAATTAGAATGGATCGTACGAATAAATTAGAATGGATCTTACGAATGAATTAGAATGGATCGTACGAATGAATTAGAATGGATCGTACGAAAGAATTAGAATGGATACATTCGTGCGAATGAATTAGAATGGATCGGACGAATGAATTAGAATAGATCGAACGAATGAATTAGAATGGATCGTACGAATAAATTAGAATGGATACATTCGTGTGAATGAATTAGAATGGATCGTACGAATGAATTAGAATGGATCGTACGAATAAATTAGAATGGATCTTACGAATGAATTAGAATGGATCGTACGAATGAATTAGAATGGATCGTACGAAAGAATTAGAATGGATACATTCGTGCGAATGAATTAGAATGGATCGGACGAATGAATTAGAATGGATCGTACGAATGAATTAGAATGGATCGTACGAATGAATTAGAATGGTTCGTACGAATAAATTAGAATGGATACATTCGTTCGAATGAATTAGAATGGATCATACGAATGAGTAAGAATGGATCGTACGAATGTATTAGAATAGATTGTACGAATGAATTAGAATGGATTAGACGAATGAATTAGAATGGATCGTGTGAAAGAATTAGAATGGATTGTATGAATGAATTAGAATGGATCGTATGAATGAATTAGAATGGATCGTGCGAATGAATTCGAATGGATCATACGAATTCATTCTAATTCATTCATACAATCCATTCTAATTCTTTCACACGATCTATTCTAATTCATTCGTAGGATCCATTCTAATTCATTCGTACAATCTATTCTATTTCATTCGTACGATCCATTCTTACTCATTCGTATGATCCATTCTAATTCATTCGCACGAATGTATCCATTCTAGTTCATTCGTACGATCCATTCTAGTTCATTCGTATGATCCATTCTAATTCATTCGTACGATCCATTCTAATTCATTCGTATGATCCATTCTAATTAATTCGTATGATCCATTCTAATTCATTCGTACGATCCATTCTAATTCATTCGTACGATCTATTCTTACTCATTCGTATGATCCATTCTAATTCATTCGTACGATCCATTCTAATTCATTCATACGATCCATTCTTACTCATTCGTATGATCCATTCTAATTCATTCGGACGAATGTATCCATTCTAATTTATTCGTACGATCCATTCTAATTCATTCGAATGATCCATTCTAATTCATTCGTACGATCCATTCTTACTCATTCGTATGATCCATTCTAATTCAACCGAATGAACTAGAATGGATCGAATGAATTAGAATGGATCATATTAATGAATTAGAATGGATCGTACGAATGAATTAGAATGGATACATTCGTGCGAATAAATTAGAATGGATTGTATGAATGAATTAGAATGGATCGTACGAATGAATTAGAATGGATCGTACGAATGAATTAGAATAGATTACGCGAATGAATTAGAATGGATCGTACGAATGAATTAGAATGGATCGTACGAATGAATTAGAATGGATCGTACGAATGAATTAGAATAGATCGTACGAAGGAATTAGAATGGATCGTACGAATGAATTAGAATGGATCGTACGATTGAATTAGAATGGATCATATGAATGAGTAAGAATGGATCGTATGAATGAATTAGATTGGATCGTACGATCCATTCTAATTCATTAGCATGGATCGTGCTAATGAATTAGAATGGAATATACGAATGAATTAGGATGGATCGTAGAATGGATCGTACGAATGAATTAGAATGGATCGTACAAATGAATTAGAATAGATCATAGGAATGAATTAGAATGGATCGTGCAAATGAATTAGAATGGATACATTCGTGCGAATGAATTAGAATGGATCATGCGAATGAATTAGAATGGATCGTACGAATGAATTAGAATGGATATATTTGAACGAATAAATTAGAATGGTGATCAACTAATTCATTCATAGGAGCCATTCTAATTCATTCATACAATCCATTCTAATTCATTCGCACGAATATATCCATTCTAATTCATTCGTACGATCAGTTCTAATTCATTCACAAAATCTATTCTAATTCATTCATACGATCCATTCTAATTCATTCACACGAATGTATCCATTCTAATTCATTCATACGATCCATTCTAATTCATTCGTATGATCCATTCTAATTCACTCATACGATCCATTCTAATACATTCATACGATCCATTCGAATTCATTTGCACGAATATATCCATTCTAATTCATTCGTACGATCCATTCTAATTCCTTCGTACGATCTATTCTAATTCATTTATACGATCTATTCTAATTCATTTGTACGATCCATTCTAATTCCTTCGTACGATCCATTCTAATTCCTTCGTATGATCCATTCTAATTCCTTCGTACGATCCATTCTAATTCATTCGTACAATCTATTCTAATTCATTCGTACGAATGGATACATTCGTGTGATTGAATTAGAATGGATCGTACGAATGTGTAAGAATGGATCGTACGAATGAAATAGAATGGATTGCACGAATGAATTAGAATGGATCATACGAATGAATTAGAATGGATCGTGTGAAAGAATTAGAATGGATTGTATGAATGAATTAGAATGGATCGTACGAATGAATTAGAATGGATCGTACGAAGGAATTAGAATGGTCGTACGAATGAATTAGAATAGATCGTACGAATGAATTAGAATAGATCGTACGAATGAATTAGAATGGATCGTACGACGGAATTAGAATGGATCGTATGAATGAATTAGAATGGATCGTATGAATGAATAAGAATGGATACATTCGTGTGAATGAATTAGAATGGATCGTATGAATGAATTAGAATAGATTTTGTGAATGAATTAGAACGGATCGTACGAATGAATTAGAATGGATACATTCGGGTGAATGAATTAGTATGGATTGTATGAATGAATTAGAATGGATCCTATGAATGAATTAGAATGGATCGTACGAATGAATTAGAATGGATCGTACGAATGAATTAGAATGGATATATTCGTGCAAATGAATTAGAATGGATCGTACGAATGAATTAGAATGGATCGTACGAATGAATTAAAATGGATTGTATGAATGAATTAGAATGGATACATTCGTGCGAATGAATTAGAATGGATCATACGAATGAATTAGAATAGATCGTACGAAGGAATTAGAATGGATCATATGAATGAATTAGAATGGATAGTACGAATGAATTAGAATGGATCGTACGAATGGATTAGAATGGATCCTACGAATGGATTAGAATGGATACCTTTGTGCATATGAATTAGAATGGATCGTACGAATGAATTACAATGGATCATATTAATGAATTAGAATGGATCGTACGAATGAATTAGAATGGATACATTCGTGCAAATGAATTAGAATGGATTGTACGAATGAATTAGAATAGATTGTGCGAATGAATTAGAATAGATCGTACGATGGAATTAGAATGGATCGTACGAATGAATTAGAATGGATCGTACGAATGAATTAGAATAGATCGTACGAATGAATTAGAATGGATCGTACGAAGGAATTAGAATGGATCGTACGAATGAATTAGAATGGATCGTACAAATGAACTAGAATGGATACATTCGTGCGAATGAATTAGAATGGATCGTACGAATGAATTAGAATGTCTAATTCATTCGCGCAATCTATTCTAATTCATTCGTACGATCCATTCTAATTCATTTGTACGATCAGTTCTAATTCATTCGCACGAATGTATCTATTATAATTCATTCGTACGATCCATTCTAATTCATTCGCACAATCTATTCTAATTCATTCATACGATCCATTCTAATTCATTCGCACGAATGTATCCATTTGTGCGCATGAATTAGAATGGATCGTATGAATGAATTAGAATAGATTGTGCGAATGAATTAGAATGGATAGTACGAATGAATTAGAATGGATACATTCGTGCGAATAAATTAGAATGGATTGTATGAATGAATTAGAATGGATCGTACGAATGAATTAGAATGGATCGTACGAATGAATTAGAATAGATTGCGCAAATGAATTAGAATGGATCGTGCGAATGAAATAGAATGTATACAAATGAATTAGAATGGATCTTACGAATGAATTAGAATGACGATCCATTCTTACTCATTCGTATGATCCATTCTAATTTATTCGCACGAATGTATCCATTCTAATTCATTCGTACGTCTAATTCATTCGTACGGTCCATTCTAATTCATTCGTACAATCCATTCTATTTCATTCGTACGATCCATTCTTACTCATTCGTATGATCCATTATGGATACATTCGTGCGAATGAATTAGAATGGATCATACGAATGAGTAAGAATGGATCATACGAATGAAATAGAATGGATTGTGCGAATGAATTAGAATGGATCATACGAATGAATTAGAATGGATCGTGTGAAAGAATTAGAATGGATTGTATGAATGAATTAGAATAGATCGTATGAATGAATTAGAATGGATCGTACGAATGAATTAGAATGGATCGTACGAATGAATTAGAATGGATCGTACGAATGAATTAGAATGGATACGTTCGTGCGAATGAATTAGAATGGACACATTCGTGCGAAAGAATTAGAATAGATCGTATGAATGAATTAGAATGGATCCTATGAATGAATTAGAATAGATCGTACGAATGAATTAGAATGGATCGTACGAATGAATTAGAATGGATCTTACGAATGAATTAGAATGGATCGTACGAATTAATTAGAATGGATCGTACGAATGAATTAGAATGGATACATTCGTGCGAATGAATTAGAATGGATCGGAAGAATGAATTAGAATGGATCGTACGAATGAATTAGAATGGATCGTACGAATGAATTAGAATGGATCGTACGAATAAATTAGAATGGATACATTCGTGCGAATGAATTAGAATGGATCGTACGAATGAATTAGAATGGATCGTACGAATAAATTAGAATGGATTTTACGAATGAATTAGAATGGATCGTACGAGTGAATTAGAATGGATCGTACGAATGAATTAGAATGGATACATTCGTGCGAATGAATTAGAATGGATCGGACGAATGAATTAGAATGGATCGTACGAATGAATTAGAATGGATCGTACGAATGAATTAGAATGGATCGTACGAATAAATTAGAATGGATACATTCGTCCGAATGAATTAGAATGGATCATACAAATGAGTAAGAATGGATCGTACGAATGTATTAGAATAGATTGTACGAATGAATTAGAATGGATTAGACGATTGAATTAGAATGGATCGTGTGAAAGAATTAGAATGGATTGTATGAATGAATTCGAATGGATCGTATGAATGAATTAGAATGGATTGTGCGAATGAATTCGAATGGATCGTACGAATTCATTCTAATTCATTCATACAATCCATTCTAATTCTTTCACACGATCTATTCTAATTCATTCGTAGGATCCATTCTAATTCATTCGTACAATCTATTCTATTTCATTCGTACGATCCATTCTTACTCATTCGTATGATCCATTCTAATTCATTCGGACGAATGTATCCATTCTAATTTATTCGTACGATCCATTCTAATTCATTCATACGATCCATTCTAATTCCTTCGTACGATCCATTCTAATTCATTCGTACGATCCATTCTAATTCATTCGCACAAATGTATCCATTCTAATTCATTCGTATGAAGGAATTAGAATGGATCGTACGAATGAATTAGAATGGATCGTACGAATGAATTAGAATGGATCTTACGAATGAATTAGAATGGATCGTACGAATGAATTAGAATGGTTCGTACGAATGAATTAGAATGGATATATTCGTGCAAATGAATTAGAATGGATCGTATGAATGTATTAGAATGGATCGTATGAGTGAATTAGAATGGATCGTACGAATGAATTAGAATGGATCGTATGAAAGAATTAGAATGGATTGTACGAATGAATTAGAATGGATCCTATGAATGAATTAGAATGGATCGTGCGAATGAATTAGAATGGATCGTACGAATGAATTAGAATGGATCGTACGAATGAATGAATTAGAATAGATCGTATAAATAAATTAGAATGGATCGTACGAATGAATTAGAATGGATCGTACGAATGAATTAGAATGGATCGTACGAATGAATTAGAATGGATCTTACGATTGAATTAGAATGGATCGTACGAATGAATTAGAATGGATCGTACGAATAAATTAGAATGGATACATTCGTCCGAATGAATTAGAATGGATCATACGAATGAGTAAGAATGAATAATAATGGATCGTACGAATGAATTAGAATGGATCGTACAAATGAACTAGAATAGAATGGATCGTACGAATGAATTAGAATGGATCGTACAAATGAGTAAGAATGGATCGTACGAATGAATTAGAATGGAATAGAATAGATTGTACGAATGAATTAGAATGGATTCATACGAATGAATTAGAATGGATACATTCGTGCGAATGAATTAGAATGAATCGTACCAATGAGTAAGAATGGATCGTACGAATGAATTAGAATGGATCGTGTGAAAGAATTAGAATGGATTGTATGAATGTATTAGAATGAATTCGTTCGATCAATTCTAATTCATTAGCACGATCTATTCTTATTCATTCGCACGATCCAGTCTAATTGATTCGCACGATCCATTCTAATTCATTCGCACGAATGTATCCATTCTAATTCATTCGTACGATCCATTCTAATTCATTAATATGATCCATTCTAATTCATTCGTACGATCCATTCTAATTCATATGCACAAAGGTATCCATTCTAATTCATTCGCACGAAAGAATTAGAATGGATTGTATGAAAGAATAGATCGTATGAATGAATTAGAATGGATCGTACGGAATGAATTAGAATAGATTGTATGAATGAATTAGAATGGATCGCACGAATGAGTAAGAATGGATCGTACGAATGAATTAGAATGGATCATACGAATGAAATAGAATGGATCGTACGAAGGAATTAGAATGGATCGTACGAAGGAATTAGAATGGATCGTACGAATGAATTAGAATGGATATATTCGTGCAAATGAATTAAAATGGATCGTACGAATGAATTAGAATGGATCTTACGAATGAATTAGAATGGATCGTACAAATGAATTAGAATGGATCATACGAATGAATTAGAATAGATCGTACGAATGAATTAGAATGGATCGTACGAAGGAATTAGAATGGATCGTACGAATGAATTAGAATGGATCGTATGAATGAATTAGAATGGATAGTACGAATGAATTAGAATCGATCGTACGAATGAATTAGAATGGATCGTACGAATGAATTAGAATGGATTAGAATAGATCGTACGAATGAATCCTATGAATGAATTAGAATGGATCCTATGAATGAATTAGAATAGATCGTACGAATGAATTAGAATGGATCGTACGAATGAATTAGAATGGATCTTACGAATGAATTAGAATGGATCGTACGAATTAATTAGAATTGATCGTACGAATGAATTAGAATGGATACATTCGTGCGAATGAATTAGAATGGATCGGAAGAATGAATTAGAATGGATCGTACGAATGAATTAGAATGGATCGTACGAATGAATTAGAATGGATCGTACGAATAAATTAGAATGGATACATTCGTGCGAATGAATTAGAATGGATCGTACGAATGAATTAGAATGGATCGTACGAATAAATTAGAATGGATTTTACGAATGAATTAGAATGGATCGTACAAGTGAATTAGAATGGATCGTACGAATGAATTAGAATGGATACATTCGTGCGAATGAATTAGAATGGATCGGACGAATGAATTAGAATGGATCATACGAATGAATTAGAATGGATCGTACGAATGAATTAGAATGGATCGTACGAATAAATTAGAATCGATACATTCGTCCGAATGAATTAGAATGGATCATACAAATGAGTAAGAATGGATCGTACGAATGTATTAGAATAGATTGTACGAATGAATTAGAATGGATTAGACGAATGAATTAGAATGGATCGTGTGAAAGAATTAGAATGGATTGTATGAATGAATTCGAATGGATCGTATGAATGAATTAGAATGGATCGTGCGAATGAATTCGAATGGATCGTACGAATTCATTCTAATTCATTCATACAATCCATTCTAATTCTTTCACACGATCTATTCTAATTCATTCGTAGGATCCATTCTAATTCATTCGTACAATCTATTCTATTTCATTCGTACGATCCATTCTTACTCATTCGTATGATCCATTCTAATTCATTCGGACGAATGTATCCATTCTAATTTATTTGTACGATCCATTCTAAGTCATTCATACGATCCATTCTAATTCCTTCGTACGATCCATTCTAATTCATTCGTACGATCCATTCTAATTCATTCGCACAAATGTATCCATTCTAATTCATTCGTATGAAGGAATTAGAATGGATCGTACGAATGAATTAGAATGGATCGTACGAATGAATTAGAATGGATCTTACGAATGAATTAGAATGGATCGTACGAATGAATTAGAATGGTTCGTACGAATGAATTAGAATGGATATATTCGTGCAAATGAATTAGAATGGATCGTATGAATGTATTAGAATGGATCGTATGAGTGAATTAGAATGGATCGTACGAATGAATTAGAATGGATCGTATGAAAGAATTAGAATGGATTGTACGAATGAATTAGAATGGATCCTATGAATGAATTAGAATGGATCGTGTGAATGAATTAGAATGGATCGTACGAATGAATTAGAATGGATCGTACGAATGAATGAATTAGAATAGATCGTATAAATGAATTAGAATGGATCGTACGAATGAATTAAAATGGATCGTACGAATGAATTAGAATGGATCGTACGAATGAATTCGAATGGATCTTACGATTGAATTAGAATGGATCGTACGAATGAATTAGAATGGATCGTACGAATAAATTAGAATGGATACATTCGTCCGAATGAATTAGAATGGATCATACGAATGAGTAAGAATGAATAATAATGGATCGTACGAATGAATTAGAATGGATCGTACAAATGAACTAGAATAGAATGGATCGTACGAATGAATTAGAATGGATCGTACAAATGAGTAAGAATGGATCGTACGAATGAATTAGAATGGAATAGAATAGATTGTACGAATGAATTAGAATGGATTCAGACGAATGAATTAGAATGGATACATTCGTGCGAATGAATTAGAATGGATCGTACCAATGAGTAAGAATGGATCGTACGAATGAATTAGAATGAATCGTGTGAAAGAATTAGAATGGATTGTATGAATGTATTAGAATGAATTCGTTCGATCAATTCTAATTCATTAGCACGATCTATTCTTATTCATTCGCACGATCCAGTCTAATTGATTCGCACGATCCATTCTAATTCATTCGCACGAATGTATCCATTCTAATTCATTAATATGATCCATTCTAATTCATTCGTACGATCCATTCTAATTCATATGCACAAAGGTATCCATTCTAATTCATTCGCACGAAAGAATTAGAATGGATTGTATGAAAGAATAGATCGTATGAATGAATTAGAATGGATCGTACGGAATGAATTAGAATAGATTGTATGAATGAATTAGAATGGATCGCACGAATGAGTAATATTGGATCGTACGAATGAATTAGAATGGATCATACGAATGAAATAGAATGGATCGTACGAAGGAATTAGAATGGATCGTACGAAGGAATTAGAATGGATCGTACGAATGAATTAGAATGGATATATTCGTGCAAAGGAATTAGAATGGATCGTATGAATGAATTAGAATGGATCGTATGAGTGAATTAGAACGGATAGTATGAATGAAGTAGAATGGATCGTATGAATGAATTAGAATGGATACATTCGTGCGAATGAATTAGAATGGATCGTCTGAATGAATTAGAATGGATCGT
This sequence comes from Chamaelirium japonicum, assembly GCA_947650365.1. NCBI lineage: Eukaryota > Viridiplantae > Streptophyta > Magnoliopsida > Liliales > Melanthiaceae > Chamaelirium > Chamaelirium japonicum. Next base: position 892,621 of record CANTAL010000088.1, on the reverse strand, counting down.
ACGAATGAATTAGAATGGATCGTGTGAATGAATTAGAATGGATCGTACGAATGGATTAGAATGGATCGTACGAATGGATTAGAATGGATACATTCGTGCGAATGAATTAGAATGGATCGTACGAATGAATTAGAATGGATCATACGAATGAATTAGAATGGATCTTACGAATGAATTAGAATGGATCGTACGAATGAATTAGAATGGATAGTGCGAATGAATTAGAATCGATCGTACGAATGAATTAGAATGGATCGTACGAATGAATTAGAATGGATCATACGAATGAGTAAGAATGGATCATACGAATGAATTAGAATGGATCGTACGAATAAATTAGAATGGATACATTCGTCCGAATGAATTAGAATGGATCATACGAATGAGTAAGAATGGATCGTACGAATGAAATAGAATAGATTGTACGAATGAATTAGAATGGATCCTACGAATGAATTAGAATGGATTGTATGAATGAATTAGAATGGATCGTATGAATGAATTAGAATGGATCGTACGAATGGATTAGAATGGATCGTACGAATGAATTAGAATGGATCGTACGAATGAACTAGAATGGATATATTCGTGCGAATGAATTAGAATGGATCGTACGAATGAATTAAAATGGATCGTACGAATGAATTAGAATGGATCTTACGAATGAATTAGAATGGATCGTACAAATGAATTAGAATGGATCATACGAATGAATTAGAATAGATCGTACGAATGAATTAGAATGGATCGTACGATGGAATTAGAATGGATCGTACGAATGAATTAGAATGGATCGTATGAATGAATTAGAATGGATACATTCGTGCGAATGAATTAGAATGGATTGTACGATTGAATTAGAATGGATCGTACGAATAAATTAGAATGGATCGTGTGAAAGAATTAGAATGGATTGTATGAATGTATTAGAATGAATTCGTTCGATCAATTCTAATTCATTAGCACGATCTATTCTTATTCATTCGCACGATCCAGTCTAATTGATTCGCACGATCCATTCTAATTCATTCGCACGAATGTATCCATTTTAATTCATTCGTACGATCCATTCTAATTCATTAATATGATCCATTCTAATTCATTCGTACGATCCATTCTAATTCATATGCACAAAGGTATCCATTCTAATTCATTCACACGAAAGAATTAGAATGGATTGTATGAAAGAATAGATCGTATGAATGAATTAGAATGGATCGTACGGAATGAATTAGAATAGATTGTATGAATGGATTAGAATGGATCGCACGAATGAGTAAGAATGGATCGTACGAATGAATTAGAATGGATCATAAGAATGAAATAGAATGGATCGTACGAAGGAATTAGAATGGATCGTACGAAGGAATTAGAATGGATCGTACGAATGAATTAGAATGGATATATTCGTGCAAATGAATTAGAATGGATCGTATGAATGAATTAGAATGGATCGTATGAGTGAATTAGAACGGATAGTATGAATGAAGTAGAATGGATCGTATGAATGAATTAGAATGGATACATTCGTGCGAATGAATTAGAATGGATCGTCTGAATGAATTAGAATGGATCGTACGAATGAATTAGAATGGATCGTGTGAATGAATTAGAATGGATCGTACGAATGGATTAGAATGGATCGTACGAATGGATTAGAATGGATACATTCGTGCGAATGAATTAGAATGGATCGTACGAATGAATTAGAATGGATCGTACGAATGAATTAGAATGGATCTTACGAATGAATTAGAATGGATCGTACGAATGAATTAGAATGGATAGTGCGAATGAATTAGAATCGATCGTACGAATGAATTAGAATGGATCGTACGAATGAATTAGAATGGATCATACGAATAAGTAAGAATGGATCATACGAATGAATTAGAATGGATCGTACGAATAAATTAGAATGGATACATTCGTCCGAATGAATTAGAATGGATCATACGAATGAGTAAGAATGGATCGTACGAATGAAATAGAATAGATTGTACGAATGAATTAGAATGGATCCTACGAATGAATTAGAATGGATTGTATGAATGAATTAGAATGGATCGTATGAATGAATTAGAATGGATCGTACGAATGGATTAGAATGGATCGTACGAATGAATTAGAATGGATCGTACGAATGAACTAGAATGGATATATTCGTGCGAATGAATTAGAATGGATCGTACGAATGAATTAAAATGGATCGTACGAATGAATTAGAATGGATCTTACGAATGAATTAGAATGGATCGTACAAATGAATTAGAATGGATCATACGAATGAATTAGAATAGATCGTACGAATGAATTAGTATGGATCGTACGATGGAATTAGAATGGATCGTACGAATGAATTAGAATGGATCGTATGAATGAATTAGAATGGATACATTCGTGCGAATGAATTAGAATGGATTGTACGATTGAATTAGAATGGATCGTACGAATGAATTAGAATGGATCGTGTGAAAGAATTAGAATGGATTGTATGAATGAATTAGAAAAGATCATATGAATGAATTAGAATGGATAAATTCGTGCGAATGAATTAGAATGGATCGTACGAATGAATTAGAATGGATCGTACGAATGTATTAGAATGGATCGTATGAATGAATTAGAATGGTTACATTCATCCGAATGAATTAGAATGGATCGTACGAATGGATTAGAATGGATCGTACGAATGGATTAGAATGGATACATTCGAGCGAATGAATTAGAATGGATCATACGAATGAATTAGAATGAATCGTACGAATGGATTAGAATGGATCCTACGAATGGATTAGAATGGATACCTTTGTGCATATGAATTAGAAAGGATCGTACGAATGAATTAGAATGGATCATATGAATGAATTAGAATGGATCGTGTGAAAGAATTAGAATGGATTGTATGAATGAATTAGAATAGATCGTATGAATGAATTAGAATGGATCGTACGAATGAATTAGAATGGATCGTACGAATGAATTAGAATGGATCGTACGAATGAATTAGAATGGATCGTGCGAATGAATTTGAATGGATCGTACGAATGAATTAGAATGGATACATTTGTGCGAATGAATTAGAATGGATCGTACGAATGAATTAGCATGGATCATATGAATGAATTAGAATGGATCGTACAAATGAATTAGAATGGATCGTGCGAATGAATTAGAATGGATCGTACGAATGAATTAGAATGGATCATGTGAAAGAATTAGAATGGATCGTACGAATGAATTAGAATGGATCGTGCGAATGAATTAGAATGGATCGTACGAATGAATTAGAATGGATACATTTGTGCGAATGAATTAGAATGGATCGTACGAATGAATTAGAATGGATCGTATGAATGAATTAGAATGGATCGTACGAATGAATTAGAATGGATCGTGCGAATGAATTAGAATGGATCGTACGAATGAATTAGAATGGATCGTACGAATGAACTAGAATGGAAATATTCGTGCGAATGAATTAGAATGGATCGTACGAATGAATTAGAATGGATCATACGAATGGATTAGAATGGATCATACGAATGAATTAGAATGGATCGTGCGAATGAATTAGAATGGATCGAACGAATGAATTAGAATGGATATATTCGAGCGAATGAATTAGAATAGATTGTAGGAATGAATTAGAATGGATCATACGAATGAATTACAATGGATCATATGAACGAATTAGAATGGATCGTACGAATGAATTAGAATGGCTCGTGTGATTGTATTAGAATAGATACATTCATGCGAATGAATTACAATGGATCATACGAATGGATTAGAATGGATCGTACGAATGAATTAGAATGGATACATTTGTACGAATGGATTAGAATGGATCGTACGAATGAATTAGAATGGATCGTATGAATGAATTAGAATGGATACATTCGTGCGAATGAATTAGAATGGATCGGACGAATGAATTAGAATGGATCGTACGAATGAATTAGAATGGATCAAATGAATGAATTAGAATGGTTACATTCATGCGAATGAATTAGAATGGATCATACGAATGGATTAGAATGGATTGTACGAATGGATTAGAATGGATACATTCGAGCGAATGAATTAGAATGGATCGTACGAATGAATTAGAATGGATCGTATGAATGGATTAGAATGGATCCTACGAATGGATTAGAATGGATACCTTTGTGCATATGAATTAGAATGGATCATACGAATGAATTAGAATGGATCATATTAATGAATTAGAATGGATCGTACGAATGAATTAGAATGGATCGTACGAATGAATTAGCATGGATCGTACGAATGAATTAGAATGGATCGTACGAAGGAATTAGAATGGATCGTACGAATGAATTAGAATGGATCGTACGAATGAATTAGAATAGATCGTACGAATGAATTAGAATGGATCGTATGAAGGAATTAGAATGGATCGTACGAATGAATTAGAATGCATTGTATGAATGAATTAGAATGGATCGTATAAATGAATTAGAATGGATCGTGCGAATGAATTAGAATGGATTGTAGGAATGAATTAGAATGGATCGTATGAATGAATTAGAATGGATCGTATGAATGAATTAGAATGGATCGTGCGAATGAATTAGAATGGATCGTACGAATGAATTAGAATGGATCGTACGAATGAATTAGAATGGGTCATACGAATGAATTAGAATGGATCGTACGAATGAATTAGAATGGATCATACGAATGAATTAGAATAGATCGTACGAATGAATTAGAATGGATCGTACGAAGGAATTAGAATGGAGCGTACAAATGATTTAGAATGGATCGGACGAATGAATTAGAATGGATCCTACGAATGAATTAGAATGGATCAAATGAATGAATTAGAATGGTTACATTCATGCGAATGAATTAGAATGGATCGTACGAATGGATTAGAATGGATCGTACGAATGGATTAGAATGGATACATTCGTGCGAATGAATAAGAATGGATCATACGAATGAGTAAGAATGGATCGTACGAATGAAATAGAATGGATTGTACGAATGAATTAGAATGGATCGTGCGAATGAATTTGAATGGATCGTACGAATGAATTAGAATGGATCGTGCTAATGAATTAGAATTGATCGAACGAATGAATTAGCATGGATCGTGCTAATGAATTAGAATGGGACGTACGAATGAATTAGAATGGATCGTGTGAAAGAATTGCAATGGATTGTATGAATGAATTAGAATGAATTCGTACGATCCATTCGAATTCATTCGCATGATCCATTCTAATTCATTCTTACGATCCATTCTAATTCATTCATACAATCCATTCTAATTCTTTCACACGATCCATTCTAATTCATTCGTAGGATCCATTACAATTCATTCGTACAATCTATTCTATTTCATTCGTACGATCCATTCTTACTCATTCGTATGATCCATTCTAATTCATTCGGACGAATGTATCCATTCTAATTTATTCGTACGATCCATTCTAATTCATTCGTACGATCCATTCTAATTCATTCGTACGATCCATTCTTACTCATTCGTATGATCCATTATAATTCATTCGTACGATCCATTCTAATTCATTCGTACGATCCATTCTAATTCATTCGCACAATCTATTCTAATTCATTCGCACGATCCATTCTAATTCATTCATACGATCCATTCTAATTCATTCATACAATCCATTCTAATTCTTTCACATGATCCATTCTAATTCATTCGTAGGATTCATTCTAATTCGTTCGTACAATCTATTCTATTTCATTCATACGATCCATTCTTACTCATTCGTATGATCCATTCTAATTCATTCGGACGAATGTATCCATTCTAATTTATTCGTACGATCCATTCTAATTCATTCGTACGATCCATTCTAATTCATTCGTCCGATCCATTCTAATTCATTCGTCCGATCCATTCTAATCCATTTGCACGAATGTATCCGTACGATCTATTCTAATTCATTCGCACGAATGTAACCATTCTAATTCATTCATACGATTCATTCTAATTCATTCGTATGAGCTATTCTAATTCATTCGTATGATCCATTCTAATTCATTCGTACGATCCATTATAATTCATTCATACAATCCATTTAGATTTATTCGCACGAATGTATCCCCAATGAGTAAGAATGGATCGTACGAATGAAATAGAATAGATTGTACGAATGAATTAGAATAGATTCGTACGAATGAATTAGAATGGATACATTCGTGCGAATGAATTAGAATGGATCTTACCAATGAGTAAGAATGGATCGTACGAATGAAATAGAATGGATTGTGCGAATGAATTAGAATGGATCATACGAATGAATTAGAATGGATCGTACGAATTAATTAGAATGGATACATTCGTGCGAATGAATTAGAATGGATTGTATGAATGAATTAGAATGGATTGTACGAATGAATTAGAATGGATCATACGAATTAATTAGAATGGATCATACGAATGAATTAGAATGGATCGTACGAATGAATTAGAATGGATCGTACGAATGAATTAGAATGGATACATTCGTGCAAATGAATTAGAATGGATTGTGCGAATGAATAAGAACAGATCGTGTGAATGAATTAGAATGGATCGTACGAATGAATTAGAATGGATTATGCGAATGAATTAGAATGGATCGTATGAATGAATTAGAATGGATACATTTGTGCGAATGAATTAGAATGGATCGTACGAATGAATTGGAAGGGATCGTATGAATAAATTAGAATGGATCGTACGAATGAATTAGAATGGATCGTGCGAATGAATTAGAATAGATCATACGAATGAATTAGAATGGATCGTACGAATGAACTAGAATGGATACATTCGTGCGAATGAATTAGAATAGATCGTATGAATGAATTAGAATGGATCTTACAAATGAATTAGAATGGATCGTACGAATGAATTAGAATGGATCGCACGAATGAATTAGAATGGATACATTCGTGCGAATGAATTAGAATGGATCGGACGAATGAATTAGAATGGATCGTACGAATGAATTAGAATGGATCATACGAATGAATTAGAATGGATCGTACGAATAAATTAGAATGGATACATTCGTCCGAATGAATTAGAATGGATCATACGAATGAGTAAGAATGGATCGTACGAATGAAATAAAATAGATTGTACGAATGAATTAGAATGGATCCTACGAATGAATTAGAATGGATCGTGTGAAAGAATTAGAATGGATTGTATGAATGAATTAGAATGGATCGTATGAATGAATTAGAATGGATCGTGCGAATGAATTCGAATGGATCGTACGAATTCATTCTAATTCATTCATACAATCCATTCTAATTCTTTCACACGATCTATTCTAATTTATTCGTAGGATTCATTCAAATTCATTCGTACAATCTATTCTATTTCATTCGTACGATCCATTCTTACTCATTCGTATGATCTATTCTAATTCATTCGGACGAATGTATCCATTCTAATTTATTCATACGATCCATTCTAATTCATTCGTACGATCCATTCTAATTCATTCGTACGATCCATTCTAATTCATTCGTCCGATCCATTCTAATTCATTCGCACGAATGTATCCATTCTAATTCATTCGTACGGTCCATTCTAATTCATTCGCACAATCCGTTCTATTTCATTCGTACGATCCATTCTTACTCATTCATATGATCCATTATGGATACATTCGTGCGAATGAATTAGAATGGATCATACGAATGAGTAAGAATGGATCGTACGAATGAAATAGAATGGATTGTGCGAATGAATTAGAATGGATCGTACGAATGAATTAGAATGGATCGTGTGAAAGAATTAGAATGGATTGTATGAATGAATTAGAATAGATCGTATGAATGAATTAGAATGGATCGTACGAATGAATTAGAATGGATACATTCGTGCGAATGAATTAGAATGGATCGTATGAATGAATTAGAATGGATCGTACGAATGAATTAGAATGGATCTTACGAATGAATTAGAATGGATCGTACGAATGCACGATCCATGCGAATGAATTAGAATAGATCGTACGAATGAACTAGACTGGATACATTCGTGCGAATGAATTAGAATGGATCGTACGAATGAATTAGAATGGATCGTATGAATGAATTAGAATGGATCGTACGAATGAATTAGAATGGATCGTACGAATGAATTAGAATGGATACATTCGTGCGAATGAATTAGAATGGATACATTCGTGCGAAAGAATTAGAATAGATCGTATGATTGAATTAGATTGGATCCTATGAATGAATTAGAATGGATCGTGCGAATGAATTAGAATGGATCGTACGAATGAATTAGAATGGATCGTGCTAATGAATTAGAATTGATCGAACGAATGAAATATAATGGATACATTCGTGCGAATGAATTAGAATGGATCGGACGAATGAATTAGAATGGATCGTACGAATGAGTAAGAATGGATCGTACGAATGAAATAGAATAAATCGTAGGAATGAATTAGAATGGATCGTACGAAGGAATTAGAATGGATCGTACGAATGAATTAGAATGGATATATTCGTGCAAATGAATTAGAATTGATCGTATGAATGTATTAGAATGGATCGTATGAGTGAATTAGAATGGATCGTACGAATGAATTAGAATGGATCGTATGAATGAATTAGAATGGATACATTCGTGTGAATGAATTAGAATGGATCGTATGAATGAATTAGAATAGATTTTGTGATTGAATTAGAACTGATCGTACGAATGAATTAGAATGGATACGTTCGTGCGAATGAATTAGAATGGATTGTATAAATGAATTAGAATGGATCGTACGAATGAATTAGAATGGATCGTAAGAGTGAATTAGAATGGATAGTACGAATGAATTAGAATCGATCGTACGAATGAATTAGAATGGATCGTACGAATGAATTAGAATAGATCATATGAATGAGTAAGAATGGATCGTACGAATGAATTAGAATGGATCGTACGAATGAATTAGAATGGATCGTACGAATAAATTAGAATGGATACATTCGTCCGAATGAATTAGAATGGATCATACGAATGAGTAAGAATGGATTGTACAAATGAAATAGAATAGATTGTACGAATGAATTAGCATGGATCGTACGAATGAATTAGAATGGATACATTCGTCCGAATGAATTAGAATGGATCATACGAATGAGTAAGAATGGATCGTACGAATGAAATAGAATAGATTGTACGAATGAATTAGAATGGATCCTACGAATGAATTAGAATGGATTGAGTGAAAGAATTAGAATGGATCATACGAATGAATTAGAATGGATCGTACGAATGAATTAGAATGGATCGTATGAATGAATTAGAATGGATAGTACGAATGAATTAGAATCGATCGTACGAATGAATTAGAATAGATCGTACGAATGAATTAGAATGGATCATACGAATGAGTAAGAATGGATCGTACGAATGAATTAGAATGGATCGTACGAATGAATTAGAATGGATCGTACGAATAAATTAGAATGGATACATTTGTCCGAATGAATTAGAATGGATCATACGAATGAGTAAGAATGGATCGTACGAATGAAATAGAATAGATTGTACGAATGAATTAGAATGGATCCTACGAATGAATTAGAATGGATTGAGTGAACGAATTAGAATGGATTGTATGAATGAATTAGAATGGATCGTATGAATGAATTAGAATGGATCGTACGAATGGATTAGAATGGATCGTACGAATGAATTAGAATGGATCGTACGAATGAACTAGAATGGATATATTCGTGCGAATGAATTAGAATGGATCGTACGAATGAATTAAAATGGATCGTACGAATGAATTAGAATGGATCTTACGAATGAATTAGAATGGATCGTACAAATGAATTAGAATGGATCATACGAATGAATTAGAATAGATCGTACGAATGAATTAGAATGGATCGTACGAAGGAATTAGAATGGATCGTACGAATGAATTAGAATGGATCGTATGAATGAATTAGAATGGATACATTCGTGCGAATGAATTAGAATGGATTATACGATTGAATTAGAATGGATCGTACGAATGAATTAGAATGGATCGTGTGAAAGAATTAGAATGGATTATATGAATGAATTAGAAAGGATCATATGAATGAATTAGAATGGATACATTCGTGCGAATGAATTAGAATGGATCGTACGAATGAATTAGAATGGATCGTACGAATGTATTAGAATGGATCGTATGAATGAATTAGAATGGTTACATTCATGCGAATGAATTAGAATGGATCGTACGAATGGATTAGAATGGATTGTACGAATGGATTAGAATGGATATATTCGAGCGAATGAATTAGAATGGATCATACGAATAAATTAGAATGAATCGTACGAATGGATTAGAATGGATCCTACGAATGGATTAGAATGGATACCTTTGTGCATATGAATTAGAAAGGATTGTACGAATGAATTAGAATGAATCATATGAATGAATTAGAATGGATCGTGTGAAAGAATTAGAATGGATCGTACGAATGAATTAGAATGGATCGTGCGAATGAATTAGAATGGATCGTACGAATTAATTAGAATGGATACATTTGTGCGAATGAATTAGAATGGATCGTACGAATGAATTAGAATGGATCGTATGAATGAATTAGAATGGATCGTACGAATGAATTAGAATGGATCGTGCGAATGAATTAGAATGGATCGTACGAATGAATTAGAATGGATCGTACGAATGAACTAGAATGGAAATATTCGTGCGAATGAATTAGAATGGATCGTACGAATGAATTAGAATGGATCATACGAATGGATTAGAATGGATCATACGAATGAATTAGAATGGATCGTGCGAATGAATTAGAATGGATCGAACGAGTGAATTAGAATGGATATATTCGAGCGAATGAATTAGAATAGATTGTAGGAATGAATTAGAATGGATCATACGAATGAATTACAATGGATCATATGAATGAATTAGAATGGATCGTACGAATGAATTAGAATGGATCGTGTGAATGTATTAGAATAGATACATTCATTCGAATGAATTACAATGGATCATACGAATGGATTAGAATGGATCGTACGAATGAATTAGAATGGATCAAATGAATGAATTAGAATGGTTACATTCATGCAAATGAATTAGAATGGATCGTACGAATGGATTAGAATGGATCGTACGAATGGATTAGAATGGATACATTCGAGCGTATGAATTAGAATGGATCGTACGAATGAATTAGAATGGATCGTACGAATGGATTAGAATGGATCCTACGAATGGATTAGAATGGATACCTTTGTGCATATGAATTAGAATGGATCATACGAATGAATTAGAATGGATCATATTAATGAATTAGAATGGATCGTACGAATGAATTAGAATGGATCGTACGAATGAATTAGCATGGATCGTACGAATGAATTAGAATGGATCGTACGAAGGAATTAGAATGGATCGTACGAATGAATTAGAATGGATCGTACGAATGAATTAGAATAGATCGTACGAATGAATTAGAATGGATCGTATGAAGGAATTAGAATGGATCGTACGAATGAATTAGAATGGATATATTCGTGCAAATGAATTAGAATGGATCGTATGAATGAATTAGAATGCATTGTATGAATGAATTAGAATGGATCGTATAAATGAATTTGAATGGATCGTGCGAATGAATTAGAATGGGTTGTAGGAATGAATTAGAATGGATCGTATGAATGAATTAGAATGGATCGTGCGAATGAATTAGAATGGATCGTACGAATGAATTAGAATGGATCGTACGAATGAATTAGAATAGATCGTACGAATGAATTAGAATGGATCGTACGAAGGAATTAGAATGGATCGTACAAATGAATTAGAATGGATCGGACGAATGAATTAGAATGGATCGTACGAATGAATTAGAATGGATCAAATGAACGAATTAGAATGGTTACATTCATGCGAATGAATTAGAATGGATCGTACGAATGGATTAGAATGGATCGTACGAATGGATTAGAATGGATACATTCGTGCGAATGAATTAGAATGGATCATACGAATGAGTAAGAATGGATCGTACGAATGAAATAGAATGGATTGTACGAATGAATTAGAATGGATCGTGCGAATGAATTTGAATGGATCGTACGAATGAATTAGAATGGATCGTGCTAATGAATTAGAATTGATCGAACGAATGAATTAGCATGGATCGTGCTAATGAATTAGAATGGGACGTACAAATGAATTAGAATGGATCGTGTGAAAGAATTGCAATGAATTGTATGAATGAATTAGAATGAATTCGTATGATCCATTCGAATTCATTCGCATGATCCATTCTAATTCATTCATACGATCCATTCTAATTCATTCATACAATCCAATCTAATTCTTTCACACGATCCATTCTAATTCATTCGTAGGATCCATTACAATTCATTCGTACAATCTATTCTATTTCATTCGTACGATCCATTCTTACTCATTCGTATGATCCATTCTAATTCATTCGGACGAATGTATCCATTCTAATTTGTTCGTACGATCCATTCTAATTCATTCGTACGATCCATTCTAATTCATTCGTACGATCCATTCTTACTCATTCGTATGATCCATTATAATTCATTCGTACGATCCATTCTAATTCATTCGTACGATCCATTCTAATTCATTCGCACAATCTATTCTAATTCATTCACACGATCCATTCTAATTCATTCATACGATCCATTCTAATTCATTCATACAATCCATTCTAATTCATTCGTAGGATTCATTCTAATTCGTTCGTACAATCTATTCTTTTTCATTCATACGATCCATTCTTACTCATTCGTATGATCCATTCTAATTCATTCGGATGAATGTATCCATTCTAATTTATTCGTACGATCCATTCTAATTCATTCGTACGATCCATTCTAATTCATTCGTCCGATCCATTCTAATTCATTCGTCCGATCCATTCTAATTCATTCGCACGAATGTATCCGTACGATCTATTCTAATTCATTCGCACGAATGTACCATTCTAATTCATTCATACGATTCATTCTAATTCATTCGTATGAGCTATTCTAATTCATTCGTATGATCCATTCTAATTCATTCGTACGATCCATTGTAATTCATTCATACAATCCATTAAGATTTATTCGCACGAATGTATCCCCAATGAGTAAGAATGGATCATACGAATGAAATAGAATAGATTGTACGAATGAATTAGAATGGATTCGTACGAATGAATTAGAATGGATACATTCGTGCGAATGAATTAGAATGGATCTTACCAATGAGTAAGAATGGATCGTACGAATGAAATAGAATGGATTGTGCGAATGAATTAGAATGGATCATACGAATGAATTAGAATGGATCGTACGAATTAATTAGAATGGATACATTCGTGCGAATGAATTTGAATGGATTGTATGAATGAATTAGAATGGATCGTACGAATGAATTAAAATGGATCATACGAATAAATTAGAATGGATCATACGAATGAATTAGAATGGATCGTACGAATGAATTAGAATGGATCGTACGAATGAATTAGAATGGATACATTCGTGCAAATGAATTAGAATGGATTGTGCGAATGAATAAGAACAGATCGTGTGAATGAATTAGAATGGTCGTACGAATGAATTAGAATGGATTATGCGAATGAATTAGAATGGATCGTATGAATGAATTAGAATGGATACATTTGTGCGAATGAATTAGAATGGATCGTACGAATGAATTAGAATGGATCGTATGAATGAATTAGAATGGATCGTACGAATGAATTAGAATGGATCGTGCGAATGAATTAGAATGGATCATACGAATGAATTAGAATAGATCGTACGAATGAACTAGAATGGATACATTCATGCGAATGAATTAGAATAGATCGTACGAATGAATTAGAATGGATCTTACAAATGAATTAGAATGGATCGTACGAATGAATTAGAATGGATCACACGAATGAATTAGAATGGATACATTCGTGCGAATGAATTAGAATGGATCGGACGAATGAATTAGAATGGATCGTACGAATGAATTAGAATGGATCATACGAATGAATTAGAATGGATCGTACGAATAAATTAGAATGGATACATTCGTCCGAATGAATTAGAATGGATCATACGAATGAGTAAGAATGGATCGTACGAATGAAATAGAATAGATTGTACGAATGAATTAGAATGGATCCTACGAATGAATTAGAATGGATCGTGTGAAAGAATTAGAATGGATTGTATGAATGAATTAGAATAGATCGTATGAATGAATTAGAATGGATCGTGCGAATGAATTCGAATGGATCGTACGAATTCATTCTAATTCATTCATTCAATCCATTCTAATTCTTTCACACGATCTATTCTAATTCATTTGTAGGATCCATTCTAATTCATTCGTACAATCTATTCTATTTCATTCGTACGATCCATTCTTACTCATTCGTATGATCTATTCTAATTCATTCGGACGAATGTATCCATTCTAATTTATTCATACGATCCATTCTAATTCATTCGTACGATCCATTCTAATTCATTCGTACGATCCATTCTAATTCATTCGTCCAATCCATTCTAATTCATTCGCACGAATGTATCCATTCTAATTCATTCGTACGGTCCATTCTAATTCATTCGCACAATCCATTTTATTTCATTCGTACGATCCATTCTTACTCATTCGTATGATCCATTATGGATACATTTGTGCGAATGAATTAGAATGGATCATACGAATGAGTAAGAATGGATCGTACGAATGAAATAGAATGGATTGTGCGAATGAATTAGAATGGATCGTACGAATGAATTAGAATGGATCGTGTGAAAGAATTAGAATGGATTGTATGAATGAATTAGAATAGATCGTATGAATGAATTAGAATGGATCGTACGAATGAATTAGAATGGATCGTATGAATGAACTAGAATGGATACATTCGTGCGAATGAATTAGAATGGATCGTATGAATGAATTAGAATGGATCGTACGAATGAATTAGAATGGATCTTACGAATGAATTAGAGTGGATCGTACGAATGCACGATCCATTCGAATGAATTAGAATAGATCGTACGAATGAACTAGAATGGATACATTCGTGCGAATGAATTAGAATGGATCATACGAATGAATTAAAATGGATCGTATGAATGAATTAGAATGGATCGTACGAATGAATTAGAACGGATTGTACGAATGAATTAGAATGGATCCTACGAATGAATTAGAATGGATACATTCGTGCGAATGAATTAGAATGGATACATTCGTGCGAAAGAATTAGAATAGATCGTATGAATGAATTAGATTGGATCCTATGAATGAATTAGAATGGATCGTGCGAATGAATTAGAATGGATCGTACGAATGAATTAGAATGGATCGTGCTAATGAATTAGAATTGATCGAACGAATGAAATATAATGGATACATTCGTGCGAATGAATTAGAATGGATCGGACGAATGAATTAGAATGGATCGTACGAATGAGTAAGAATGGATCATACGAATGAAATAGAATAGATCGTACGAATTAATTAGAATGGATCGTACGAAGGAATTAGAATGGATTGTACGAATGAATTAGAATGGATATATTCGTGCAAATGAATTAGAATGGATCGTATGAATGTTTTAGAATGGATCGTATGAGTGAATTAGAATGGATCGTACGAATGAATTAGAATGGATCGTATGAATGAATTAGAATGGATACATTCGTGTGAATGAATTAGAATGGATCGTATGAATGAATTAGAATAGATTTTGTGATTGAATTAGAACTGATCGTACGAATGAATTAGAATGGATACATTCGTCCGAATGAATTAGAATGGATTGTATAAATGAATTAGAATGGATCGTACGAATGAATTAGAATGGATCGTATGAGTGAATTAGAATGGATAGTACGAATGAATTAGAATCGATCGTACGAATGAATTAGAATGGATCATACGAATGAATTAGAATGGATCATATGAATGAGTAAGAATGGATCGTACGAATGAATTAGAATGGATCGTACGAATGAAATAGAATGGATCGTACGAATAAATTAGAATGTATACATTCGTCCGAATGAATTAGAATGGATCATACGAATGAGTAAGAATGGATTGTACAAATGAAATAGAATAGATTGTACGAATGAATTAGAATGGATCCTAGTACGATCCATTCTAATTCATTCGTACGATCCATTCTAATTCATTCATACAATCCATTCTAATTCTTTCACACGATCCATTCTAATTCATTCGTACGATCCATTCTAATTCATTCGTGCAATCCATTCTATTTCATTCGTACGATCCATTCTTACTCATTCGTACGATCCATTCTAATTCATTCACACGAATGTATCCATTCGTACGAATAAATTAGAATGGATCGTACGAATGAATTAGAATGGATCGTACGAATGAATTTGAATGGATCGTACGAATGAATTAGAATAGATCGTACGAATGAATTAGAATGGATCGTACGAGGGAATTAGAATGGATCGTACGAATGAATTAGAATGGATCGTGTGAAAGAATTAGAATGGATTGTATGAATGAATTAGAATAGATCGTATGAATGAATTAGAATGGATCGTACGAATGAATTAGAATGGATCGTACGAATGAATTGGAATGGATCGTACGAATGAATTAGAATGGATACATTTGTGCGAATAAATTAGAATGGATACATTCGTGCGAAAGAATTAGAATAGATCGTATGAATGAATTAGAATGGATCCTATGAATGAATTAGAATGGATCATGCGAATGAATTAGAATGGATCGTACGAACAAATTAGAATGGATCGTGCTAATGAATTAGAATTGATCGAACGAATGAATTAGCATGGATCGTGCTAATGAATTAGAATGGAACGTACGAATGAATTAGAATGGATCGTGTGAAAGAATTAGAATGGATTGTATGAATGAATTAGAATGAATTCGTACGATCCATTCAAATTCATTCGCACGATCCATTCTAATTCATTCATACGATCCATTCTAATTCATTCGTACGATCCATTCTAATTCAATCGCACAAATGTATCCATTCTAATGCATTCGTACGATCCATTCTAATTCATTCGCACGATCCATTCTAATTCATTCATACGATCCATTCTAATTCATTAGCACGATCCATGCTAATTCATTCGTTCGATCAATTCTAATTCATTAGCACGATCCATTCTAATTCATTCGTACGATCCATTCTAATTCATTCGTACAAATGTATCCATTCTAATTCATTCGTACGATCCATTCTTATTCATTCGCACGATCCATTCTAATTCATTCGTACGATCCATTCTAATTCTTTCACACGATCCATTCTAATTCATTCGTACGATCCATTCTAATTCATTCGCACGATCCATTCTAATTCATTCATAGGATCCATTCTAATTCATTCATATGATCTATTCTAATTCTTTCGCACGAATGTATCCATTCTAATTCATTCGCACGAATGTATCCATTCTAATTCATTCATACGATCCATTCTAATTCATTCATACGATCCATTCTAATTCATTCGTACGATCCATTCTAATTCATTCATACAATCTATTCTAATTCATTCATACAATCCATTCTAATTCTTTCACACGATCCATTCTAATTCATTCGTACGATCCATTCTAATTCATTCGTACGGTCCATTCTAATTCATTCGTACGATCCATTCTAATACATTCGCTCGAATATATCCATTCTAATCTATTTGTACGATCCATTCTAATCCATTCGTACGATCCATTCTAATTCATTCGTATGAATGTAACCATTCTAATTCATTCATTTGATCCATTATAATTCATTTGTACGATCCATTCTAATTCATTCGTCCGATCCATTCTAATTCATTCGCATGAATGTATCCATTCTAATTCATTCGTACGATCCATTCTAATTCATTCGCACGATCCATTCTAATTCATTCATAAGATCCATTCTAATTCATTCATACGATCTATTCTAATTCTTTCGCATGAATGTATGCATTCTAATTCATTCGCACGAATATATCCATTCTAATTCTAATTCATTCGTACGATCCATTCTAATTCATTCGTATGATCCATTGTAATTAATTCGTATGATCCATTCTAATTTATTCGTACGATCCATTCTAATTCATTCATACAATCCATTCTAATTCATTCGCACGATCCATTCTAATTTACTCATACGATCCATTCTAATACATTCATACGATCCATTCTAATTCATTTGCACGAATATATCCATTCTAATTCATTCGTACGATCCATTCTAATTCCTTCGTACGATCCATTCTAATTCATTCGTACGATCCATTCTAATTCATTCATACGATCCATTCTAATTCATTCGTACGATCCATTCTAATTCATTCGCACAAATGTATCCATTCTAATTCATTCGTATGATCCATTCTAATTCATTCGTACGATCCATTCTAATTCAATTGTAAGATCCATTCTAATTCATTCGTACGATCCATTCTAATTCATTCGTACGATCCATTCTAATTCATTCGCGAATGTATCCATTCTAATTCATTCGTACGATCCATTCTAATTCATTCGTACGATCTATTCTAATTCATTCGTACGATCCATTCTTACTCATACGTATGATCCATTCTAATTCTTACTCATTCGTACGATCCATTCTAATTCATTCATACGATCTATTCTAATTCATTCATATAATCCATTCTAATTCTTTCACACGATCCATTCTAATTCATTCGTACGATCCATTCTAATTCATTCGCACAATCCATTCTATTTCATTCGTACGATCCATTCTTACTCATTCGTATGATACATTCTAATTCATTCGCACGAATGTATCCATAATGGATCATACGAATGAGTAATAATGGATCGTACGAATGAAATAGAATGGATTGTGAGAATGAATTAGAATGGACCGTACGAATGAATTAGACGTACGAATGAATTAGAATGGATACATTCGTGCGAATAAATTAGAATGGATCATACGAATGAGTAAGAATGGATCGTCATTCTAATTCATTCGTATGATCCATTCTAATTCATTTGTATCCATTCTATTTCATTCGCACGATCCATTCTAATTCATTCGCGCAATCTATTCTAATTCATTCGTACAATCCATTCTTACTCATTCGTACGATCCATTCTAATTCATTCATAGGATCCATTCTAATTCATTCATACAATCCATTCTAATTCATTCGCACGAATGTATCCATTCTAATTCATTCGTACGATCAGTTCTAATTCATTCACAAAATCTATTCTAATTCATTCATACGATCCATTCTAATTCATTTGCACGAATGTATCCATTCTAATTCATTCGTACGATCCATTCTAATTCATTAATATGATCCATTCTAATTCATTTGTACGATCCATTGTAATTCATATGCACAAAGGTATCCATTCTAATTCATTCGTACGATCCATTCTAATTCAGGATCGTACGAATGAATTAGAATGGATATATTCGTACAAATGAATTAGAATGGATCGCACGAATGAATTAGAATGGATCGTATAAGTGAATTAGAACGGATAGTACGAATGAAGTAGAATGGATCGTATGAATGAATTAGAATGGATACATTCGTGCGAATGAATTAGAATGGATCATATGAATGAATTAGAATAGATTGTGCGAATAAATTAGAACGGATCGTACGAATGAATTAGAATGGATACATTCGTGCGAATAAATTAGAATGGATTGCATGAATGAATTAGAATGGATCGTACGAATGAATTAGAATGGATCGTACGAATGAATTAGAATAGATTGCGCGAATGAATTAGAATGGATCGTGCGAATGAAATAGAATGGATACAAATGAATTGGAATGGATCATACGAATGAATTAGAATGACGATCCATTCTTACTCATTCGTATGATCCATTCTAATTTATTCGCACGAATGTATCCATTCTAATTCATACGTACGTCAAATTCATTCGTACGGTCCATTCTAATTCATTCGCACAATCCATTCTATTTCATTCGTACGATCCATTCGTACTCATTCGTATGATCCATTATGGATACATTCGTGCGAATGAATTAGAATGGATCATACGAATGAGTAAGAATGGATCGTACGAATGAAATAGAAAGGATTGTGCGAATGAATTAGAATGGATCGTACGAATGAATTAGAATGGATCGTGTGAAAGAATTAGAATGGATTGTATGAATGAATTAGAATAGAGCGTATGAATGAATTAGAATGGATCGTACGAATGAACTAGAATGGATCGTACGAATGAATTAGAATGGATCGTACGAATGAATTAGAATGGATCGTGCTAATGAATTAGAATTGATCGAACGAATGAATTAGCATGGATCGTGCTAATGAATTAGAATGGATCGTACGAATGAATTAGAATGGATCAAATGAATGAATTAGAATTGTTACATTCATGCGAATGAATTAGAATGGATCATACGAATGGATTAGAATGGATCGTACGAATGGATTAGAATAGATACATTCGAGCGAATGAATTAGAATGGATCGTACGAATGAATTAGAATGGATACATTCGTCCGAATGAATTACAATGGATCATACGAATGAGTAAGAATGGATCGTATGAATAAAATAGAATAGATTATACGAATGAATTAGAATGGATTCGTACGAATGAATTAGAATGGATTAGAATAGATCGTGTGAAAGAATTAGAATGGATCGTACGAATGAATTAGAATGGATCGTGCGAATGAATTAGAATGGATCGTATGAATGAATTAGAATGGATACATTTGTGCGAATGAATTAGAATGGATCGTACAAATGAATTAGAATGGATACATTCATGCGAATGAATTACAATGGATACATTCGTGCGAAAGTATTAGAATAGATCGTATAAATGAATTAGAATGGATCCTATGAATGAATTAGAATGGATCGTGCGAATGAATTAGAATGGATCGTACGAATGAATTAGAATGGATCGTGCTAATGAATTAGAATTGATCGAACGAATGAATTAGCATGGATCGTGCTAATGAATTAGAATGGAACGTACGAATGAATTAGAATGGATCGTGTGAAAGAATTAGAATGGATTGTATGAATGAATTAGAATGAATTCGTACAATCCATTCAAATTCATTCGCACGATCCATTCTAATTCATTCATACGATCCATTCTAATTCAATCATACAATCCATTCTAATTCTTTCACACGATCCATTCTAATTCATTTGTAGGATCCATTCTAATTCATTCGTACAATCTATTCTATTTCATTCATACGATCCATTCTTACTCATTCGTATGATCCATTCTAATTCATTCATACGATCCATTCTAATTCATTAATACAATCCATTCTAATTCTTTCACACGATCCATTCTAATTAATTCGTAGGATCCATTCTAATTCATTCGTACAATCTATGCTATTTCATTCGTACGATCCATTCTTACTCGTACGATCCATTCTAATTCATTCGTACGATCCATTCTAATTCATTCGCTCGAATATATCCATTCTAATCCATTCGTACGATCCATTCTAATCCATTCGTACGATCCATTCTAATTCATTCGTACGATCTATTCTAATTCATTCGTACGATCCATTCTAATTCATTCGCATGATCCATTCTAATTCATTCATAGGATCCATTCTAATTCATTCATACGATCTATTCTAATTCTTTCGCACGAATGTATCCATTCTAATTCATTCGCACGAATGTATCCATTCTAATTCATTCGTACGATCCATTCTAATTCATTCGTACGATCAATTCTAATTCATTCGTACGATCCATTCTAATTCATTCATACGATCTATTCTAATTCATTCATACAATCCATTCTAATTCTTTCACACGATCCATTCTAATTCATTCATATGATCCATTCTCATTCATTCGTACGATCCATTCTAATTCATATTCACAAAGGTATCCATTCTAATCCATTCGTAGGATCCATTCTAATCAATTCGTACGATCCATTCTAATTCATTCGTACGATCCATTCTAATTCATTCGCTCGAATGTATCCATTCTAATCCATTCGTATGATCCATTCTAATCCATTCGTACGATCCATTCTAATTCATTCGCATGAATGTAACCATTCTAATTCATTCATACGATCCATTCTAATTTATTCGTACGATCCATTCTAATTCATTCGTACGATCCATTCTAATTCATTCGTACGATCCATTCTAATTCATTCGCACGAATGTATCCATTCTAATACATTCATATGATCCATTCTAATTCATTCATACAATCCATTCTAATTCTTTCACACGATCCATTCTAATTCATTCGTACGATCCATTCTAATTCATTCGTACAATCCATTCTAATTCATTCGCACGAATGTATCCATTCTAATTCATTCATACGATCCATTCTAATTCATTCGTACGATCCATTCTAATTCCTTCGTACGATCCATTCTAATTCATTCGTACGATCTATTTTAATTCATTCGTACGATCCATTCTAATTCATTCGTAAGATCCATTCTAATTCATTCGTACGATCCATTCTAATTCATTCGTTTGATCCATTCTAATTCATTCGCACGAATGTATCGATTCTAGTTCATTCGTACGATCCAATCTAATTCATTCGTACGATCCATTCTAATCCATTCGTACGATCCATTCTAATTCATTCATACGATCCATTCTAATTCATTCATACAATCCATTCTAATTCTTTCACTCGATTCATTCTAATTCATTCGTAGGATCCATTCTAATTCATTCGTACAATCTATTCTATTTCATTCGTACGATCCATTCTTACTCATTCGTATGATCCAATCTAATTCATTCGGACGAATGTATCCATTTTAATTTATTCGTATGATCCATTCAAATTCATTCGTATGATCCATTCTAATTCATTCGTACGATCCATTCTTACTCATTCGTATGATCCATTCTAATTCATTCGTACGATCCATTCTAATTCATTCGTACGATCGATTCTAATTCATTCGCACTATCCATTCTAATTCATTCGATCGATCCATTCTAATTCATTCGTATGATCCATTCTAATTTATTCGTTCAAATATATCCATTCTAATTCATTCCGTAGGATCCATTCTAATTCATTCGTACGATCTATTCTAATTCATTCGTACAAATGTATCCATTCTAATTCATTCGTACGATCCATTCTAATTCATTCATACGATCCATTCTAATTCATTCGGATGAATATATCCATTCTAATTTATTCGTACGATCCATTCTAATTCATTCATTTGATCCATTCTAATTCATTCGTACGATCCATTCTAATTCATTCGTCCGATCCATTCTAATTCATTCGCACGAATGTATCCATTCTAATTCATTCGTACGATCCATTCTAATTCAATCGTACGATCCATTCTAATTCATTCGTAAGATCCATTCTAATTCATTCGTACGATCCATTCTAATTCATTCGTACGATCCATTCTAATTCATTCGCACGAATGTATCCATTCTAGTTCATTCGTAAGATCCATTCTAATTCATTCGTACGAACCATTCAAATTCATTCGCACGATCCATTCAAATTCATTCGTACGATCCATTCTAATTCATTCATACGATCCAATCTAATTCATTCGCACGAATGTATCCATTCTAATTCATTCATACGATCCATTCTACTTCATTCGTACTATCCGTTCTAATTCACTCATATGATCCATTCTAATTCATTCATACGATCCATTCTAATTCATTTGCACGAATATATCCATTCTAATTCATTCGTACGATCCATTCTAATTCCTTCGTACGATCCATTCTAATTCCTTCGTACGATCCATTCTATTTCATTCGTATGATCAATTCTAATTAATTCGTACGATCCATTCTAATTCATTCGTATGATCCATTCTAATTCATTCGTACGATCCATTCCTACTCATTCGTACGATCCATTCTAATTCATTCATACAATCCATTCTAATTCATTCCGTACGATCCATTCTAATTCATTTATACGATCTATTCTTTCATACAATCCATTCTAATTCTTTCGTGCGAATGAATTAGAATGGATACCTTTGTGCATATGAATTAGAATGGATGGTATGAATGAATTAGAATGGATCATATTAATGAATTAGAATGGATCGTACGAATGAATTAGAATGGATACATTCGTTCGAATGAATTAGAATGGATCGTGCGAATCAATTGGACTGGATCGTGCGAATGAATAAGAATAGATCATACGAATGAATTAGAATGGATCGTACGAATTAATTAGAATGGATACATTCGTGCGAATGAATTAGAATGGATTGTATGAATGAATTAGAATGGATCGTACGAATGAATTAGAATGGATCATACGAATTAATTAGAATGGATCATACGAATGAATTAGAATGGATCGTACGAATGAATTAGAATGGATCGTACGAATGAATTAGAATGGATCGTGCGAATGAATTAGAATGGATCGTACGAATGAATTAGAATGGATACATTTATGCGAATGAATTAGAATGGATCGTACGAATGAATTAGAATGGATCGTATGAATGAATTAGAATGGATCGTACGAATTAATTAGAATGGATCGTGCGAATGAATTAGAATGGATCGTACGAATGAATTAGAATGGATCGTGTGAAAGAATTAGAATGGATCGTACCAATGAATTAGAATGGATCGTGCGAATGAATTAGAATGGATCGTACGAATGAATTAGAATGGATACATTTGTGTGAATGAATTAGAATGGATCGTACGAATGAATTAGAATGGATCGTATGAATGAATTAGAATGGATCGTACGAATGAATTAGAATGGATCGTGCGAATGAATTAGAATGGATCGTACGAATGAATTAGAATGGATCGTACGAATGAACTAGAATGGATAAATTCGTGCGAATGAATTAGAATGGATCATACGAATGAATTAGAATGGATCATACGAATGAATTAGAATGGATCTTACGAATGAATTAGAATGGATCGTACGAATGAATTAGAATGGATCGTACGAATGAATTAGAATGGATACATTCGTGCGAATGAATTAGAATGGATCGGACGAATGAATTAGAATTGATCGTACGCTCGAATGTATCCATTCTAATCCATTCGTACGATCCATTCTAATTCATTCGCATGAATTAAACCATTCTAATTCATTCATTTGATCCATTCTAATTCATTCGTACGATCTATTCTAATTCATTCATACGATCCATTCTAATTCATTCGTACGATCCATTCTAATTCATTCATACAATCCATTCTAATTCATTCGTAAGAGCTATTCTAATTCATTCGTACGATCCATTCTAATTCATTCGTAAGATCCATTCTAATTCATTCGTATGATCCATTCTAATTAATTCGTATGATCCATTCTAATTCATTTGTACGATCCATTCTAATTCATTTGTACGATCCATTCTAATTCATTCGTACAATCCATTCTAATTCATTAGCACGATCCATTCTAATTCATTCGCACCATCCATTCTAATTCATTCGAACGATCCATTCTAATTCTTTCACACGATCCATTCTAATTCATTCATACGATCCATTCTAATTCATTCGTACAATCTATTCTAATTCATTCGTACGATCCATTCTAATTCATTCGTACGTTCCATTCTAATTCATTAGCACGATCCATGCTAATTCATTCGTTCGATCAATTCTAATTAATTAGCACGATCCATTCTAATTCATTCGTACGATCCATTCTAATTCATTCGCACGATCCATTCTAATTCATTCATAGGATCCATTCTAATTCATTCATACGATCTATTCTAATTCTTTCGCACGAATGTATCCATTCTAATTCATTCGCACGAATGTATCCATTCTAATTCATTCGTACGATCCATTCTAATTCATTCGTATGATCCATTCGAATTCATTCGCACGATCCATTCTAATTCATTCATATGATCCATTCCAATTCATTCATACAATCCATTCTAATTCTTTCACATGATCCATTCTAATTCATTCGTACGATCCATTCTAATTCATTCGTACAATCCATTCTATTTCATTCGTACGATCCATTCTTACTCATTCGTATGATCTATTCTAATTCATTCGTACGATCCATTCTAATTCATTCGTACGATCCATTCTAATTCATTCGTACGATCAATTCTAATTCATTCGTACGAATGTATCCATTCTAATTCATTTGCACGATCCATTCTAATTCATTCCTATGATCTATTCTAATTCATTCGTACGATCCATTCTAATTCATTCTAATTCATTCGTATGATCCATTCTACGATCCATTCTAATTCATTCATACGATCCATTCTAATTCATATGCACAAAGGTATCCATTCTAATCCATTCATAGGATCCATTCTAATCCATTCGTACGATCCATTCTAATTTATTCGTACGATCCATTCTAATTCATTCGCTCGAATGTATCCATTCTAATCCATTCGTACGATCCATTCTAATCCATTCGTACGATCCATTCTAATTCATTCGCATGAATGTAACCATTCTAATGAATTCATATGATCCATTCTAATTCATTTGTACGATCCATTCTAATTCATTCGTCCGATCCATTCTAATTCATTCGCACGAATGTATCCATTCTAATTCATTCGTATGATCCATTCTAATTCATTCGTACGTTCCATTCTAATTCATTCGTAAGATCCATTCTAATTCATTCGTACGATCCATTCTAATTCATTCTAATTCATTCGTACGATCGTATGAATGAATTAGAATGGATCGTACGGAATGAATTAGAATGGATCGTACGAATGAATTAGAATTGATCGTACGAATGAACTAGAATGGATACATTCGTGCGAATGAATTAGAATGGATCGTACGAATGAATTAGAATGGATCGTACGAATGAATTAGAATGGATCGTACGAATGAATTAGAATGGATACATTCGTGCGAATGAATTAGAATGGATCGGACGAATGAATTAGAATGGATCGTACGAATGAATTAGAATGGATCAAATGAATGAATTAGAATGGATCGTACGAATGAATTAGAATGCATCGTACGAAAGAATTAGAATGGATATATTCGTGCGAATGAATTAGAATGGATCGTACGAATGAATTAGACTGGATCGTATGAATGAATTTGAATGGATACATTTGTGCGAATGAATCTAAATGGATTGTATGAATGAATTACAATGGATCGTACGAATGAATTAGAATGGATCGTACGAATGAATTAGAATAGCTCATACGAATGAATTAGAATGAATCATATGAATGAATTAGAATGGTTACATTCATGCGAATGAATTAGAATAGATCGTACGAATGAATTAGAATGGATCGTACGAATAAATTAGAATGGATCGTGGGAATGAATTAGAAAGGATCGTACGAATGAAATAGAATGGATTGCATGAATGAATTAGAATGGATCATACGAATGAATTAGAATGGATCGTGTGAAAGAATTAGAATGGATTGTATGAATGAATTAGAATGGATCGTACGAATGAATTAGAATGGATCGTACGAAGGAATTAGAATGGATCGTACGAATGAATTAGAATGGATCGTACGAATGAATTAGAATAGATTGTATGAATGAATTAGAATGGATCGTACGAAGGAATTAGAATGGATCGTATGAATGAATTAGAATGGATATATTCGTGCAAATGAATTAGAATGGATCGTATGAATGTATTAGAATGGATCGTATGAGTGAATTAGAATGGATCGTACGAATGAATTAGAATGGATCGTATGAATGAATTAGAATGGATCGTGCGAAAGAATTAGAATGCATTGTATGAATGAATTAGAATAGATCGTATGAATGAATTAGAATGGATCGTGCGAATGAATTCGAATGGATCGCATGATGCATTCGAATAGAATGGATCGTATAAATGAATTAGAATGGATCGGACGAATGAATAGAATTGATTGTAGGAATGAATTAGAATGGATCGTATGAATGAATTAGAATAGATCAAATGAATGAATTGGAATGGATCGTGCAAATGAATTAGAATGGATCATACGAATGAATTAGAATGGATCGTACGAATGAATTAGAATGGATCATACGAATGAATTAGAATGGATCATACGAATGAGTAAGAATGGATCGTACGAATAAAATAGAATGGATTGTACGAATGAATTAGAATGGATACATTCATGCGAATGAATTAGAATGGATCGGACGATTGAATTAGAATGGATCGTACGATTCTTTCTAATTCATTCGTACGATCCATTCTAATACATTCGTACGATTCATGCCAATTCATTCGCACGATCCATTCTAATTCATTCGTACGATCCATTCTTATTCATTCATACGATCCATTCTAATTCATTCGCATAATCCATTCTAATTCATTCGTACAATCCATTCTAATTCATTCGTATAATCCATTCTAACTCATTCGGTGGTTCCATTCTAATTCATTCGTACGATCCATTCTAATTCATTCCCACGATCCATTCTAATTTATTCTTACGATCCATTCTAATTCATTCGTACGATCTATTCTAATTCATTCGCAATAATGTAACCATTCTAATTCATTCATACGATTCATTCTAATTCATTCGTATGAGCTATTCTAATTCATTCGTACGATCCATTCTAATTCATTCGTATGATCCATTGTAATTCATTCATACAATCCATTTAGATTCATTCTCACAAATGTATCAATTCAAATTCATTCGTACGATCCAGTCTAATTCATTCGTACGATCTATTCTAATTCCTTCGTACGATCCATTCTAATTCATTCGTACGATCTATTCTAATTCATTCGTACGATCCATTCTAATTCATTCGTACGATCCATTCTAATTCATTCGTACGATCCATTCTAATTCATTCGTACAATCTATTCTAATTCATTCGTACGAATGGATACATCGTGTGAATGAATTATAATGGATCGTACGAATGAATTAGAATGGATACCTTTGTGCAAATGAATTAGAATGGATCGTATGAATGAATTAGAATGGATCGTATGAGTGATTAGAACGGATAGTACGAATGGATCGTACGAATGAATTAGAATGGATCGTGTGAAAAAATTAGAATGGATTGTATGAATGAATTAGAATGGATCGTACGAATGAATTAGAATGGATCGTACGAAGGAATTAGAATGGATCGTACGAATGAATTAGAATGGATCGTACGAATGAATTAGAATAGATCGTACGAATGAATTAGAATGGATCGTACGAAGGAATTAGAATGGATCGTACGAATGAATTAGAATGGATATATTCATGCAAATGAATTAGAATGGATCGTATGAATGTATTAGAATGGATCGTATGAGTGAATTCGAATGGATCGTACGAATGAATTAGAATGGATCGTATGAATGAATTAGAATGGATCGGACGAATGAATTAGAATGGATCGTACGAATGAATTAGAATGGATATATTCGTGCAAATGAATTAGAATGGATCGTATGAATGTATTAGAATAGATCGTATGAGTGAATTAGAATGGATCGTACGAATGAATTAGAATAGATTGTACGAATGAATTAGAATGGATCGTACGAATGAATTAGAATGGATCGGACGAATGAATTAGAATGGATCGTACGAATGAATTAGAATGGATCGTATGAATAAATTAGAATGGATACATTCGTCCGAATGAATTAGAATGGATCATACGAATGAGTAAGAATGGATAGTACGAATGAAATAGAATAGATTGTACGAATGAATTAGAATGGATCACACGAATGAATTAGAATGGATCGTGTGAAAGAATTAGAATGGATTGTATGAATGAATTAGAATGGATCGTATAAATGAATTATAATGGATCGTGCGAATGAATTCGAATGGATCGCATGATCCATTCGAATAGAATGGATCGTATGAATGAATTAGGATGGATCGGGCGAATGAATTAGAATGGATTGTAGGAATGAATTAGAATGGATCGTGTAAATGAATTAGAATGGATCGTATGAATGAATTAGAATGGATCATGCGAATAAATTAGAATGGATCGTACGAATGAATTAGAATGGATCGTACGAATGAATTAGAATGGATCATACGAATGAGTAAGAATGGATCGTACGAATGAAATAGAATGGATTGTACGAATGAATTAGAATGGATACATTCATGCGAATGAATTAGAATGGATCGGACGATTGAATTAGAATGGATCGTACGATTCATTCTAATTCATTCGTACGATCCATTCTAATACATTCGTACGATTCATGCTAATTCATTCGCACGATCCATTCTAATTCATTCGTACGATCCATTCTTATTCATTCATACGATCCATTCTAATTCATTCGCACAATCCATTTTAATTCATTCGTACAATCCATTCTAATTCATTCATATGATCCATTCTAACTCATTCGGCGGATCCATTCTAATTCATTCGTACGATCCATTCTAATTCATTTCCACGATCCATTCTAATTTATTCATACGATCCATTCTAATTCATTCGTACGATCTTTTCTAATTCATTCGCACGAATGTAACCATTCTAATTCATTCATACGATTCATTCTAATTCATTCGTATGAGCTATTCAAATTCATTCGTACGATCCATTCTAATTCATTCGTACGATCCATTGTAATTCATTCATACAATCCATTTAGATTCATTCGCACAAATGTATCCATTCAAATTCATTCGTACGATCCAGTCTAATTCATTCGTACGATCCATTCTAATTCCTTCGTACGATCCATTCTAATTCATTCGTACGATCTATTCTAATTCATTCGTACGATCCATTCTAATTCATTCGTACGATCCATTCTAATTCATTCGTACGATCCATTCTAATTCATTCGTACAATCTATTCTAATTCATTCGTACGAATGGATACATTCGTGTGAATGAATTAGAATGGATCGTACGAATGAGTAAGAATGGATCGTACGAATGAAATAGAATGGATTGCATGAATGAATTAGAATGGATCGTACGAATGAATTAGAATGGATCGTGTGAAAGAATTAGAATGGATTGTATGAATGAATTAGAATGGATCGTACGAATGAATTAGAATGGATCGTACGAAGGAATTAGAATGGATCGTACGAATGAATTAGAATGGATTGTGCGAATGAATTAGAATGGATCGTACGAATAAATTAGAATGGATCGTGTGAAAGAATTAGAATGGATTGTATGAATGAATTAGAATAGATCATATGAATGAATTAGAATGGATCGTACGAATGAATTAGAATGGATCGTACGAATGAACTAGAATGGATACATTCGTGCGAATGAATTAGAATGGATCGTACGAATGAATTAGAATGGATCTTACGAATGAATTAGAATGGATCGTACGAATGCACGATCCATGCTAATTCATTCGTTCGATCAATTCTAATTCATTAGCACGATCCATTCTAATTCATTCGTACGATCCATTCTAATTCATTCGCACGATCCATTCTAATTAATTCGTACGATCCATTCTAATTCTTTCACACAATCCATTCTAATTCATTCGTACGATCCATTCTAAGTCATTCGTACGATCTATTCTAATTCATTCGTACGATCCATTCTAATTCATTCATACGATCCATTCTATTTCCTTCGTACGATCCATTCTAATTCATTCATACAATCTATTCTAATTCATTCATACAATCCATTCTAATTCTTTCACACGATCCATTCTAATTCATTTGTACGATCCATTCTTACTCATTGTACGAATGAATTTGAATGGATCCTACGAATGAATTAGAATGGATCGTGTGAAAGAATTAGAATGGATTGTATGAATGAATTAGAATGGATCGTATGAATGAATTAGAATGGATCGTACGAATGAATTAGAATGGATACATACGTGCAAATGAATTAGAATTAATCGTACGAATGAATTAGAATGGATCGTGCGAATGAATTAGAATGGATCGTACGAATGAATTAGAATGGATCGTACGAATGAACTAGAATGGATACATTCGTGCGAATGAATTAGAATGGATCATACGAATGAATTAGAATGGTTCGTACGAATGAATTAGAATGGATCTTACGAATGAATTAGAATGGATCGTACGAATGAATTAGAATGGATCATACGAATGAATTAGAATGGATACATTCGTACGAATGAATTAGAATGGATCGTACGAATGAATTAGAATGGATCGTACGGAATGAATGAGAATGGATATATTTGAACGAATAAATTAGAATGGATCATACGAATGAATTAGAATGGATCGTACGAATGAATTAGAATGGATAGTGCGAATAAATTAGAATCGATCGTACGAATGAATTAGAATGGATCGTACGAATGAGTAAGAATGGATCGTACAAATGAAATAGAATGGATTGTACGAATGAATTAGAATGGATCCTACGAATAAATTAGAATAGATCGTGTGAAAGAATTAGAATGGATTGTATGAAAGAATTAGAATGAATTCGTACGATCCATTCGAATTCATTCGCACGATCCATTCTAATTCATTCATACCATCCATTCTAATTTATTCATACAATCCATTCTAATTCACTCATATGATCTATTCTATTTCATTCGTGAAATCCATTCTTACTCATTTGTATGATCCATTCTAATTCATTCGGACGAATGTATCCATTCTAATTTATTCGTACGATCCATTCTAATTCATTCGTACGATCCATTCTAATTCATTCATACGATCCATTCTAATTCATTTGCACGAATGTATCCATTCTAATTCATTCGCACGATCCATTCTAATTCATTCGTACGATCCATTCTAATTCATTCGTCCGATCCATTCTAATTCATTCGCACGAATGTATCCATTCTAATTCATTCGTACGATCTATTTTAATTCTTTCACACTATCCATTCTAATTCATTCATACGATCCATTCTAATTCATTCGCATGATCCATTCTAATTCATTCGTACGATCCATTCTAATTCATTCATACGATCTATTCTAATTCATTCGTACGATCCATTCTAATTCATTCGCACAAATGTATCCATTCTAATTCATTCGTACGATCCATTCTAATTCATTCACACGATCCATTCTAATTCATTCGTACGATCCATTCTAATTCATTCGTACGATCCATTCTAATTCATTCGTACGATCCATTCTAATTAATTCGTTTGATCCATTCTAATTCATTCGTACGATCCATTCTAATTCATTCATACAATCCATTCTAATTCATTCGCACGAATGTATCCATTCTAATTAATTCGTACGATCCATTCTAATTCATTCGTATGATCTATTCTTATTCATTCGCACGATCCAGTCTAATTGATTCGCACGATCCATTCTAATTCATTCGCACGAATGTATCCATTCTAATTCATTCGTACGATCCATTCTAATTCATTAATATGATCCATTCTAATTCATTCGTACGATCCATTCTAATTCATATGCACAAAGGTATCCATTCTAATTCATTCGTACGATCCATTCTAATTCATTCGTACGATCCATTCTAATTCTTTCACACGATCCATTCTAATTCATTCGTACGATCTATTCTAATTCATTCGCACGATCCATTCTAATTCATTCATACAATCCATTCTAATTCATTCATACGATCCATTCTAATTCATTCGTACGATCCATTCTAATTCATTCGCACAAATGTTTCCATTCTAATTCATTCGTACGATCCATTCTAATTCATTCGCACGATCCATTCTAATTCTTTCACACGATCTATTCTAATACATTCTAATTCATTCGTACGAATCCATTCTAATTCATTCGTACAATCTATTCTATTTCATTCGTACGATTCATTCTTACTCATTCGTATGATCCATTCTAATTCATTCGGATGAATGTATCCATTCTAATTTATCGTACGATCCATTCTAATTCATTCGCATGAATGTAACCATTCTAATTCATTCATTTGATCCATTCTAATTCATTCGTACGATCCATTCTAATTCATTCGTCCGATTCATTCTAATTCATTCACACGAATGTATCCATTCTAATTTATTCGTACGATCCATTCTAATTCATTCGCATGATCCATTCTAATCCATTCGTACGATCCATTCTAATTCATTCGTATGATCCATTCTAATTCATTCGCTCGAATGTATCCATTCTAATCCATTCGTACGATCCATTCTAATATATTCGTACGATCCATTCTAATTCATTCGCATGAATGTAACCATTCTAATTCATTCATTTGATCCATTCTAATTCATTCGTACGATCCATTCTAATTCATTCGTCCGATCCATTCTAATTCATTCGCACGAATGTATCCATTCTAATTCATTCGCACGATCCATTCTAATTCATTCGTACGATCCATTCTAATTCATTCGTACGATCCGTTCTAATTCATTCGTAGGATCTATTCTAATTCATTCGGACAATCTATTCTATTTCATTCGTACGATCCATTCTTACTCATTCGTATGATCCATTCTAATTCATTCGGACGAATGTATCCAATCTAATTTATTCGTACGATCAATTCTAATTCATTCGTACGATCTATTCTTACCCATTCGTACGATCCATTCTAATTCCTTCGTACGATCCATTCTAAGTCTTTCATACAATCCATTCTAATTCTTTCGTGCGAATGAATTAGAATGGATACCTTTGTGCATATGAATTAAATTGGATCGTACGAATGAATTAGAATGGATCATATTAATGAATTAGAATGGATCGTACGAATGAATTAGAATGGATACATTCGTGCGAATGAATTAGAATGGATCGTGCGAATCAATTAGACTGGATCGTGCGAATGAATAAGAATAGATCATACGAATGAATTAGAATGGATCGTACGAATTAATTAGAATGGATACATTCATGCGAATGAATTAGAATGGATTGTATGAATGAATTAGAATGGATCGTACGAATGAATTAGAATGGATAATACGAATTAATTAGAATGGATCCTACGAATGAATTAGAATGGATCGTACGAATGAATTAGAATGGATTGTGCGAATGAATTATAATGGATCGTACGAATGAATTAGAATGGATACATTTGTGCGAATGAATTAGAATGGATCGTACGAATGAATTAGAATGGATCGTACGAATGAATTAGAATGGATCGTGCGAATGAATTAGAATGGATCGTACGAATGAATTAGAATGGATCGTGTGAAAGAATTAGAATGGATCGTACGAATGAATTAGAATGGATCGTGCGAATGCATTAGAATGGATCGTATGAATGAATTAGAATAGATTTTGTGAATGAATTAGAACTGATCGTACGAATGAATTAGAATGGATCGTACGAATGAATTAGAATGGATACATTTGTGCGAATGAATTAGAATGGATCGTACGAGTTAATTAGAATGGATCGTATGAATGAATTAGAATGGATACATTCGTGCGAATGAATTAGAATGGATCGTGCGAATCCATTAGACTGGATCGTGCGAATGAATAAGAATGGATCATACGAATGAATTAGAATGGATCGTACAAATTAATTAGAATGGATACATTCGTGCGAATGAATTAGAATGGATTGTATGAATGAATTAGAATGGATCGTACGAATGAATTAGAATGGATTATACGAATTAATTAGAATGGATCATACGAATGAATTAGAATGGATCGTACGAATGAATTAGAATGGATCGAACGAATGAACTAGAATGGATCGTACGAATGAACTAGAATGGATACATTCGTGCGAATGAATTAGAATGGATCGTACGAATGAATTAGAATGGATCGTACGATTCATTCTAATTCATTCGTACGATCCATTCTAAACATTCGTACGATTCATGCTAATTCATTCGCACGATCCATTAGAATGGATCGTGTGAAAGAATTAGAATGGATTGTATGAATGAATTAGAATGAATTCGTACGATCCATTCGAATTCATTCGCACGATCCATTCTAATTCATTCATACGATCCATTCTAATTCATTCATACAATCCATTCTAATTCTTTCACACAATCCATTCTAATTCATTCGTCTAATCCATTCTAATTCATTCGTACAATCTATTCTAATACATTCGTACGATCCATTCTTACTCATTCGTATGATCCATTCTAATTCATTCGGACGAATGTATCCATTCTAATTTATTCGTACGATCCATTCTAATTCATTCGTACGATCCATTCTAATTCATTCGTACGATCCATTCTAATTCATTCGTCCGATCCATTCTAATTCATTCGCACGAATGTATCCATTCTAATTCTTTCGTACGATCCATTCTAATTCATTCGTACGATCCATTCTAATTCATTCGTAAGATCCATTCTAATTCATTCGTACGATCCATTCTAATTCATTCGTACGATCCATTCTAATTCATTCGCACGAATGTATCCATTCTAATTTATTCGTACGATCCATTCTAATTCATTCGTTCGATCTATTCTAATTCATTCGTACGATCAATTCTAATTCATTCGTCCGATCCATTCTAATTCATTCGCACGAATGTATCCATTCTAATTCATTCGTACGATCCATTCTAATTCATTCGTACGATCCATTCTAATTCATTCATAAGATCCATTCTAATTCATTCGTACGATCCATTTTAATTCATTCGTACGAATCCATTCTAATTCATTCGCACGAATGTATCCATTCTAATTCATTCGTACGATCCATTCTAATTCATTCGTACGATCTATTCTAATTCATTCGTACGAATGGATTAGAATGGATACATACGAGCGAAAGAATTAGAATAGATCGTATGAATGAATTAGAATGGATCCTATGAATGAATTAGAATGGATCGTGCGAATGAATTAGAATGGATCGTACGAATGAATTAGAATGGATCGTGCTAATGAATTAGAATTGATCGAACGAATGAATTAGCATGGATCGTGCTAATGAATTAGAATGGAACGTAAGAATGAATTAAAATGGATCATGTGAAAGAATTAGAATGGATTGTATGAATGAATTAGAATGTATTCATACAATCCATTCGAATTCATTCGCTCGATCCATTCTAATTCATTCATACAATCCATTCTAATTCATTCATACAATCCATTCTAATTCTTTCACATGATCCATTCTAATTCATTCGTAGGATCCATTCTAATTCATTCGTACAATCTATTCTATTTCATTCGTACAATCCATTCTTACTCATTCCTATAATCCATTCTAATTCATTCGGACGAATGTATCCATTCTAATTTATTCGTACGATCCATTCTAATTCATTCGTACGATCCATTCTAATTCATTCGTACGATCCATTCTTACTCATTCGTATGATCCATTCTAATTCATTTGTACGATCCATTCTAATTCATTCGTACGATCCATTCTAATTCATTCGCACAATCTATTCTAATTCATTCGTACGATCCATTCTAATTCATTCGTACGATCCATTCTAATTCATTCGTACAATCCATTCTAATTTATTCGCACGAATGTATCCATTCTAATTCATTTGCACGATCCATTCTAATTCATTCCTATGATCTATTCTAATTCATTCGTACGATCCATTCTAATTCATTCTAATTCATTCGTACGATCCATTATACGATCCATTCTAATTCATTCGTATATTCCATTCTAATTCATTAGCACGATCCATGCTAATGAATTAGAATGGATTGTATGAATGAATTAGAATGGATCGTGTGAAAGAATTAGAATGGATTGTATGAATGAATTAGAATGGATCGTATGAATGGATCGTACGAATGGAATGGATACATTCGTGCGAATGAATTAGAATAGATCGTACGAATGAATTAGAATGCATCATACGAATGAGTAAGAATGGATCGTACGAATGAATTAGAATGAACTAGAATAGAATGGATCGTACGAATGAATTAGAATGGATCGTA
The DNA here is from genome assembly GCA_947650365.1 of Chamaelirium japonicum. Classification (NCBI taxonomy): domain Eukaryota; kingdom Viridiplantae; phylum Streptophyta; class Magnoliopsida; order Liliales; family Melanthiaceae; genus Chamaelirium; species Chamaelirium japonicum. Next base: position 854,679 of record CANTAL010000088.1, on the reverse strand, counting down.
CGAATGAGTAAGAATGGATCGTACGAATGAATTAGAATGGAATAGAATAGATTGTACGAATGAATTAGAATGGATTAATACGAATGAATTAGAATGGATACATTCGTGCGAATGAATTAGAATGGATCGTACCAATGAGTAAGAATGGATCGTACGAATGAATTATAATGGATCGTGTGAAAGAATTAGAATGGATTGTACGAATGAATTAGAATGGATCGTGCTAATGAATTAGAATTGATCGAACGAATTCATTCTAATTCATTCATACAATCCATTCTAATTCATTCGTACGATCCATTCTTACTCATTGGTACGATCCATTCTAATTCATTCGCACGAATGTATCCATTCTAATTCATTCGTACGAATCCATTCTAATTCATTCGTACAACCTATTCGATTTCATTCTAATTCATTCGTACGATCCATTCTTACTCATTCGTACGATCCATTCTAATTCATTCGTACGATCCATTCTATTCTAGTTCATTCGTACGATCCATTCTAATTCATTCGTACGATCCATTCTAATTCATTCGCACGATCCATTCTAATTCATTCATACGATCCATTCTAATTCATTCGTACAATCCATTCTATTTCATTTGTACGATCTATTCTTACTCATTCGTACGATCCATTCTAATTCATTCGTACGATCCATTCTAATTCATTTGTACGATCCATTCTAATTCATTCGTACAATCCATTCTATTTCATTCGTATGATCCACTCTTACTTATTCATATGATCCATTCTAATTCATTCGGACAAATGTATCCATTCTAATTCATTCATACAATCCATTCTATTTCATTCCGTATGATCCATTCTAATTCATTCGTACGATCGTACGAATGAATTAGAATGGATCGTACGAATGAATTAGAATAGATTATGCGAATGAATTAGAATGGATCGTACGAATGAATTAGAATGGATCGTACGAATGAATTAGAATGGATCATACGAATGAGTAAGCATGGATCGTACGAACGAATTAGAATGGATCATACGAATGAATTAGAATGGATCGTACGAATAAATTAGAATCGATACATTCGTGTGAATGAATTAGAATGGATCATACGAATGAGTAAGAATGGATCGTACGAATGAAATAGAATAGATTGTACGAATGAATTAGAATGGATCCTACGAATGAATTAGAATGGATCGTGTGAAAGAATTAGAATGGATTGTATGAATGAATTGGAATGGATCGTACGAATGAATTAGAATGGATCCATTCTAATTCATTCTAATTCATTCGTACGATCCATTCTACGATCCATTCTAATTCATTCGTATATTCCATTCTAATTAATTAGCACGATCCATGCTAATGAATTAGAATGGATCGTACGAATGAATTAGAATGGATCGTGTGAAAGAATTAGAATGGATTGTATGAATGAATTAGAATGGATCGTATGAATGGATTAGAATGGATACATTCGTGCGAATGAATTAGAATGGATCGAGCGAATCAATTAGACTGGATCGTGCGAATGAATAAGAATAGATCATACGAATGAATTAGAATGGATCGTATGAATGAATTAGAATAGATCGTACGAATGAATTAGAATGGATACATTCGTGCGAATGAATTAGAATGGATCGGACGAATGAATTAGCATGGATCGTACGAATGAATTAGAATGGATCAAATGAATGAATTAGAATGGATCATACGAATAAATTAGAATGGATACATTCGTCCGAATGAATTAGAATGGATCGTACGAATGAATTAGAATGGATCGTACGAATGAATTAGAATGGATCGTACGAATGAACTAGAATGGATACATTCGTGCGACTGAATTAGAATGGATCGTACGAATGAATTAGAATGGATCGTACGAATAAATTAGAATTGATCTTACGAATGAATTAGAATGGATCGTACGAATGAGTAAGAATGGATCGTCATTCTAATTCATTCGTATGATCCATTCTAATTCATTTGTATCCATTCTATTTCATTCGCACGATCCATTCTAATTCATTCGCGCAATCTAGTCTAATTCATTCGTACGATCCATTCTAATTCATTTGTACGATCCATTCTAATTCATTCATACAATCCATTCTAATTTATTCGCACGAATGTATCCATTCTAATTCATTCGTACGATCCATTCTAATTCATTCGCACAATTTATTCTAATTCATTCATACGATCCATTCTAATTCATTTACACGAATGTATCCATTCTAATTCATTCATACGATCCATTCTACTTCATTCGAACTATCCGTTCTAATTCACTCATACGATCCATTCGAATTCATTCATACGATCCATTCTAATTCATTCATACGATCCATTCTAATTCATTTGCACGAATATATCGATTCTAATTCATTCGTACGATCCTGAATTAGAATGGATCGTACGAATGAATTAGAATGGATACCTTTGTGCATATGAATTGGAATAGATCGTACGAACGAATTAGAATGGATCGTACGAATGAATTAGAATGGATCATACGAACGAATTAGAATGGATCATACGAATGAGTAAGAATGGATCATACGAATGAATTAGAATGGATCGTATGAATGAATTAGAATGGTTACATTCGTGCGAATAAATTAGAATAGATCGTACGAAGGAATTAGAATGGATCGTATGAATGAATTAGAATGGATCGTACGAATGGATTAGAATGGATCGTTCGAATGAATTAGAATAGATCGTACGAATGAATTAGAATGGATCATACGAATGAATTAGAATGGATCATACGAATGAGTAAGAATGGATCGTACGAATGAAATAGAATGGATTGTACGAATGAATTAGATTGGATACATTCGTGCGAATGAATTAGAATGGATCGTACGAATGAATTAGAATGGATCGTACGAATGAATTAGAATGGATCGTACGAATGAATTAGAATGCATCGTACGAAAGAATTAGAATGGATATATTCGTGTGAATGAATTAGAATGGATCGTACGAATGAATTACACTGGATCGTACGAATGAATTTGAATGGATATATTTGTGCGAATGAATCTAAATGGATTGTATGAATGAATTACAATGGATCGTACGAATGTATTAGAATGGATCGTACGAATGAATTAGAATGAATCAAATGAATGAATTAGAATGGTTACATTCATGCGAATGAATTAGAATGGATCGTTCGAATGGATTAGAATGGATCGTATGAGTGAATTAGAATGGATACGAAGGAATTAGAATGGATCGTACGAAGGAATTAGAATGGATCATACGAATGAAATAGAATGGATCCTACGAAGGAATTAGAATGGATCGTACGAAGGAATTAGAATGCATTCGTATGATCCATTCTAATTCATTCGGACGAATGTATCCATTCTAATTTATTCGTACGATCCATTCTAATTCATTCGTACGATCCATTCTAATTCATTCATACGATCCATTCTTACTCATTCGTATGATCCATTCTAATTCATTCGTACGATCCATTCTAATTCATTCGCACGAATGTATCCATTCCATTCCTACGATCCATTCATACGATCCATTCTAATTCATTCATATAATCCATTCTAATTCTTTCACACGATCCATTCAATTTCATTCGTACGATCCATTCTAATTCATTCGTATGATCCATTCTAATTCATTCGTACGATCCATTCTAATTGATTCTAATTCATTTGTACGATTCATTCTATGATCCATTCTAATTCATTTGTATCCATTCTATTTCATTCGCACGATCCATTCTAATTCATTCGCGCAATCTATTCTAATTCATTCGTACGATCCATTCTAATTCATTCGTACGATCCATTCTAATTCATTCATACAATCCATTCTAATTTATTCGCACGAATGTATCCATTCTAATTCATTTGCATGATCCATTCTAATTCATTCCTATGATCTATTCTAATTCATTCGTACGATCCATTCTAATTCTTTCTAATTCATTCGTACAATCCCTTCTACGATCCATTCTAATTCATTCGTATATTCCATTCTAATTCATTAGCGCGATCCATGCTAATGAATTAGAATGGATCGTACGATCCAATTTAATTCATTCATACGATCCATTCTTACTCATTCGTATGATCCATTCTAATTCAATCGTACGATCCATTCTAATTCATTCGTACGATCCATTCTAATTCATTCGTACGATCCATTCTCACGATCCATTCTACTTCATTCGTACGATCCATTCTGATTCATTCATACAATCCATTCTAATTCATTCGTACGATCCATTCTAATTCACTCATACGATCCATTCTAATACATTCATACGATCCATTTTAATTGATTTGCACGAATATATCCATTCTAATTAATTCGTACGATCCATTCTAATTCCTTCGTACGATCCATTCTAATTCATTCGTACGATCTATTCTAATTCATTTGTACGATCCATTCTAATTCATTCATATGATCCATTCTAATTCCTTCGTACGATCCATTCTAATTCATTCGTACGATCCATTCTAATTCATTCGTACAATCTATTCTAATTCATTCGTACGAATGGATACATTGGTGTGAATGAATTAGAATGGATCGTACGAATGAGTAAGAATGGATCGTACGAATGAATTAGAATGGATTGCACGAATAAATTACAATGGATCGTATGAATGAATTAGAATGGATCGTATGAATGAATTAGAATGGATACATTCGTGCGAATGAATTAGAATGGATACATTCGTGCGAAAGAATTAGAATAGATCGTATGAATGAATTAGAATGGATCCTATGAATGAATTAGAATAGATCGTACGAATTAATTAGAATGAATCGTACGAATGAATTAGAATGGATACATTCGTGCGAATGAATTAGAATGGATTCGTACGAATGAATTAGAATGGATCTTACGAATGAATTAGAATGGATCGTACGAATGAATTAGAATGAATCGTACGAATGAATTAGAATGGATACATTCGTGCGAATGAATTAGAATGGATCGGACGAATGAATTAGAATGGATCGTACGAATGAATTAGAATGGATCGTACGAATAAATTAGAATGGATACATTCATCCGAATGAGTTAGAATGGATCATACGAATGAGTAAGAATGGATCGTACGAATGAAATAGAATAGATTGTACGAATGAATTAGATCCATTCTATTTCATTCGTACAATCCATTCTTACTCATTCGTATGATCCATTCTAATTCATTCGCACGAATGTATCCTTTCTAGTTCATTCGTACGATCCATTCTAGTTCATTCGTATGATCCATTCTAATTCATTCGTACGATCCATTCTAATTCATTCGTATGATCCATTCTAATTAATTCGTATGATCTATTCTAATTCATTCGTACGATCCATTCTAATTCATTCGTACGATCCATTCTTACTCATTCGTATGATCCATTCTAATTCAATCGAATGAACTAGAATGGATCGAATGAATTAGAATGGATCATATTAATGAATTAGAATGGATCGTACGAATGAATTAGAATGGATACATTCGTGCGAATAAATTAGAATGGATTGTATGAAGAATTAGAATGGATTGTACGAATGAATTAGAATGGATCGTACGAATGAATTAGAATAGATTGCGCGAATGAATTAGAATGGATCGTACGAATGAATTAGAATGGATCATACGAAGGAATTAGAATGGATCATACGAATGAATTAGAATGGATCGTACGAATGAATTAGAATGGATCGTACGAATGAATTAGAATGGATCGTACGATTGAATTAGAATAGATCATACGAATGAATTAGAATGGATCGTAGAATGGATCGTGCTAATGAATTAGAATGGAGTATACGAATGAATTAGAATGGATCGTAGAATGGATCGTACGAATGAATTAGAATGGATCGTACGAATGAATTAGAATAGATCATAGGAATGAATTAGAATGGATCGTGCAAATGAATTAGAATGGATACATTCGTGCGAATAAATTAGAATGGATTGTATGAATGAATTAGAATGGATCGTACGAATGAATTAGAATAGATTGCGCGAATGAATTAGAATGGATCGTGCGAATGAAATAGAATGGATACAAATGAATTAGAATGGATCATACGAATGAATTAGAATGACGATCCATTCTTACTCATTCGTATGATCAATTCTATTTCATTCGCACGAATGTATCCATTCTAATTCATTCGTACGATCCATTCTAATTCATTCATAGGATCCATTCTAATTCATTCATACAATCCATTCGAATTCATTCGCACGAATGTATCCATTCTAATTCATTCGTACGATCAGTTCTATTTCATTCACAAAATCTATTCTAATTCATTCATACGATCCATTCTAATTCATTCACACGAATGTATCCATTCTAATTCATTCATACGATCCATTCGAATTCATTCGTACGATCCATTCTAATTCACACATACGATCCATTCTAATACATTCATACGATCCATTCTAATTCATTTGCACGAATATATCCATTCTAATTCATTTGTACGATCCATTCTAATTCCTTCGTACGATCCATTCTAATTCATTCGTACGATCTATTCTAATTCATTCGTACGATCCATTCTAATTCATTCGTACGATTCATTCTAATTCCTTCGTACGATCCATTCTAATTCATTCGTACGATCCATTCTAATTCATTCGTACAATCTATTCTAATTCATTCGTACGAATGGATACATTCGTGTGAATGAATTAGAATGGATCGTACGAATGAGTAAGAATGGATCGTACGAATGAAATAGAATGGATTGTACGAATGAATTAGAATGGATCGTACGAATGAATTAGAATGGATCGTGTGAAAGAATTAGAATGGATTGTATGAATGAATTAGAATGGATCGTACAAATGAATTAGAATGGATCGTACGAAGGAATTAGAATGGATCGTACGAATGAATTAGAATGGATCGTATGAATGAATTAGAATAGATCGTACGAATGAATTAGAATGGATCGTACGAAGGAATTACAATGGATCGTGCGAATGAATTGGAATGGATCGTATGAATGAATTAGAATGGATACATTCGTGTGAATGAATTAGAATGGATCGTATGAATGAATTAGAATAGATTTTGTGAATGAATTAGAACTAATCGTACGAATGAATTAGAATGGATACATTCGTGCGAATGAATTAGAATGGATTGTATGAATGAATTAGAATGGATCCTATGAATGAATTAGAATGGATCATACGAATGAATTAGAATGGATACATTCGTGCGAATGAATTAGAATTGATCGTACGAATGAAATAGAATGGATCGTGCGAATGAATTAGAATGGATCGTACGAATGAATTAGAATGACGATCCATTCTTACTCATTCGTATGATCCATTCTATTTCATTCGCACGAATGTATCCATTCTAATTCATTCGTACAATCCATTCTAATTCATTCATAGGATCCATTCTAATTCATTCATACAATCCATTCGAATTCATTCGCACGAATGTATCCATTCTAATTCATTCGTACGATCAGTTCTATTTCATTCACAAAATCTATTCTAATTCATTCATACGATCCATTCTAATTCATTCACACGAATGTATCCATTCTAATTCATTCATACGATCCATTCGAATTCATTCGTACGATCCATTCTAATTCACACATACGATCCATTCTAATACATTCATACGATCCATTCTAATTCATTTGCACGAATATATCCATTCTAGTTCATTCGTACGATCCATTCTAATTCCTTCGTACGATCCATTCTAATTCATTCGTACGATCTATTCTAATTCATTCGTACGATCCATTCTAATTCATTCGTACGATCCATTCTAATTCCTTCGTACGATCCATTCTAATTCATTCGTACGATCCATTCTAATTCATTCGTACAATCTATTCTAATTCATTCGTACGAATGGATACATTCGTGTGAATGAATTAGAATGGATCGTACGAATGAGTAAGAATGGATCGTACGAATGAAATAGAATGGATTGCACGAATGAATTAGAATGGATCGTACGAATGAATTAGAATGGATCATGTGAAAGAATTAGAATGGATTGTATGAATGAATTAGAATGGATCGTACAAATGAATTAGAATGGATCGTACGAAGGAATTAGAATGGATCGTACGAATGAATTAGAATGGATCGTATGAATGAATTAGAATAGATCGTACGAATGAATTAGAATGGATCGTACGAAGGAATTAGAATGGATCGTACGAATGAATTAGAATGGATCGTATGAATGAATTAGAATGGATACATTCGTGTGAATGAATTAGAATGGATCGTATGAATGAATTAGAATAGATTTTGTGAATGAATTAGAACTAATCGTACGAATGAATTAGAATGGATACATTCATGCGAATGAATTAGAATGGATTGTATGAATGAATTAGAATGGATCCTATGAATGAATTAGAATGGATCATACGAATGAATTAGAATGGATACATTCATGCGAATGAATTAGAATTGATCGTACGAATGAATTAGAATGGATCGTGCGAATGAATTAGAATGGATCGTACGAATGAATTACAATGGATACATTCGTGCAAATGAATTAGAATGGATATATTCGTGCGAAAGAATTAGAATAGATCGTATGAATGAATTAGAATGGATCCTATGAATGAATTAGAATAGATCGTACGAATGAATTAGAATGGATCGTACGAATGAATTAGAATGGATACATTCGTGCGAATGAATTAGAATGGATTCGTACGAATGAATTAAAATGGATCGTACGAATGAATTAGAATGGATCTTATGAATGAATTAGAATGGATCGTACGAATGAATTAGAATGGATCATACGAATGAATTAGAATGGATACATTCGTGCGAATGACTTAGAATGGATCGGACGAATGAATTAGAATTGATCGTACGAATGAATTAGAATAGATCGAACGAATGAATTAGAATGGATCGTACGAATAAATTAGAATGGATACATTCATGCGAATGAATTAGAATGGATCGTACGAATGAATTAGAATGGATCGTACGAATGAATTAGAATGGATCTTACGAATGAATTAGAATGGATCATACGAATGAATTAGAATGGATCGTACGAAAGAATTAGAATGGATACATTCGTGCGAATGAATTAGAATGGATCGGACGAATGAATTAGAATGGATCGTATGAATAAATTAGAATGGATCGTACGAATGTATTAGAATAGATTGTACGAATGAATTAGAATGGATTAGACGAATGAATTAGAATGGATCGTGTGAAAGAATTAGAATGGATTGTATGAATGAATTAGAATGGATCGTATGAATGAATTAGAATGGATCGTGCGAATGAATTCGAATGGATCATACGAATTCATTCTAATTCATTCATACAATCCATTCTAATTCTTTCACACGATCTATTCTAATTCATTCGTAGGATCCATTCTAATTCATTCGTACAATCTATTCTATTTCATTCGTACGATCCATTCTTACTCATTCGTATGATCCATTCTAATTCATTCGCACGAATGTATCCATTCTAGTTCATTCGTACGATCCATTCTAGTTCATTCGTATGATCCATTCTAATTCATTCGTACGATCCATTCTAATTCATTCGTATGATCCATTCTAATTAATTCGTATGATCCATTCTAATTCATTCGTACGATCCATTCTAATTCATTCATACGATCTATTCTTACTCATTCGTATGATCCATTCTAATTCATTCGTACGATCCATTCTAATTCATTCATACGATCCATTCTTACTCATTCGTATGATCCATTCTAATTCATTCGGACGAATGTATCCATTCTAATTTATTCGTACGATCCATTCTAATTCATTCGAACGATCCATTCTAATTCATTCGTACGATCCATTCTTACTCATTTGTATGATCCATTCTAATTCAATCGAATGAACTAGAATGGATCGAATGAATTAGAATGGATCATATTAATGAATTAGAATGGATCGTACGAATGAATTAGAATGGATACATTTGTGCGAATAAATTAGAATGGATTGTATGAATGAATTAGAATGGATCGTACGAATGAATTAGAATGGATCGTACGAATGAATTAGAATAGATTACGCGAATGAATTAGAATGGATCGTACGAATGAATTAGAATGGATCGTACGAAGGAATTAGAATGGATCGTACGAATGAATTAGAATAGATCGTACGAAGGAATTAGAATGGATCGTACGAATGAATTAGAATGGATCGTACGATTGAATTAGAATGGATCATACGAATGAGTAAGAATGGATCCATTCTAATTCAGTAGCATGGATCGTGCTAATGAATTAGAAAGGAATATACGAATGAATTAGAATGGATCGTAGAATGGATCGTACGAATGAATTAGAATGGATCGTACGAATGAATTAGAATAGATCATAGGAATGAATTAGAATGGATCGTGCAAATGAATTAGAATGGATACATTCATGCGAATGAATTAGAATGGATCGTGCGAATGAATTAGAATGGATCGTACGAATGAATTAGAATGGATATATTTGAACGAATAAATTAGAATGGTGATCTACTAATTCATTCATAGGATCCATTCTAATTCATTCATACAATCCATTCCAATTCATTCGCACGAATGTATCCATTCTAATTCATTCGTACGATCAGTTCTAATTCATTCACAAAATCTATTCTAATTCATTCATACGATCCATTCTAATTCATTCACACGAATGTATCCATTCTAATTCATTCATACGATCCATTCTAATACATTCATATGATCCATTCTAATTCACTCATACGATCCATTCTAATACATTCATACGATCCATTCTAATTAATTCGTATGATCCATTCTAATTCATTCGTACGATCCATTCTAATTCATTCATACGATCTATTCTTACTCATTCGTATGATCCATTCTAATTCATTCGTACGATCCATTCTAATTCATTCATACGATCCATTCTTACTCATTCGTATGATCCATTCTAATTCATTCGGACGAATGTATCCATTCTAATTTATTCGTACGATCCATTCTAATTCATTCGAACGAACCATTCTAATTCATTCGTACGATCCATTCTTACTCATTTGTATGATCCATTCTAATTCAATCGAATGAACTAGAATGGATCGAATGAATTAGAATGGATCATATTAATGAATTAGAATGGATCGTACGAATGAATTAGAATGGATACATTTGTGCGAATAAATTAGAATGGATTGTATGAATGAATTAGAATGGATCGTACGAATGAATTAGAATGGATCGTACGAATGAATTAGAATAGATTATGCGAATGAATTAGAATGGATCGTAGAATGAATTAGAATGGATCGTACGAAGGAATTAGAATGGATCGTACGAATGAATTAGAATAGATCGTACGAAGGAATTAGAATGGATCGTACGAATGAATTAGAATGGATCGTACGATTGAATTAGAATGGATCATACGAATGAGTAAGAATGGATCCATTCTAATTCAGTAGCATGGATCGTGCTAATGAATTAGAATGGAATATACGAATGAATTAGAATGGATCGTAGAATGGATCGTACGAATGAATTAGAATGGATCGTACGAATGAATTAGAATAGATCATAGGAATGAATTAGAATGGATCGCGCAAATGAATTAGAATGGATACATTCATGCGAATGAATTAGAATGGATCGTGCGAATGAATTAGAATGGATCGTACGAATGAATTAGAATGGATATATTTGAACGAATAAATTAGAATGGTGATCTACTAATTCATTCATAGGATCCATTCTAATTCATTCATACAATCCATTCCAATTCATTCGCACGAATGTATCCATTCTAATTCATTCGTACGATCAGTTCTAATTCTTTCACAAAATCTATTCTAATTCATTCATACGATCCATTCTAATTCATTCACACGAATGTATCCATTCTAATTCATTCATACGATCCATTCTAATTCATTCGTATGATCCATTCTAATTCACTCATACGATCCATTCTAATACATTCATACGATCCATTCTAATACATTCATACGATCCATTCTAATACATTCATACGATCCATTCTAATTTATTCGTACGATCCATTCTAATTCATTCGTACGATCTTTTCTAATTCATTCGCACGAATGTAACCATTCTAATTCATTCATACGATTCATTCTAATTCATTCGTATGAGCTATTCAAATTCATTCGTACGATCCATTCTAATTCATTCGTACGATCCATTGTAATTCATTCATACAATCCATTTAGATTCATTCGCACAAATGTATCCATTCAAATTCATTCGTACGATCCAGTCTAATTCATTCGTACGATCCATTCTAATTCCTTCGTACGATCCATTCTAATTCATTCGTACGATCTATTCTAATTCATTCGTACGATCCATTCTAATTCATTCGTACGATCCATTCTAATTCATTCGTACGATCTATTCTAATTCATTCGTACAATCTATTCTAATTCATTCGTACGAATGGATACATTCGTGTGAATGAATTAGAATGGATCGTACGAATGAGTAAGAATAGATCGTACGAATGAAATAGAATGGATTGCACGAATGAATTAGAATGGATCGTACGAATGAATTAGAATGGATCGTGTGAAAGAATTAGAATGAATTGTATGAATGAATTAGAATGGATCGTACGAATGAATTAGAATGGATCGTACGAAGGAATTAGAATGGATCGTACGAATGAATTAGAATGGATTGTGCGAATGAATTAGAATGGATCGTACGAATAAATTAGAATGGATCGTGTGAAAGAATTAGAATGGATTGTATGAATGAATTAGAATAGATCATATGAATGAATTAGAATGGATCGTACGAATGAATTAGAATGGATCGTACGAATGAACTAGAATGGATACATTCGTGCGAATGAATTAGAATGGATCGTACGAATGAATTAGAATGGATCTTACGAATGAATTAGAATGGATCGTACGAATGCACGATCCATGCTAATTCATTCGTTCGATCAATTCTAATTCATTAGCACGATCCATTCTAATTCATTCGTACGATCCATTCTAATTCATTCGCACGATCCATTCTAATTAATTCGTACGATCCATTCTAATTCTTTCACACAATCCATTCTAATTCATTCGTACGATCCATTCTAAGTCATTCGTACGATCTATTCTAATTCATTCGTACGATCCATTCTAATTCATTCATACGATCCATTCTATTTCCTTCGTACGATCCATTCTAATTCATTCATACAATCTATTCTAATTCATTCATACAATCCATTCTAATTCTTTCACACGATCCATTCTAATTCATTTGTACGATCCATTCTTACTCATTGTACGAATGAATTAGAATGGATCCTACGAATGAATTAGAATGGATCGTGTGAAAGAATTAGAATGTATTGTATGAATGAATTAGAATGGATCGTATGAATGAATTAGAATGGATCGTACGAATGAATTAGAATGGATACATACGTGCAAATGAATTAGAATTAATCGTACGAATGAATTAGAATGGATCGTGCGAATGAATTAGAATGGATCGTACGAATGAATTAGAATGGATCGTACGAATGAACTAGAATGGATACATTCGTGCGAATGAATTAGAATGGATCGTACGAATGAATTAGAATGGTTCGTACGAATGAATTAGAATGGATCTTACGAATGAATTAGAATGGATCGTACGAATGAATTAGAATGGATCGTACGAATGAATTAGAATGGATACATTCGTACGAATGAATTAGAATGGATCGTACGAATGAATTAGAATGGATCGTACGGAATGAATTAGAATGGATATATTTGAACGAATAAATTAGAATGGATCATACGAATGAATTAGAATGGATCGTACGAATGAATTAGAATGGATAGTGCGAATGAATTAGAATCGATCGTACGAATGAATTAGAATGGATCGTACGAATGAGTAAGAATGGATCGTACAAATGAAATAGAATGGATTGTACGAATGAATTAGAATGGATCCTACGAATAAATTAGAATAGATCGTGTGAAAGAATTAGAATGGATTGTATGAAAGAATTAGAATGAATTCGTACGATCCATTCGAATTCATTCGCACGATCCATTCTAATTCATTCATACCATCCATTCTAATTTATTCATACAATCCATTCTAATTCACTCATATGATCTATTCTATTTCATTCGTGAAATCCATTCTTACTCATTTGTATGATCCATTCTAATTCATTCGGACGAATGTATCCATTCTAATTTATTCGTACGATCCATTCTAATTCATTCGTACGATCCATTCTAATTCATTCATACGATCCATTCTAATTCATTTGCACGAATGTATCCATTCTAATTCATTCGCACGATCCATTCTAATTCATTCGTACGATCCATTCTAATTCATTCGTCCGATCCATTCTAATTCATTCGCACGAATGTATCCATTCTAATTCATTCGTACGATCTATTTTAATTCTTTCACACGATCCATTCTAATTCATTCATACGATCCATTCTAATTCATTCGCATGATCCATTCTAATTCATTCGTACGATCCATTCTAATTCATTCATACGATCCATTCTAATTCATTCGTACGATCCATTCTAATTCATTCGCACAAATGTATCCATTCTAATTCATTCGTACGATCCATTCTAATTCATTCACACGATCCATTCTAATTCATTCGTACGATCCATTCTAATTCATTCGTACGATCCATTCTAATTCATTCGTACGATCCATTCTAATTAATTCGTATGATCCATTCTAATTCATTCGTACGATCCATTCTAATTCATTCATACAATCCATTCTAATTCATTCGCACGAATGTATCCATTCTAATTAATTCGTACGATCCATTCTAATTCATTCGTATGATCTATTCTTATTCATTCGCACGATCCAGTCTAATTGATTCGCACGATCCATTCTAATTCATTCGCACGAATGTATCCATTCTAATTCATTCGTACGATCCATTCTAATTCATTAATATGATCCATTCTAATTCATTCGTACGATCCATTCTAATTCATATGCACAAAGGTATCCATTCTAATTCATTCGTACGATCCATTCTAATTCATTCGTACGATCCATTCTAATTCTTTCACACGATCCATTCTAATTCATTCGTACGATCTATTCTAATTCATTCGCACGATCCATTCTAATTCATTCATACAATCCATTCTAATTCATTCATACGATCCATTCTAATTCATTCGTACGATCCATTCTAATTCATTCGCACAAATGTTTCCATTCTAATTCATTCGTACGATCCATTCTAATTCATTCGCACGATCCATTCTAATTCTTTCACACGATCTATTCTAATACATTCTAATTCATTCGTACGAATCCATTCTAATTCATTCGTACAATCTATTCTATTTCATTCGTACGATTCATTCTTACTCATTCGTATGATCCATTCTAATTCATTCGGATGAATGTATCCATTCTAATTTATCGTACGATCCATTCTAATTCATTCGCATGAATGTAACCATTCTAATTCATTCATTTGATCCATTCTAATTCATTCGTACGATCCATTCTAATTCATTCATCCGATTCATTCTAATTCATTCACACGAATGTATCCATTCTAATTCATTCGTACGATCCATTCTAATTCATTCGCATGATCCATTCTAATCCATTCGTACGATCCATTCTAATTCATTCGTATGATCCATTCTAATTCATTCGCTCGAATGTATCCATTCTAATCCATTCGTACGATCCATTCTAATATATTCGTACGATCCATTCTAATTCATTCGCATGAATGTAACCATTCTAATTCATTCATTTGATCCATTCTAATTCATTCGTACGATCCATTCTAATTCATTCGTCCGATCCATTCTAATTCATTCGCACGAATGTATCCATTCTAATTCATTCGCACGATCCATTCTAATTCATTCGTACGATCCATTCTAATTCATTCGTACGATCCGTTCTAATTCATTCGTAGGATCTATTCTAATTCATTCGTACAATCTATTCTATTTCATTCGTACGATCCATTCTTACTCATTCGTATGATCCATTCTAATTCATTCGGACGAATGTATCCAATCTAATTTATTCGTACGATCAATTCTAATTCATTCGTACGATCTATTCTTACCCATTCGTACGATCCATTCTAATTCCTTCGTACGATCCATTCTAAGTCTTTCATACAATCCATTCTAATTCTTTCGTGCGAATGAATTAGAATGGATACCTTTGTGCATATGAATTAAATTGGATCGTACGAATGAATTAGAATGGATCATATTAATGAATTAGAATGGATCGTACGAATGAATTAGAATGGATACATTCGTGCGAATGAATTAGAATGGATCGTGCGAATCAATTAGACTGGATCGTGCGAATGAATAAGAATAGATCATACGAATGAATTAGAATGGATCGTACGAATTAATTAGAATGGATACATTCATGCGAATGAATTAGAATGGATTGTATGAATGAATTAGAATGGATCGTACGAATGAATTAGAATGGATAATACGAATTAATTAGAATGGATCCTACGAATGAATTAGAATGGATCGTACGAATGAATTAGAATGGATTGTGCGAATGAATTAGAATGGATCGTACGAATGAATTAGAATGGATACATTTGTGCGAATGAATTAGAATGGATCGTACGAATGAATTAGAATGGATCGTACGAATGAATTAGAATGGATCGTGCGAATGAATTAGAATGGATCGTACGAATGAATTAGAATGGATCGTGTGAAAGAATTAGAACGGATCGTATGAATGAATTAGAATGGATCGTGCGAATGCATTAGAATGGATCGTATGAATGAATTAGAATAGATTTTGTGAATGAATTAGAACTGATCGTACGAATGAATTAGAATGGATCGTACGAATGAATTAGAATGGATACATTTGTGCGAATGAATTAGAATGGATCGTACGAGTTAATTAGAATGGATCGTATGAATGAATTAGAATGGATACATTCGTGCGAATGAATTAGAATGGATCGTGCGAATCCATTAGACTGGATCGTGCGAATGAATAAGAATGGATCATACGAATGAATTAGAATGGATCGTACAAATTAATTAGAATGGATACATTCGTGCGAATGAATTAGAATGGATTGTATGAATGAATTAGAATGGATCGTACGAATGAATTAGAATGGATTATACGAATTAATTAGAATGGATCATACGAATGAATTAGAATGGATCGTACGAATGAATTAGAATGGATCGAACGAATGAACTAGAATGGATCGTACGAATGAACTAGAATGGATACATTCGTGCGAATGAATTAGAATGGATCGTACGAATGAATTAGAATGGATCGTACGATTCATTCTAATTCATTCGTACGATCCATTCTAAACATTCGTACGATTCATGCTAATTCATTCGCACGATCCATTAGAATGGATCGTGTGAAAGAATTAGAATGGATTGTATGAATGAATTAGAATGAATTCGTACGATCCATTCGAATTCATTCGCACGATCCATTCTAATTCATTCATACGATCCATTCTAATTCATTCATACAATCCATTCTAATTCTTTCACACGATCCATTCTAATTCATTCGTCTAATCCATTCTAATTCATTCGTACAATCTATTCTAATACATTCGTACGATCCATTCTTACTCATTCGTATGATCCATTCTAATTCATTCGGACGAATGTATCCATTCTAATTTATTCGTACGATCCATTCTAATTCATTCGTACGATCCATTCTAATTCATTCGTACGATCCATTCTAATTCATTCGTCCGATCCATTCTAATTCATTCGCACGAATGTATCCATTCTAATTCTTTCGTACGATCCATTCTAATTCATTCGTACGATCCATTCTAATTCATTCGTAAGATCCATTCTAATTCATTCGTACGATCCATTCTAATTCATTCGTACGATCCATTCTAATTCATTCGCACGAATGTATCCATTCTAATTTATTCGTACGATCCATTCTAATTCATTCGTTCGATCTATTCTAATTCATTCGTACGATCAATTCTAATTCATTCGTCCGATCCATTCTAATTCATTCGCACGAATGTATCCATTCTAATTCATTCGTACGATCCATTCTAATTCATTCGTACGATCCATTCTAATTCATTCATAAGATCCATTCTAATTCATTCGTACGATCCATTTTAATTCATTCGTACGAATCCATTCTAATTCATTCGCACGAATGTATCCATTCTAATTCATTCGTACGATCCATTCTAATTCATTCGTACGATCTATTCTAATTCATTCGTACGAATGGATTAGAATGGATACATACGAGCGAAAGAATTAGAATAGATCGTATGAATGAATTAGAATGGATCCTATGAATGAATTAGAATGGATCGTGCGAATGAATTAGAATGGATCGTACGAATGAATTAGAATGGATCGTGCTAATGAATTAGAATTGATCGAACGAATGAATTAGCATGGATCGTGCTAATGAATTAGAATGGAACGTAAGAATGAATTAAAATGGATCATGTGAAAGAATTAGAATGGATTGTATGAATGAATTAGAATGTATTCGTACAATCCATTCGAATTCATTCGCTCGATCCATTCTAATTCATTCATACAATCCATTCTAATTCATTCATACAATCCATTCTAATTCTTTCACACGATCCATTCTAATTCATTCGTAGGATCCATTCTAATTCATTCGTACAATCTATTCTATTTCATTCGTACAATCCATTCTTACTCATTCGTATAATCCATTCTAATTCATTCGGACGAATGTATCCATTCTAATTTATTCATACGATCCATTCTAATTCATTCGTACGATCCATTCTAATTCATTCGTACGATCCATTCTTACTCATTCGTATGATCCATTCTAATTCATTTGTACGATCCATTCTAATTCATTCGTACGATCCATTCTAATTCATTCGCACAATCTATTCTAATTCATTCGTACGATCCATTCTAATTCATTCGTACGATCCATTCTAATTCATTCGTACAATCCATTCTAATTTATTCGCACGAATATATCCATTCTAATTCATTTGCACGATCCATTCTAATTCATTCCTATGATCTATTCTAATTCATTCGTACGATCCATTCTAATTCATTCTAATTCATTCGTACGATCCATTATACGATCCATTCTAATTCATTCGTATATTCCATTCTAATTCATTAGCACGATCCATGCTAATGAATTAGAATGGATTGTATGAATGAATTAGAATGGATCGTGTGAAAGAATTAGAATGGATTGTATGAATGAATTAGAATGGATCGTATGAATGGATCGTACGAATGGAATGGATACATTCGTGCGAATGAATTAGAATAGATCGTACGAATGAATTAGAATGCATCATACGAATGAGTAAGAATGGATCGTACGAATGAATTAGAATGAACTAGAATAGAATGGATCGTACGAATGAATTAGAATGGATCATACGAATGAGTAAGAATGGATCGTACGAATGAATTAGAATGGAATAGAATAGATTGTACGAATGAATTAGAATGGATTCGTACGAATGAATTAGAATGGATACATTCGTGCGAATGAATTAGAATGGATCGTACCAATGAGTAAGAATGGATCGTACGAATGAATTATAATGGATCGTGTGAAAGAATTAGAATGGATTGTACGAATGAATTAGAATGGATCGTGCTAATGAATTAGAATTGATCGAACGAATTCATTCTAATTCATTCATACAATCCATTCTAATTCATTCGTACGATCCATTCTTACTCATTGGTACGATCCATTCTAATTCATTCGCACGAATGTATCCATTCTAATTCATTCGTACGAATCCATTCTAATTCATTCGTACAACCTATTCGATTTCATTCTAATTCATTCGTACGATCCATTCTTACTCATTCGTACGATCCATTCTAATTCATTCGTACGATCCATTCTATTCTAGTTCATTCGTACGATCCATTCTAATTCATTCGTACGATCCATTCTAATTCATTCGCACGATCCATTCTAATTCATTCATACGATCCATTCTAATTCATTCGTACAATCCATTCTATTTCATTTGTACGATCTATTCTTACTCATTCGTACGATCCATTCTAATTCATTCGTACGATCCATTCTAATTCATTTGTACGATCCATTCTAATTCATTCGTACAATCCATTCTATTTCATTCGTATGATCCACTCTTACTTATTCATATGATCCATTCTAATACATTCGGACAAATGTATCCATTCTAATTCATTCATACAATCCATTCTATTTCATTCCGTATGATCCATTCTAATTCATTCGTACGATCGTACGAATGAATTAGAATGGATCGTACGAATGAATTAGAATAGATTATGCGAATGAATTAGAATGGATCGTACGAATGAATTAGAATGGATCGTACGAATGAATTAGAATGGATCATACGAATGAGTAAGCATGGATCGTACGAATGAATTAGAATGGATCATACGAATGAATTAGAATGGATCGTACGAATAAATTAGAATCGATACATTCGTGTGAATGAATTAGAATGGATCATACGAATGAGTAAGAATGGATCGTACGAATGAAATAGAATAGATTGTACGAATGAATTAGAATGGATCCTACGAATGAATTAGAATGGATCGTGTGAAAGAATTAGAATGGATTGTATGAATGAATTGGAATGGATCGTACGAATGAATTAGAATGGATCATCCATTCTAATTCATTCTAATTCATTCGTACGATCCATTCTACGATCCATTCTAATTCATTCGTATATTCCATTCTAATTAATTAGCACGATCCATGCTAATGAATTAGAATGGATCGTACGAATGAATTAGAATGGATCGTGTGAAAGAATTAGAATGGATTGTATGAATGAATTAGAATGGATCGTATGAATGGATTAGAATGGATACATTCGTGCGAATGAATTAGAATGGATCGAGCGAATCAATTAGACTGGATCGTGCGAATGAATAAGAATAGATCATACGAATGAATTAGAATGGATCGTACGAATAAATTAGAATGAATTAGAATGGATCGTATGAATGAATTAGAATAGATCGTACGAATGAATTAGAATGGATACATTCGTGCGAATGAATTAGAATGGATCGGACGAATGAATTAGCATGGATCGTACGAATGAATTAGAGTGGATCAAATGAATGAATTAGAATGGATCATACGAATAAATTAGAATGGATACATTCGTCCGAATGAATTAGAATGGATCGTACGAATGAATTAGAATGGATCGTACGAATGAATTAGAATGGATCGTACGAATGAACTAGAATGGATACATTCGTGCGACTGAATTAGAATGGATCGTACGAATGAATTAGAATGGATCGTACGAATAAATTAGAATGGATCTTACGAATGAATTAGAATGGATCGTACGAATGAGTAAGAATGGATCGTCATTCTAATTCATTCGTATGATCCATTCTAATTCATTTGTATCCATTCTATTTCATTCGCACGATCCATTCTAATTCATTCGCGCAATCTAGTCTAATTCATTCGTACGATCCATTCTAATTCATTTGTACGATCCATTCTAATTCATTCATACAATCCATTCTAATTTATTCGCACGAATGTATCCATTCTAATTCATTCGTACGATCCATTCTAATTCATTCGCACAATTTATTCTAATTCATTCATACGATCCATTCTAATTCATTTACACGAATGTATCCATTCTAATTCATTCATACGATCCATTCTACTTCATTCGAACTATCCGTTCTAATTCACTCATACGATCCATTCGAATTCATTCATACGATCCATTCTAATTCATTCATACGATCCATTCTAATTCATTTGCACGAATATATCGATTCTAATTCATTCGTACGATCCTGAATTAGAATGGATCGTACGAATGAATTAGAATGGATACCTTTGTGCATATGAATTGGAATAGATCGTACGAATGAATTAGAATGGATCGTACGAATGAATTAGAATGGATCATACGAACGAATTAGAATGGATCATACGAATGAGTAAGAATGGATCATACGAATGAATTAGAATGGATCGTATGAATGAATTAGAATGGTTACATTCGTGCGAATGAATTAGAATAGATCGTACGAAGGAATTAGAATGGATCGTATGAATGAATTAGAATGGATCGTACGAATGGATTAGAATGGATCGTTCGAATGAATTAGAATAGATCGTACGAATGAATTAGAATGGATCATACGAATGAATTAGAATGGATCATACGAATGAGTAAGAATGGATCGTACGAATGAAATAGAATGGATTGTACGAATGAATTAGAATGGATACATTCGTGCGAATGAATTAGAATGGATCGTACGAATGAATTAGAATGGATCGTACGAATGAATTAGAATGGATCGTACGAATGAATTAGAATGCATCGTACGAAAGAATTAGAATGGATATATTCGTGTGAATGAATTAGAATGGATCGTACGAATGAATTACACTGGATCGTACGAATGAATTTGAATGGATATATTTGTGCGAATGAATCTAAATGGATTGTATGAATGAATTACAATGGATCGTACGAATGTATTAGAATGGATCGTACGAATGAATTAGAATGAATCAAATGAATGAATTAGAATGGTTACATTCATGCGAATGAATTAGAATGGATCGTTCGAATGGATTAGAATGGATCGTATGAGTGAATTAGAATGGATACGAAGGAATTAGAATGGATCGTACGAAGGAATTAGAATGGATCATACGAATGAAATAGAATGGATCCTACGAAGGAATTAGAATGGATCGTACGAAGGAATTAGAATGCATTCGTATGATCCATTCTAATTCATTCGGACGAATGTATCCATTCTAATTTATTCGTACGATCCATTCTAATTCATTCGTACGATCCATTCTAATTCATTCATACGATCCATTCTTACTCATTCGTATGATCCATTCTAATTCATTCGTACGATCCATTCTAATTCATTCGCACGAATGTATCCATTCCATTCCTACGATCCATTCATACGATCCATTCTAATTCATTCATATAATCCATTCTAATTCTTTCACACGATCCATTCTATTTCATTCGTACGATCCATTCTAATTCATTCGTATGATCCATTCTAATTCATTCGTACGATCCATTCTAATTGATTCTAATTCATTTGTACGATTCATTCTATGATCCATTCTAATTCATTTGTATCCATTCTATTTCATTCGCACGATCCATTCTAATTCATTCGCGCAATCTATTCTAATTCATTCGTACGATCCATTCTAATTCATTCGTACGATCCAGTCTAATTCATTCATACAATCCATTCTAATTTATTCGCACGAATGTATCCATTCTAATTCATTTGCATGATCCATTCTAATTCATTCCTATGATCTATTCTAATTCATTCGTACGATCCATTCTAATTCTTTCTAATTCATTCGTACAATCCCTTCTACGATCCATTCTAATTCATTCGTATATTCCATTCTAATTCATTAGCACGATCCATGCTAATGAATTAGAATGGATCGTACGATCCAATTTAATTCATTCATACGATCCATTCTTACTCATTCGTATGATCCATTCTAATTCAATCGTACGATCCATTCTAATTCATTCGTACGATCCATTCTAATTCATTCGTACGATCCATTCTCACGATCCATTCTAATTCATTCGTACGATCCATTCTGATTCATTCATACAATCCATTCTAATTCATTCGTACGATCCATTCTAATTCACTCATACGATCCATTCTAATACATTCATACGATCCATTTTAATTGATTTGCACGAATATATCCATTCTAATTCATTCGTACGATCCATTCTAATTCCTTCGTACGATCCATTCTAATTCATTCGTACGATCTATTCTAATTCATTTGTACGATCCATTCTAATTCATTCATATGATCCATTCTAATTCCTTCGTACGATCCATTCTAATTCATTCGTACGATCCATTCTAATTCATTCGTACAATCTATTCTAATTCATTCGTACGAATGGATACATTGGTGTGAATGAATTAGAATGGATCGTACGAATGAGTAAGAATGGATCGTACGAATGAATTAGAATGGATTGCACGAATGAATTACAATGGATCGTATGAATGAATTAGAATGGATCGTATGAATGAATTAGAATGGATACATTCGTGCGAATGAATTAGAATGGATACATTCGTGCGAAAGAATTAGAATAGATCGTATGAATGAATTAGAATGGATCCTATGAATGAATTAGAATAGATCGTACGAATTAATTAGAATGAATCGTACGAATGAATTAGAATGGATACATTCGTGCGAATGAATTAGAATGGATTCGTACGAATGAATTAGAATGGATCGTACGAATGAATTAGAATGGATCTTACGAATGAATTAGAATGGATCGTACGAATGAATTAGAATGAATCGTACGAATGGATTAGAATGGATACATTCGTGCGAATGAATTAGAATGGATCGGACGAATGAATTAGAATGGATCGTACGAATGAATTAGAATGGATCGTACGAATAAATTAGAATGGATACATTCATCCGAATGAGTTAGAATGGATCATACGAATGAGTAAGAATGGATCGTACGAATGAAATAGAATAGATTGTACGAATGAATTAGATCCATTCTATTTCATTCGTACAATCCATTCTTACTCATTCGTATGATCCATTCTAATTCATTCGCACGAATGTATCCTTTCTAGTTCATTCGTACGATCCATTCTAGTTCATTCGTATGATCCATTCTAATTCATTCGTACGATCCATTCTAATTCATTCGTATGATCCATTCTAATTAATTCGTATGATCTATTCTAATTCATTCGTACGATCCATTCTAATTCATTCGTACGATCCATTCTTACTCATTCGTATGATCCATTCTAATTCAATCGAATGAACTAGAATGGATCGAATGAATTAGAATGGATCATATTAATGAATTAGAATGGATCGTACGAATGAATTAGAATGGATACATTCGTGCGAATAAATTAGAATGGATTGTATGAATGAATTAGAACAGATTGTACGAATGAATTAGAATGGATCGTACGAATGAATTAGAATAGATTGCGCGAATGAATTAGAATGGATCGTACGAATGAATTAGAATGGATCATACGAAGGAATTAGAATGGATCATACGAATGAATTAGAATGGATCGTACGAATAAATTAGAATGGATCGTACGAATGAATTAGAATGGATCGTACGATTGAATTAGAATAGATCATACGAATGAATTAGAATGGATCGTAGAATGGATCGTGCTAATGAATTAGAATGGAGTATACGAATGAATTAGAATGGATCGTAGAATGGATCGTACGAATGAATTAGAATGGATCGTACGAATGAATTAGAATAGATCATAGGAATGAATTAGAATGGATCGTGCAAATGAATTAGAATGGATACATTCGTGCGAATAAATTAGAATGGATTGTATGAATGAATTAGAATGGATCGTACGAATGAATTAGAATAGATTGCGCGAATGAATTAGAATGGATCGTGCGAATGAAATAGAATGGATACAAATGAATTAGAATGGATCATACGAATGAATTAGAATGACGATCCATTCTTACTCATTCGTATGATCCATTCTATTTCATTCGCACGAATGTATCCATTCTAATTCATTCGTACGATCCATTCTAATTCATTCATAGGATCCATTCTAATTCATTCATACAATCCATTCGAATTCATTCGCACGAATGTATCCATTCTAATTCATTCGTACGATCAGTTCTATTTCATTCACAAAATCTATTCTAATTCATTCATACGATCCATTCTAATTCATTCACACGAATGTATCCATTCTAATTCATTCATACGATCCATTCGAATTCATTCGTACGATCCATTCTAATTCACACATACGATCCATTCTAATACATTCATACGATCCATTCTAATTCATTTGCACGAATATATCCATTCTAATTCATTCGTACGATCCATTCTAATTCCTTCGTACGATCCATTCTAATTCATTCGTACGATCTATTCTAATTCATTCGTACGATCCATTCTAATTCATTCGTACGATCCATTCTAATTCCTTCGTACGATCCATTCTAATTCATTCGTACGATCCATTCTAATTCATTCGTACAATCTATTCTAATTCATTCGTACGAATGGATACATTCGTGTGAATGAATTAGAATGGATCGTACGAATGAGTAAGAATGGATCGTACGAATGAAATAGAATGGATTGCACGAATGAATTAGAATGGATCGTACGAATGAATTAGAATGGATCGTGTGAAAGAATTAGAATGGATTGTATGAATGAATTAGAATGGATCGTACAAATGAATTAGAATGGATCGTACGAAGGAATTAGAATGGATCGTACGAATGAATTAGAATGGATCGTATGAATGAATTAGAATAGATCGTACGAATGAATTAGAATGGATCGTACGAAGGAATTAGAATGGATCGTACGAATGAATTGGAATGGATCGTATGAATGAATTAGAATGGATACATTCGTGTGAATAAATTAGAATGGATCGTATGAATGAATTAGAATAGATTTTGTGAATGAATTAGAACTAATCGTACGAATGAATTAGAATGGATACATTCGTGCGAATGAATTAGAATGGATTGTATGAATGAATTAGAATGGATCCTATGAATGAATTAGAATGGATCATACGAATGAATTAGAATGGATACATTCGTGCGAATGAATTAGAATTGATCGTACGAATGAATTAGAATGGATCGTGCGAATGAATTAGAATGGATCGTACGAATGAATTAGAATGACGATCCATTCTTACTCATTCGTATGATCCATTCTATTTCATTCGCACGAATGTATCCATTCTAATTCATTCGTACAATCCATTCTAATTCATTCATAGGATCCATTCTAATTCATTCATACAATCCATTCGAATTCATTCGCACGAATGTATCCATTCTAATTCATTCGTACGATCAGTTCTATTTCATTCACAAAATCTATTCTAATTCATTCATACGATCCATTCTAATTCATTCACACGAATGTATCCATTCTAATTCATTCATACGATCCATTCGAATTCATTCGTACGATCCATTCTAATTCACACATACGATCCATTCTAATACATTCATACGATCCATTCTAATTCATTTGCACGAATATATCCATTCTAATTCATTCGTACGATCCATTCTAATTCCTTCGTACGATCCATTCTAATTCATTCGTACGATCTATTCTAATTCATTCGTACGATCCATTCTAATTCATTCGTACGATCCATTCTAATTCCTTCGTACGATCCATTCTAATTCATTCGTACGATCCATTCTAATTCATTCGTACAATCTATTCTAATTCATTCGTACGAATGGATACATTCGTGTGAATGAATTAGAATGGATCGTACGAATGAGTAAGAATGGATCGTACGAATGAAATAGAATGGATTGCACGAATGAATTAGAATGGATCGTACGAATGAATTAGAATGGATCATGTGAAAGAATTAGAATGGATTGTATGAATGAATTAGAATGGATCGTACAAATGAATTAGAATGGATCGTACGAAGGAATTAGAATGGATCGTACGAATGAATTAGAATGGATCGTATGAATGAATTAGAATAGATCGTACGAATGAATTAAAATGGATCGTACGAAGGAATTAGAATGGATCGTACGAATGAATTAGAATGGATCGTATGAATGAATTAGAATGGATACATTCGTGTGAATGAATTAGAATGGATCGTATGAATGAATTAGAATAGATTTTGTGAATGAATTAGAACTAATCGTACGAATGAATTAGAATGGATACATTCGTGCGAATGAATTAGAATGGATTGTATGAATGAATTAGAATGGATCCTATGAATGAATTAGAATGGATCATACGAATGAATTAGAATGGATACATTCATGCGAATGAATTAGAATTGATCGTACGAATGAATTAGAATGGATCGTGCGAATGAATTAGAATGGATCGTACGAATGAATTACAATGGATACATTCGTGCAAATGAATTAGAATGGATATATTCGTGCGAAAGAATTAGAATAGATCGTATGAATGAATTAGAATGGATCCTATGAATGAATTAGAATAGATCGTACGAATGAATTAGAATGGATCGTACGAATGAATTAGAATGGATACATTCGTGCGAATGAATTAGAATGGATTCGTACGAATGAATTAAAATGGATCGTACGAATGAATTAGAATGGATCTTATGAATGAATTAGAATGGATCGTACGAATGAATTAGAATGGATCATACGAATGAATTAGAATGGATACATTCGTGCGAATGACTTAGAATGGATCGGACGAATGAATTAGAATTGATCGTACGAATGAATTAGAATAGATCGAACGAATGAATTAGAATGGATCGTACGAATAAATTAGAATGGATACATTCGTGCGAATGAATTAGAATGGATCGTACGAATGAATTAGAATGGATCGTACGAATGAATTAGAATGGATCTTACGAATGAATTAGAATGGATCATACGAATGAATTAGAATGGATCGTACGAAAGAATTAGAATGGATACATTCGTGCGAATGAATTAGAATGGATCGGACGAATGAATTAGAATGGATCGTACGAATGAATTAGAATGGATCGTACGAATGAATTAGAATGGATCGTACGAATAAATTAGAATGGATACATTCGTCCGAATGAATTAGAATGGATCATACGAATGAGTAAGAATGGATCGTACGAATGTATTAGAATAGATTGTACGAATGAATTAGAATGGATTAGACGAATGAATTAGAATGGATCGTGTGAAAGAATTAGAATAGATTGTATGAATGAATTAGAATGGATCGTATGAATGAATTAGAATGGATCGTGCGAATGAATTCGAATGGATCATACGAATTCATTCTAATTCATTCATACAATCCATTCTAATTCTTTCACACGATCTATTCTAATTCATTCGTAGGATCCATTCTAATTCATTCGTACAATCTATTCTATTTTATTCGTACGATCCATTCTTACTCATTCGTATGATCCATTCTAATTCATTCGCACGAATGTATCCATTCTAGTTCATTCGTACGATCCATTCTAGTTCATTCGTATGATCCATTCTAATTCATTCGTACGATCCATTCTAATTCATTCGTATGATCCATTCTAATTAATTCGTATGATCCATTCTAATTCATTCGTACGATCCATTCTAATTCATTCATACGATCTATTCTTACTCATTCGTATGATCCATTCTAATTCATTCGTACGATCCATTCTAATTCATTCATACGATCCATTCTTACTCATTCGTATGATCCATTCTAATTCATTCGGACGAATGTATCCATTCTAATTTATTCGTACGATCCATTCTAATTCATTCGAACGATCCATTCTAATTCATTCGTACGATCCATTCTTACTCATTTGTATGATCCATTCTAATTCAATCGAATGAACTAGAATGGATCGAATGAATTAGAATGGATCATATTAATGAATTAGAATGGATCGTACGAATGAATTAGAATGGATACATTTGTGCGAATAAATTAGAATGGATTGTATGAATGAATTAGAATGGATCGTACGAATGAATTAGAATGGATCGTACGAATGAATTAGAATAGATTACGCGAATGAATTAGAATGGATCGTACGAATGAATTAGAATGGATCGTACGAAGGAATTAGAATGGATCGTACGAATGAATTAGAATAGATCGTACGAAGGAATTAGAATGGATCGTACGAATGAATTAGAATGGATCGTACGATTGAATTAGAATGGATCATACGAATGAGTAAGAATAGATCCATTCTAATTCAGTAGCATGGATCGTGCTAATGAATTAGAATGGAATATACGAATGAATTAGAATGGATCGTAGAATGGATCGTACGAATGAATTAGAATGGATCGTACGAATGAATTAGAATAGATCATAGGAATGAATTAGAATGGATCGTGCAAATGAATTAGAATGGATACATTCATGCGAATGAATTAGAATGGATCGTGCGAATGAATTAGAATGGATCGTACGAATGAATTAGAATGGATATATTTGAACGAATAAATTAGAATGGTGATCTACTAATTCATTCATAGGATCCATTCTAATTCATTCATACAATCCATTCCAATTCATTCGCACGAATGTATCCATTCTAATTCATTCGTACGATCAGTTCTAATTCATTCACAAAATCTATTCTAATTCATTCATACGATCCATTCTAATTCATTCACACGAATGTATCCATTCTAATTCATTCATACGATCCATTCTAATTCATTCGTATGATCCATTCTAATTCACTCATACGATCCATTCTAATACATTCATACGATCCATTCTAATTCATTTGCACGAATATATCCATTCTAATTCATTCGTACGATCCATTCTAATTGCTTCGTACGATCCATTCTAATTCATTCATACGATCTATTCTAATTCATTCGTACGATCCATTCTAATTCATTCGTACGATCTATTCTAATTCCTTCGTACGATCCATTCTAATTCATTCGTACGATCCATTCTAATTCATTCGTACAATCTATTCTAATTCATTCGTACGAATGGATACATTCGTGTGAATGAATTAGAATGGATCGTACGAATGTGTAAGAGTGGATCGTACGAATGAAATAGAATGGATTGCACGAATGAATTAGAATGGATCGTACGAATGAATTAGAATGGATCGTGTGAAAGAATTAGAATGGATTGTATGAATGAATTAGAATGGATCGTACGAATGAATTAGAATGGATCGTACGAAGGAATTAGAATGGTCGTACGAATGAATTAGAATAGATCGTACGAATGAATTAGAATGGATCGTACGACGGAATTAGATTGGATCGTATGAATGAATTAGAATGGATTGTATGAATGAATAAGAATGGATACATTCGTGTGAATGAATTAGAATGGATCGTATGAATGAATTAGAATAGATTTTGTGAATGAATTAGAACGGATCGTACGAATGAATTAGAATGGATACATTCGGGCGAATGAATTAGTATGGATTGTATGAATGAATTAGAATGGATCCTACGAATGAATTAGAATGGATCGTACGAATGAATTAGAATGGATCGTACGAATGAATTAGAATGGATATATTCGTGCAAATGAATTAGAATGGATCGACGAATGAATTAGATTGGATCGTACGAATGAATTAGAATGGATTGTATGAATGAATTAGAATGGATACATTCGTGCGAATGAATTAGAATGGATCATACGAATGAATTACAATAGATCGTACGAAGGAATTAGAATGGATCATATGAATGAATTAGAATGGATAGTGCGAATGAATTAGAATGGATCGTACGAATGGATTAGAATGGATCCTACGAATGGATTAGAATGGATACCTTTGTGCATATGAATTAGAATGGATCGTACGAATGAATTACAATGGATCATATTAATGAATTAGAATGGATCGTACGAATGAATTAGAATGGATACATTCGTGCAAATGAATTAGAATGGATTGTACGAATGAATTAGAATGGATTGTGCGAATGAATTAGAATAGATCGTACGAAGGAATTAGAATGGATCGTACGAATGAATTAGAATGGATCGTACGAATGAATTAGAATAGATCGTACGAATGAATTAGAATGGATCGTACGAAGGAATTAGAATGGATCATACGAATGAATTAGAATGGATCGTACGAATGAACTAGAATGGATACATTTGTGCGAATGAATTAGAATGGATCGTACGAATGAATTAGAATGGATCGTACGAATGAATTAGAATGTCTAATTCATTCGCGCAATCTATTCTAATTCATTCGTACGATCCATTCTAATTCATTCGTACGATCAATTCTAATTAATTCGCACGAATGTATCTATTATAATTCATTCGTACGATCCATTCGTGCGCATGAATTAGAATGGATCGTATGAATGAATTAGAATAGATTGTGCGAATGAATTAGAATGGATCGTACGAATGAATTAGAATGGATACATTCGTGCGAATAAATTAGAATGGATTGTATGAATGAATTAGAATGGATCGTACGAATGAATTAGAATGGATCGTACGAATGAATTAGAATAGATTGCGCGAATGAATTAGAATGGATCGTGCGAATGAAATAGAATGGATACAAATGAATTAGAATGGATCTTACGAGTGAATTAGAATGACGATCCATTCTTACTCATTCGTATGATCCATTCTAATTTATTCGCACGAATGTATCCATTCTAATTCATTCGTACGTCTAATTCATTCGTACGGTCCATTCTAATTCATTCGTACAATCCATTCTATTTCATTCGTACGATCCATTCTTACTCATTCGTATGATCCATTATGGATACATTCGTGCGAATGAATTAGAATGGATCATACGAATGAGAAAGAATGGATCATACGAATGAAATAGAATGGATTGTGCGAATGAATTAGAATGGATCATACGAATGAATTAGAATGGATCGTGTGAAAGAATTAGAATGGATTGTATGAATTAATTAGAATAGATCGTATGAATGAATTAGAATGGATCGTACGAATGAATTAGAATGGATCGTACGAATGAATTAGAATGGATCGTACGAATGAATTAGAATGGATACATTCGTGCGAATGAATTAGAATGGATACATTCGTGCGAAAGAATTAGAATAGATCGTATGAATGAATTAGAATGGATCCTATGAATGAATTAGAATTGATCGTACGAATGAATTAGAATGGATCGTACGAATGAATTAGAATGGATCTTACGAATGAATTAGAATGGATCGTACGAATAAATTAGAATGGATACATTCGTGCGAATGAATTAGAATGGATCGTACGAATGAATTAGAATGGATCGTACGAATAAATTAGAATGGATTTTACGAATGAATTAGAATGAATCGTACGAGTGAATTAGAATGGATCGTACGAATGAATTAGAATGGATACATTCGTGCGAATGAATTAGAATAGATCGGACGAATAAATTAGAATGGATCGTACGAATGAATTAGAATGGATCGTACGAATGAATTAGAATGGATCGTACGAATAAATTAGAATGGATACATTCGTCCGAATGAATTAGAATGGATCATACAAATGAGTAAGAATGGATCGTACGAATGTATTAGAATAGATTGTACGAATGAATTAGAATGGATTAGACGAATGAATTAGAATGGATCGTGTGAAAGAATTAGAATGGATTGTATGAATGAATTCGAATGGATCGTATGAATGAATTAGAATGGATCGTGCGAATGAATTCGAATGGATCGTACGAATTCATTCTAATTCATTCATACAATCCATTCTAATTCTTTCACACGATCTATTCTAATTCATTCGTAGGATCCATTCTAATTCATTCGTACAATCTATTCTATTTCATTCGTACGATCCATTCTTACTCATTCGTATGATCCATTCTAATTCATTCGGACGAATATATCCATTCTAATTTATTCGTACGATCCATTCTAATTCATTCATACGATCCATTCTAATTCCTTCGTACGATCCATTCTAATTCATTCGTACGATCCATTCTAATTCATTCATACGATCCATTCTAATTCATTCGTACGATCCATTCTAATTCATTCGCACAAATGTATCCATTCTAATTCATTCGTACGAAGGAATTAGAATGGATCGTACGAATGAATTAGAATGGATCGTACGAATGAATTAGAATGGATCTTACGAATGAATTAGAATGGATCGTACGAATGAATTAGAATGGTTCGTACGAATGAATTAGAATGGATATATTCGTGCAAATGAATTAGAATGGATCGTATGAATGTATTAGAATGGATCGTATGAGTGAATTAGAATGGATCGTACGAATGAATTAGAATGGATCGTATGAAAGAATTAGAATGGATTGTACGAATGAATTAGAATGGATCCTATGAATGAATTAGAATGGATCGTGCAAATGAATTAGAATGGATCGTACGAATGAATTAGAATGGATCGTACGAATGAATGAATTAGAATAGATCGTATAAATGAATTAGAATGGATCGTACGAATGAATTATAATGGATCGTACGAATAAATTAGAATGGATCGTACGAATGAATTAGAATGGATCGTACGAAAGAATTAGAATGGATCTTACGATTGAATTAGAATGGATCGTACGAATGAATTAGAATGGATCGTACGAATAAATTAGAATGGATACATTCGTCCGAATGAATTAGAATGGATCATACGAATGAGTAAGAATGAATAATAATGGATCGTACGAATGAATTAGAATGGATCGTACAAATGAACTAGAATAGAATGGATCGTACGAATGAATTAGAATGGATCGTACGAATGAGTAAGAATGGATCGTACGAATGAATTAGAATGGAATAGAATAGATTGTACGAATGAATTAGAATAGATTCATACGAATGAATTAGAATGGATACATTCGTGCGAATGAATTAGAATGGATCGTACCAATGAGTAAGAATGGATCGTGCGAATGAATTAGAATGGATCGTGTGAAAGAATTAGAATGGATTGTATGAATGTATTAGAATGAATTCGTTCGATCAATTCTAATTCATTAGCACGATCTATTCTTATTCATTCGCACGATCCAGTCTAATTGATTCGCACGATCCATTCTAATTCATTCGCACGAATGTATCCATTCTAATTCATTCGTACGATCCATTCTAATTCATTAATCTGATCCATTCTAATTCATTCGTACGATCCATTCTAATTCATATGCACAAAGGTATCCATTCTAATTCATTCGCACGAAAGAATTAGAATAGATTGTATGAATGAATTAGAATGGATCGTACGAATGAGTAAGAATGGATCGTACGAATGAATTAGAATGGATCATACGAATGAATTAGAATGGATCATACGAATGAAATAGAATGGATCGTACGAAGGAATTAGAATGGATCGTACGAAGGAATTAGAATGGATCGTACGAATGAATTAGAATGGATATATTCGTGCAAATGAATTAGAATGGATCGTATGAATGAATTAGAATGGATCGTATGAGTGAATTAGAACGGATAGTATGAATGAAGTAGAATGGATCGTATGAATGAATTAGAATGGATACATTCGTGCGAATGAATTAGAATGGATCGTATGAATGAATTAGATTGGATCGTACGAATGAATTAGAATGGATCGTGTGAATGAATTAGAATGGATCGTACGAATGGATTAGAATGGATCGTACGAATGAACTAGAATGGATACATTCGTGCGAATGAATTAGAATGGATCGTACGAATGAATTAGAATGGATCGTACGAATGAATTAGAATGGATCTTACGAATGAATTAGAATGGATCGTACGAATGAATTAGAATGGATAGTACGAATGAATTAGAATGGATATATTCGTGCGAATGAATTAGAATGGATCGGACGAATGAATTAGAATAGATCGTACGAATGAATTAGAATGGATCAAATGAATGAATTAGAATGGATCGTACGAATAAATTAGAATGGATACATTCGTCCGAATGAATTAGAATGGATCGTACGAATGAATTAGAATGGATCATACGAATGAATTAGAATGGATCGTACGATTGAATTAGAATGGATACATTCGTACGAATGAATTAGAATGGATCGTACGAATGAATTAGAATGGATCGTACGGAATGAATTAGAATGGATATATTTGAACGAATAAATTAGAATGGATCATACGAATGAATTAGAATGGATCGTACGAATGAATTAGAATGGATAGTGCGAATGAATTAGAATCGATCGTACGAATGAATTAGAATGGATCGTACGAATGAATTAGAATGGATCATACGAATGAGTAAGAATGGATCGTACGAATGAATTAGAATGGATCGTACGAATGAATTAGAATAGATCGTACGAATAAATTAGAATGGATACATTCGTCCGAATGAATTAGAATGGATTATACGAATGAGTAAGAATGGATCGTACGAATGAAATAGAATAGATTGTACGAATGAATTAGAATGGATCCTACGAATGAATTAGAATGGATTGTGTGAAAGAATTAGAATGGATTGTATGAATGAATTAGAATGGATCGTATGAATGAATTAGAATGGATCGTACGAATGAATTAGAATGGATAGTACGAATGAATTAGAATGGATATATTCGTGCGAATGAATTAGAATGGATCGGACGAATGAATTAGAATAGATCGTACGAATGAATTAGAATGGATCAAATGAATGAATTAGAATGGATCGTACGAATAAATTAGAATGGATACATTCGTCCGAATGAATTAGAATGGATCGTACGAATGAATTAGAATGGATCATACGAATGAATTAGAATGGATCGTACGATTGAATTAGAATGGATACATTCGTACGAATGAATTAGAATGGATCGTACGAATGAATTAGAATGGATCGTACGGAATGAATTAGAATGGATATATTTGAACGAATAAATTAGAATGGATCATACGAATGAATTAGAATGGATCGTACGAATGAATTAGAATGGATAGTGCGAATGAATTAGAATCGATCGTACGAATGAATTAGAATGGATCGTACGAATGAATTAGAATGGATCATACGAATGAGTAAGAATGGATCGTACGAATGAATTAGAATGGATCGTACGAATGAATTAGAATAGATCGTACGAATAAATTAGAATGGATACATTCGTCCGAATGAATTAGAATGGATTATACTAATGAGTAAGAATGGATCGTACGAATGAAATAGAATAGATTGTACGAATGAATTAGAATGGATCCTACGAATGAATTAGAATGGATTGTGTGAAAGAATTAGAATGGATTGTTTGAATGAATTAGAATGGATCGTATGAATGAATTAGAATGGATCGTACGAATGAATTAGAATGGATCATACGAATGAATTAGAATGGATCGTACGAATGAACTAGAATGGATATATTCGTGCGAATGAATTAGAATGGATCGTACGAATGAATTAAAATGGATCGTACGAATGAATTAGAATGGATCTTACGAATGAATTAGAATGGATCGTACAAATGAATTAGAATGGGTCATATGAATGAATTAGAATAGATCGTACGAATGAATTAGAATGGATCGTACGAAGGAATTAGAATGGATCATACGAATGAATTAGAATGGATCGTATGAATGAATTAGAATGGATACATTCATGCGAATGAATTAGAATGGATTGTACGATTGAATTAGAATGGATCGTACGAATGAATTAGAATGGATCGTGTGAAAGAATTAGAATGGATTGTATGAAGAATTAGAAAGGATCATATGAATGAATTAGAATGGATACATTCGTGCGAATGAATTAGAATGGATCGTACGAATGAATTAGAATGGATCGTACGAATGTATTAGAATGGATCGTATGAATGAATTAGAATGGATCGTACGAATGGATTAGAATGGATCATATGAATGAATTAGAATGGATCGTATGAATGAATTAGAATGGATTGTACGATTGAATTAGAATGGATCGTACGAATGAATTAGAATGGATCGTGTGAAAGAATTAGAATGGATTGTATGAATGAATTAGAAAGGATCATATGAATGAATTAGAATGGATACATTCATGCGAATGAATTAGAATGGATCGTACGAATGGATTAGAATGGATCGTACGAATGGATTAGAATGGATACATTCGAGCGAATGAATTAGAATGGATCATACGAATGAATTAGAATGAATCGTACGAATGGATTAGAATGGATCCTACGAATGGATTAGAATGGATACCTTTGTGCATATGAATTATAAAGGATTGTACGAATGAATTAGAATGGATCATATGAATGAATTAGAATGGATCGTGTGAAAGAACTAGAATGGATTGTATGAATGAATTAGAATAGATCGTATGAATGAATTAGAATGGATCGTACTAATGAATTAGAATGGACGTACGAATGAATTAGAATGGATCGTACGAATGAATTAGAATGGATCGTGCGAATGAATTTGAATGGATCGTACGAATGAATTAGAATGGATACATTTGTGCGAATGAATTAGAATGGATCGTACGAATGAATTAGCATGGATCGTATGAATGAATTAGAATGGATCGTACGAATGAATTAGAATGGATCGTGCGAATGAATTAGAATGGATCGTACGAATGAATTAGAATGGATCGTGTGAAAGAATTAGAATGGATCGTACGAATGAATTAGAATGGATCGTGCGAATGAATTAGAATGGATCGTACGAATGAATTAGAATGGATACATTTGTGCGAATGAATTAGAATGGATCGTACGAATGAATTAGAATGGATCGTATGAATGAATTAGAATGGATCGTACGAATGAATTAGAATGGATCGTACGAATGAACTAGAATGGAAATATTCGTGCGAATGAATTAGAATGGATCGTACGAATGAATTAGAATGGATCATACGAATGGATTAGAATGGATCATACGAATGAATTAGAATGGATCGTGCGAATGAATTAGAATGGATCGAACGAATGAATTAGAATGGATATATTCGAGCGAATGAATTAGAATAGATTGTAGGAATGAATTAGAATGGATCATACGAATGAATTACAATGGATTATATGAATGAATTAGAATGGATCGTACGAATGAATTAGAATGGATCGTGTGAATGTATTAGAATAGATACATTCATGCGAATGAATTACAATGGATCATACGAATGGATTAGAATGGATCGTACGAATGAATTAGAATGGATACATTTGTGCGAATGGATTAGAATGGATCGTACGAATGAATTAGAATGGATCGTATGAATGAATTAGAATGGATACATTCGTGCGAATGAATTAGAATGGATCGGACGAATGAATTAGAATGGATCGTACGAATGAATTAGAATGGATCAAATGAATGAATTAGAATGGTTACATTCATGCGAATGAATTAGAATGGATCGTACGAATGGATTAGAATGGATCGTACGAATGGATTAGAATGGATACATTCGAGCGAATGAATTAGAATGGATCGTACGAATGAATTAGAATGGATCGTACGAATGGATTAGAATGGATCCTACGAATGGATTAGAATGGATACCTTTGTGCATATGAATTAGAATGGATCATACGAATGAATTAGAATGGATCATATTAATGAATTAGAATGGATCGTACGAATGAATTAGAATGGATCGTACGAATGAATTAGAATGGATCATACGAATGAACTAGAATGGTTCGTACGAATGAACTAGAATGGATACATTCGTGCGAATGAATTAGAATGGATCATACGAATGAGTAAGAATGGATCGTACGAATGCAATAGAATAGATTGTACGAATGAATTAGAATGGATCCTACGAATGAATTAGAATAGATCGTGTGAAAGAATTAGAATGGATTGTATGAATGAATTAGAATGAATTCGTATGATCCATTCGAATTCATTCGCACGATCCATTCTAATTCATTCATACGATCCATTCGAATTCATTCATACAATCCATTAGAATTCATTCGCACGATCCATTCTAATTCATTCGCACGATCCATTCTAATTCATTCATACGATCCATTCTAATTCATTCATACGATCCATTAGAATAGATTGCACGAATGAATTAGAATGGATCGTACGAATGAATTAGAATGGATCGTGTGAAAGAATTAGAATGGATTGTATGAATGAATTAGAATGGATCGTACGAATGAATTAGAATGGATCGTACGAAGGAATTAGAATGGATCGTACGAATGAATTAGAATGGATCGTACGAATGAATTAGAATAGATCGTACGAATGAATTAGAATGGATCGTATGAAGGAATTAGAATGGATCATACGAATGAATTAGAATGGATATATTCGTGCAAATGAATTAGAATGGATCGTATGAATGAATTAGAATGCATTGTATGAATGAATTAGAATGGATCGTATAAATGAATTAGAATGGATCGTGCGAATGAATTAGAATGGATTGTAGGAATGAATTAGAATGGATCGTATGAATGAATTAGAATGGATCGTATGAATGAATTAGAATGGATCGTGCGAATGAATTAGAATGGATCGTACGAATGAATTAGAATGGATCGTACGAATGAATTAGAATGGATCATACGAATGAATTAGAATGGATCGTACGAATGAATTAGAATGGATCATACGAATGAATTAGAATAGATCGTACGAATGAATTAGAATGGATCGTACGAAGGAATTAGAATGGATCGTACGAATGAATTAGAATGGATCGGACGAATGAATTAGAATGGATCGTACGAATGAATTAGAATGGATCAAATGAATGAATTAGAATGGTTACATTCATGCGAATGAATTAGAATGGATCGTACGAATGGATTAGAATGGATCGTACGAATGGATTAGAATGGATACATTCGTGCGAATGAATTAGAATGGATCATACGAATGAGTAAGAATGGATCGTACGAATGAAATAGAATGGATTGTACGAATGAATTAGAATGGATCGTGCGAATGAATTTGAATGGATCGTACGAATGAATTAGAATGGATCGTGCTAATGAATTAGAACTGATCGTACGAATGAAATAGAATGGATTGTACGAATGATTTAGAATGGATCATACGAATGAATTAGAATAGATCGTACGAATGATTTAGAATGGATACATTCATGCGAATGAATTAGAATGGATCATACGAATGAGTAAGAATGGATCGTACGAATGAAATAGAATGGATTGTACGAATGAATTAGAATTGATTCGTACGATTGAATTAGAATGGATCGTATGAATGAATTAGAATGGATCGTACGAATGAATTAGAATGGATCATGCTAATAAATTAGAATTGATCGAACGAATGAATTAGCATGGATCGTGCTAATGAATTAGAATGGAACGTACGAATGAATTAGAATGGATCGTGTGAAAGAATTAGAATGGATTGTATGAATGAATTAGAATGGATCGTACGAATGAATTAGAATAGATCGTGTGAAAGAATTAGAATGGATTGTATGAATGAATTAGAATAGATTGTATGAATGAATTAGAATGGATCGTACGAAGGAATTAGAATGGATCGTACGAATGAATTAGAATGGATCGTACGAATGAATTAGAATAGATCGTACGAATGAATTAGAATGGATCGTACGAATGAATTAGAATGGATCCTGTGAAAGAATTAGAATGGATTGTATGAATGAATTAGAATAGATCGTATGAATGAATTAGAATGGATCATACGAATGAATTAGAATGGATCGTGCTAATAAATTAGAATTGATCGAACGAATGAATTAGCATGGATCGTGCTAATGAATTAGAATGGAACGTACGAATGAATTAGAATGGATCGTGTGAAAGAATTAGAATGGATTGTATGAATGAATTAGAATGGATCGTACGAATGAATTAGAATAGATCGTGTGAAAGAATTAGAATGGATTGTATGAATGAATTAGAATAGATTGTATGAATGAATTAGAATGGATCGTACGAAGGAATTAGAATGGATCGTACGAATGAATTAGAATGGATCGTACGAATGAATTAGAATAGATCGTACGAATGAATTAGAATGGATCGTACGAATGAATTAGAATGGATCGTGTGAAAGAATTAGAATGGATCGTACGAATGAATTAGAATGGATCGTGCAAATGAATTAGAATGGATCGTACGAATGAATAAGAATGGATCGTGCTAATGAATTAGAATTGATCGAACGAATGAATTAGCATGGATCGTGCATTCGTACGATCCATTCTAATTCATTCGTAAGATCCATTCTAATTCATTCGTACGATCCATTCTAATTTATTCACACGAATGTATCCATTCTAGTTTATTCGTACGATCCATTCTAATTCATTCGTACGATCCATTCTAATTCATTCATACGATCTATTCTAATTCATTCATACAATCCATTCTAATTCTTTCACACGATCCATTCTAATTCATTCGTATGATCCATTCTAATTCATTCGTACGATCCATTCTAATTCAGTTGTATGATCCATTCTAATTCATTCGTACAATACATTCTATTTCATTCGTACGATCCATTCATTCGTACGATCCATTCTTACTCATTCGTATGATCCATTCTAATTCATTCATCCGATCCATTCTAATTCATTCGCACGAATGTATGCATTCTAATTCATTTGCACGATCCATTCTAATTCATTCCTATGATCTATTCTAATTCATTCGTACGATCCATTCTAATTCATTCTAATTCATTCGTACGATCCATTCTACGATCCATTCTAATTCATTCATACGATCCATTCTAATTCATATGCACAAAGGTATCCATTCTAATCCATTCGTAGGATCCATTCTAATCCATTCGTACGATCCATTCTAATTCATTCGTACGATCCATTCTAATTCATTCGTACGGTCCATTCTAATTCCTTCGTACGATCCATTCTAATTCATTCGTACGATCTATTCTATTTCATTCGTACGATCCATTCTTACTCATTCGTACGATCCATTCAAATTCATTTGTCCGATCCATTCTAATTCATTCGCACGAATGTATCCATTCTAATTCATTCGTTCGATCAATTCTAATTCATTAGCACGATCCATTCTAATTCATTCGTACGATCCATTCAAATTCATTCGCACGATCCATTCTAATTCATTCATAGGATCCATTCTAATTCATTCGTACGATCCATTCTAATT
Source organism: Chamaelirium japonicum (assembly GCA_947650365.1). Classification (NCBI taxonomy): domain Eukaryota; kingdom Viridiplantae; phylum Streptophyta; class Magnoliopsida; order Liliales; family Melanthiaceae; genus Chamaelirium; species Chamaelirium japonicum. The sequence continues at coordinate 811,891 of CANTAL010000088.1, read as the reverse complement.
CATTCGCACGATCCATTCTAATTCATTCATACAATCCATTCTAATTCATTCGCACGATCCATTCTAATTCACTCATACGATCCATTCTAATACATTCATACGATCCATTCTAATTCATTTGCACGAATATATCCATTCTAATTTATTCGTACGATCCATTCTAATTCATTCGCACGAATGTATCCATTCTAATTCATTCATACGATTCATTCTAATTCATTCGTATGAGCTATTCTAATTCATTCGTACGATCCATTCTAATTCATTCGTACGATCCATTGTAATTCATTCATACAATCCATTTAGATTCATTCGCACAAATGTATCCATTCAAATTCATTCGTACGATCCATTCTAATTCCTTCGTACGATCCATTCTAATTCATTCGTACGAATGTATCCATTCTAATTCATTCGTACGATCCATTCTAATTCATTCGTACGATCCATTCTAATTCATTCGTAAGATCCCTTCTAATTCATTCGTACGATCCATTCTAATTCATTCGTACGATCCATTCTAATTCATTCGCACGAATGTATCCATTCTAGTTCATTCGTATGATCCATTCTAATTCATTCGTACGATCCATTCTAATTCATTCGCACGATCCATTCTAATTCATTCGTACGATCAATTCTAATTCATTTGCACGAATGTATCCATTCTAATTCATTCGTACGATCCATTCTAATTCATTCATACGATCCATTCTAATTCATCCATTCAATTCCATTCTAATTCTTTCACACGATCTATTCTAATTCATTCGTAGGATCTATTCTAATTCATTCGTACAATGAGTAAGAATGGATCATACGAATAAAATAGAATGGATTGTACGAATGATTTAGAATGGATACATTCGTGCGAATGAATTAGAATGGATTGTGCGAATGAATTAGAATGGATCGTACGAATGAATTAGAATGGATCGTGTGAAAGAATTAGAATGGATTGTATGAATGAATTAGAATAGATTGTATGAATGAATTAGAATGGATCGTACGAAGGAATTAGAATGGATTGTACGAATGAATTAGAATGGATCGTACGAATGAATTAGAATAGATCGTACGAATGAATTAGAATGGATCGTGTGAAAGAATTAGAATGGATCGTACGAATGAATTAGAATGGATCATGTGAATGAATTAGAATGGATTGTACGAATGAATTAGAATGGATCGTGCTAATGAATTAGAATTGATCGAACGAATGAATTAGCATGGATCGTGCTTTCGTACGATCCATTCTAATTCATTCGTAAGATCCATTCTAATTCATTCGTACGATCCATTCTAATTCATTCGTACGATCCATTCTAATTCATTCGCACGAATGTATCCATTCCAGTTCATTCATACGATCCATTCTAATTCATTCGTACGATCCATTCTAATTCATTCATAAAATCTATTCTAATTCATTCATACAATCCATTCTAATTCTTTCACACGATCCATTCTAATTCATTCGTACGATCCATTCTAATTCATTCGCACAATCCATTCTAATTCATTCGTACGATCCATTCTAATTCCTTCGTACGATCCATTCTAATTCATTCGTACGATCTATTCTAATTCATTCGTACGATCCATTCTAATTCATTCGTACGATCCATTCTAATTCTAATTCTATTCTAAATCATTCATACAATCCATTCTAATTCATTCGCACGAATGTATCCGCGCCTCCACCACCTCCTCGCCCGGACGCCGGCCCAGGTCAGCCACCTGCCCCACTTCCCATTGTTCGCCACAAGATTCAAATGGTCGAGCCCGACGACCCTAACATCGACCTCCCGCTAACCATGGAAGAAGTCGAATCCGGGATGGCTCAGATTTTAATGGGCAACTTCCTCGGCAATCTGACCGTCCCTCTCCGTGTAGCAGTGCTGACGCCGGAGATGGAGGCCCGCGGGAAGAAGAAGGCCAAGCGCGCGAGGCCCGCGCCTTCGAACGCCCAGACGGAGCTGTGGCGAAAAGCGCTGGATGAGGCAGGCTTGGACTCGGAGCCCGAGTGGACGGGCTCCGAGGAGGAGGCAACAGGCTCCGAGGAGGAAGAGCCCGCCCCTCAAGCTCTCCGGGCGGAGCCTGCCGCTCCCGCCCAAGTAGAGAAGCCCCCGGCTCCATCAGCTCCCGCACCAGGGGCGGGACCGAGCGTACGAATGAATTAGAATGGATCGAACCAATTAATTAGAATGGATCATACGAATTAATTAGAATGGATCATACGAATGAATTAGAATGGATCGTACGAATGAATTAGAATGGATCGTACGAATGAATTAGAATGGTTACATTCATGCGAATGAATTAGAATAGATCGTGCGAATGAATTAGAATGGATCAAATGAATGAATTAGAATGGTTACATTCATGCGAATGAATTAGAATGGATCGTACGAATGGATTAGAATGGATCGTACGAATGGATTAGAATGGATACATTCGTGCGAATGAATTAGAATAGATTGTATGAATGAATTAGAATGGATCGTACGAATGAATTAGAATGGATCGTATGAGTGAATTAGAATGGATACGAAGGAATTAGAATGGATCGTACGAAGGAATTAGAATGGATCGTACGAATGAATTAGAATAGATATATTCGTGCAAATGAATTAGAATGGATCGTATAAATGAATTAGAATGGATCATATGAGTGAATTAGAACGGATAGTACAAATGAAGTAGAATGGATCATATGAATGAATTAGAATGGATACATTCGTGCGAATGAATAAGAATGGATCGTATGAATGAATTAGAATAGATTGTGCGAATGAATTAGAATGGATCGTACGAATGAATTAGAATGGATACATTCGTGCGAATAAATTAGAATGGATTGTATGAATGAATTAGAATGGATCGTACGAACGAATTAGAATGGATCGTACGAATGAATTAGAATAGATTGCGCAAATAAATTAGAATGGATCGTGCGAATGAAATAGAATGGATACAAATGAATTAGAATGGATTATACGAATGAATTAGAATGACGATCCATTCTTACTCATTCGTAGGATCCATTCTAATTTATTCGCACGAATGAATCCATTCTAATTCATTCGTACGTCTAATTCTTTCGTACGGTCCATTCTAATTCATTCGCACAATCCATTCTATTTCATTCGTACGATCCATTCTTACTCATTCGTATGATCCATTATGGATACCTTCGTGCGAATGAATTAGAATGGATCATACGAATGAGTAAGAATGGATCGTACGAATGAAATAGAATGGATTGTGCGAATGAATTAGAATGGATCGTACGAATGAATTAGAATGGATCGTGCGAAAGAATTAGAATGGATTGTATGAATGAATTAGAATAGATCGTATGAATGAATAAGAATGGATCGTACGAATGAATTAGAATGGATCGTACAAATGAATTAGAATGGATAAATTCGTGCGAATGAATTGGAATGGATACATTCGTGCGAAAGAATTAGAATAGATCGTATGAATGAATTAGAATGGATCCTATGAATGAATTAGAATGGATCATGCGAATGAATTAGAATGGATCGTACGAATGAATTAGAATGGATCGTGCTAATGAATTAGAATTGATCGAACAAATGAATTAGCATGGATCGTGCTAATGAATTAGAATGGAACGTACGAATGAATTAGAATGGATCGTGTGAAAGAATTAGAATGGATTGTATGAATGAATTAGAATAAATTCGTACGATCCATTCGAATTCATTCACACGATCCATTCTAATTCATTCATACGATCTAATCTAATTCATTTATACAATCCACTCTAATTCTTTCACACGATCCATTCTAATTCATTCGTAGGATCCATTCTAATTCATTCGTACAATCTATTCTATTTCATTCGTACGATCTATTCTTACTCATTCGTATGATCCATTCTAATTCATTCGGACGAATGTATCCATTCTAATTTATTCGTACGATCCATTCTAATTCATTCGTACGATCCATTCTAATTCATTCGTCCGATACATTCTAATTCATTCGCACGAATGTATCCATTCTAATTCATTCGTACGATCCATTCTAATTCATTCGTACGATCCATTCTAATTCATTCGTAAGATCCATTCAAATTCATTCGTACGATCCATTCTAATTCATTCGTACGATCCATTCTAATTCATTCGCACAAATGTATCCATTCTAGTTCATTCGTACGATCCATTCTAATTCATTCATACGATCCATTCTAATTCATTCGCACGATCCATTCTAATTCATTCGTACGATCCATTCTAATTCATTCATACGATCCATTCTAATTCATTCGTACGATCCATTCTAATTCATTCGCACAAATGTATCCATTCTAATCCATTCGTACGATCCATTCTAATTCATTCGCACGATCCATTCTAATTCATTCGTACGACCCATTCTAATTCTTTCACACGATCCATTCTAATTCATTCGTACGATCCATTCTAATTCATTCGCACGATCCATTCTAATTCATTCGTACGATCCATTCTAATTCATTCATACGATCCATTCTAATTCATTCATACGATCCATTCTAATTCATTCGTACGATCTATTATAATTCATTCGCACGATCCATTCTAATTCATTCGTACGATCCATTCTAATTCATTCGCACGATCTGTTCTTATTCATTCGCACAATCCATTCTAATTCATTCGCACAAATGTATCCATTCTAATTCATTCGTATGATCCATTCTAATTCATTCGTACGATCCATTCTAATTCTTTCGTATGATCCATTCTAATTAATTCGTATGATCCATTCTAATTCATTCGTACGATCCATTCTAATTCATTCATACAATCCATTCTAATTCATTCGTACGATCCATTCAAATTCACTCATACGATCCATTCTAATACATTCATACGATCCATTCTAATTCATTTGCACGAATATATCCATTCTAATTCATTTGTACAATCCATTCTAATTCCTTCGTACGATCCATTCTAATTCATTCGTACGATCTATTCTAATTCATTCGTACGATCCATTCTAATTCATTTGTACGATCCATTCTAATTCCTTCGTACGATCCATTCTAATTCATTCGTACGATCCATTCTAATTCATTCGTACGAATGGATACATTCGTACGAATGGATACATTCGTACGAATGGATACATTCGTACGAATGGATACATTCGTACGAATGGATACATTCGTGTGAATGAATTAGAATGGATCGTACGAATGAGTAAGAATGGATCGTACGAATGAAATAGAATGGATTGCACGAATGAATTAGAATGGATCGTACGAATGAATTAGAATGGATCGTGTGAAAGAATTAGAATGGATCGTACGAATGAATTAGAATGGATCGTACGAAGGAATTAGAATGGATCGTACGAATGAATTAGAATGGATTGTACGAATGAATTAGAATGAATCGTACGAAGGAATTAGAATGGCTCGTACGAATGAATTAGAATGGATATATTCGTGCAAATGAATTAGAATGGATCGTATGAATGTATTAGAATGGATCGTATGAGTGAATTAGAATCGATCGTACGAATGAATTAGAATTGATCGTACGAATGAATTAGAATGGATCGTGCGAATGAATTAGAATGGATCGTACGAATGAACTAGAATGGATCGTACAAATGAACTAGAATGGATACATTCGTGCGAATGAATTAGAATAGATCGTACGAATGAATTAGAATGGTTCGTACGAATAAATTAGAATGGATACATTCGTGCGAATGAATTAGAATGGATCGGACGAATGAATTAGAATGGATCGTACGAATGAATTAGAATGGATCGTACGAATGAATTAGAATGGATCGTATGAATAAATTAGAATTGATACATTCGTGCGAATAAATTAGAATTGATCATACGAATGAATTAGAATGGATCGTGCGAATGAATTAGAATGGATCGTACGAATGAATTAGAATGGATCGTACGAATGAACTAGAATGGATATATTCGTGGGAATGAATTAGAATGGATCGTACGAATGAATTAGAATGGATCATACGAATGAATTAGAATGGATCGTACGAATAAATTAGAATGGATCGTACGAATGAATTAGAATGGATACATTCGTGCGAATGAATTAGAATGGATCGGACGAATGAATTAGAATGGATCGTACGAATGAATTAGAATGGATCGTACGAATAAATTAGAATGGATCGTATGAATGGTTTAGAATGGATATATTCGTGCGAATGAATTAGAATGGATCGGACGAATGAATTAGAATGGATCGTACGAATGAATTAGAATGGATCAAATGAATGAATTAGAATGGTTACATTCATGCGAATGAATTAGAATGGATCGTACGAATGGATTAGAATGGATCGTACGAATGGATTAGAATGGATACATTCGTGCGAATGAATTAGAATGGATCATACGAATGAGTAAGAATGGATCGTACGAATAAAATAGAATGGATTGTACGAATGAATTAGAATGGATCGTGCGAATGAATTTGAATGGATCGTACGAATGAATTAGAATGGATCGTGCTAATGAATTAGAATTGATCGTATGAATGAAATAGAATGGATTGTACGAATGATTTAGAATGGATCGTACGAATGAATTAGAATGGATCGTACAAATGATTTAGAATGGATACATTCGTGCGAATGAATTAGAATGGATCATACGAATGAGTACGAATGGATCGTACGAATGAAATAGAATGGATTGTACGAATGAATTAGAATGGATTCGTACGAATGAATTATAATGGATACATTCGTGCGAATGAATTAGAATGGATCGTACCAATGAGTAAGAATGGATCGTACGAATGAAATAGAATGGATTGTGCGAATGAATTAGAATGGATCGTACGAATGAATTAGAATGGATCGTGTGAAAGACTTAGAATGGATTGTATGAATGAATTAGAATAGATCGTATGAATGAATTAGAATGGATCGTACAAATGAATTAGAATGGATCGTACGAATGAATTAGAATGGATCGTACGAATGAATTAGAATGGATACATTCATGCGAATGAATTAGAATGGATACATTCGTGCGAAAGAATTAGAATAGATCGTATGAATGAATTAGAATGGATCCTATGAATGAATTAGAATGGATCGTGCGAATGAATTAGAATGGATCGTACGAATGAATTAAAATGGATCGTGCTAATGAATTAGAATTGATCGAACGAATGAATTAGCATGGATCGTGCTAATGAATTAGAGTGGAACGTACGAATGAATTAGAATGGATCGTGTGAAAGAATTAGAATGGATTGTATGAATGAATTAGAATGAATTCGTATGATCCATTCGAATTCATTCGCACAATCCATTCTAATTTATTCATACGATCCATTCTAATTCATTCATACAATCCATTCTAATTCTTTCACACGATCCCTTCTAATTCATTCGTAGGATCCATTCTAATTCATTCGTACAATCTATTCTATTTCATTCGTACGATCCATTCTTACTCATTCGTATGATCCATTCTAATTCATTCGGACGAATGTATCCATTCTAATTTATTCGTACGATACATTCTAATTCATTCGTACGATCCATTCTAATTCATTCGTACGATCCATTCTAATTCATTCGTCCGATCCATTCTAATTCATTCGCACGAATGTATCCATTCTAATTCATTCGTACGATCCATTCTAATTCATTCGTACGATCCATTCTAATTCATTCGTAAGATCCATTCTAATTCATTCGTACGATCCATTCTAATTCATTCGCACGAATGTATCCATTCTAGTTCATTCGTACGATCCATTCTAATTCATTCATACGATCCATTCTAATTCATTCGCACGATCCATTCTAATTCATTCGTACGATCCATTCTAATTCATTCATACGATCCATTCTAATTCATTCGCACAAATGCATCCATTCTAATTCATTCGTACGATCCATTCTAATTCATTCGCACGATCCATTCTAATTCATTCGTACGATCCATTCTAATTCATTCGCACGATCTGTTCTTATTCATTCGCACAATCCATTCTAATTCATTCGCACAAATGTATCTGTTGGGGGTAGCTGAAATCTGCCCTGGAGTTCGCACCTCCCCCCCCCCCCCCCCCCCGTACTCACCAAATCACCTTGACAGGGAGCGAGATCCACATTGGGTTGAAGGGGCCTAGGCCAAGAACACTCTTAGGAGCTCGCCTAAGCTCGCTGGAGCTCGCCTGAGCTCGCCCAGGAGCTCGCCTAAGCTCGCTCAGGAGCTCGCCTAAGCTCGCTGGAGCTCGCCTAAGCTCGCTCAGGAGCTCGCCTAAGCTCGCTGGAGCTCGCCCAGGAGCTCGCCTAAGCTCGCCCAGGAGCTCGCCTGAGCTCGCCTAAGCTCGCTCAGGGGCTCGCCTAAGCTCACTGGAGCTCGCCTAAGCTCGCTCAGGGGCTCGCCTAAGCTCGCTGGAGCTCGCCTAAGCTCGCTCAGGAGCTCGCCTAAGCTCGCTCAGGAGCTCGCCTAAGCTCGCTGGAGCTCGCCTGAGCTCGCCCAGGAGCTCGTCTAAGCTCGCCCAGGAGCTCGCCTTAGCTCCCCATCGGAGGTCGCCCACAATGTATGAAAGGATGCCAGGTGTCGAAACCCCACGGAAGCTACGTGGTCAAACGTGGTCCACGGAAGCCCGCTCGAATCAGTTCGAGACCTCCCAGACTTGAATATTCCAGAATAGCCACCTGGCAGTGACAAGAAAGATGCTCTCCCCCACTCAAACCGCCTGGCAGGCTCGGCGACAAAGAATGTCAGGGCGTGAGTACCAAGGACTGTCAGAGACCCACGCGAGCCGGATCGTGGGGGTCTAGAAGGCACTAGAAGAATCTCCATGTGTCGGGCCACGGTAGGCCGTCGATTGCTATAAATGCTCACCCCCAGGCTGCATAGTACAGGTTCGAAACCCTATTCCCTTCTACTTTTGTCCACTAAAGCTCGTCGTTGTGCAATTGAGACTGACTTGAGCGTCGGAGGGTCTGTGCTCCGAAGGGAGCCAGTCGTTCTAACGCTTTTTCTTTGTCTTGCAGGCATCCCGCTCGGACCAGCGAAAAAAAATCCCCCAACATTTGGCGCCGTCTGTGGGATCTTTCGACTGGTTCCGGCGAGAACGCCCACGACCACACGGTTGAGCGCCGTTGGCTCTCGTAACCCCAAAGATGGCTCCGGCGACAAGGGGACGTAGGCGACCAAGGACCCGTGCGAGATCTGCGCGCAGCGAACCTCCTGTTGAGACCCCTCAGCCCCAGGTCCCGCTCAGTGACCAGCTCTTGTTGGAGATGTTGGCCACCCAGCGGGCCATGATGGAGGAACTGACGCGATTGCATCAGGCTCCGGCGGCCAGCCGACGGTCTGGGCCGGCGAAGACGGCGTCTCCGGTGCGACCACCGGCGTCAACATCGTATCCGCCCACGACCATTCCGGCACGGCAGGTTTCCCGCCAGGAACCCCTGGTCGAGAGAGCGGCCGTGCGCGGGGTGCCAGAAACCCCGCTTACGAGGCTGCAGAAGCTGGTAACCCAACGGTCTAGCAACCAGGCGACCTCGCGGGCGACCATCCCTCGCCGCCGTAGCCGGAGCGCCGATTCTAACGAGTCGGAGGCAAGATCTCTAGAGCGGGATCGCGACCCGCGCCATCGGCGACGCGGGAAAGAGCCCGCAGTGGCTACGCCTTCCGAAGCTCGAGAGGCAACGGCCTCCCACAGACCAACCGCCACGCTGAAGGAATTCGTGGGCGAACAGCGAGGAGGCCGCCGAGCGGTAGCCCCCGAGGGTCGCCACGGGGCGGATCCGAACCTCTCTCGAGGGAGCGTGCTCGGCCGCCTAGGACCTGTGCAGCAGCCTCTGGGAGTTGTCCCCGGGCATTGGCAGCGACCTAACGCGACGGTAGACCTGCTGGAGGACCTCACTGCCCACGGGGGTAGCTCGCCTTTCACAAGCGAGGTGCACCAAGGAGGTTTCCCTCACCATTGGACACCGCCTAAGTTTGTATTGTTCGATGGGTCACAAGATCCAGTCGACCACCTATTGGCTTACCGGAAGCTGTTATTCTTCCGGGACCAAGATCATGTTTTGTGCCGGGCTTTCCCGAGTAGCTTGACGGGCTCGGCGTTAAATTGGTTCCACAAGTTGCCGTCGGGAACCATTCCAGACTTCCCAACTCTCTCTAGGTTGTTTCTGGAGCAGTACCGGTGCAACAGACAGCCCCCTAAGAGGATCGAGTCCCTCTTCGCTCTGTCCATAGGAGCCCGCGAAACTCTTCGAAGCTTCGCGACGCGCTTCCGAAGTGCCTACCTCGCTCTGGAGGACGCTGTCGGCCAAGATCGCACAACGGTGAGCGCGTTCCGGAACGCCCGCCCCGAGGGGAGCAAGCTTCATGACGCCCTGGTAATCAAGGATCCCCGCACGATCGTCGAGCTATTCGCTTTTGTCCAGCAGCACATTAAGCTCGAAGATGCGGTGTTAGATCGGAAGGGAAAGGCAGTCGAGCAGCGACCTCCTCCGGCTCAGCGACCTCTCGTCGTTAAGGCCGTGGAGAGGCGGGAGGCGCCACAGGTGGCACCTTTGCCCGGACCGCCCGCAGCTCCTGCCGTACAGCACGCGGAAGCCCCCCCGGTGGTCGCTGGAAGGCCGGCGAACTGGCGCCTGCCTCCGGGACCCGGAGAGCGGGATTTCACTGTGTTGACCCACTCGCCAGGGCAAATCTTCCACCAGATTCGGAATGAACCTTTCTTTCAGTATCCACCCCCCTGCAGGTCGGGGAGCCCGGCTCAACCGACAATTCACGGCGTTGCGCCTTTCATCGCAGCCCCGGGCATCACACCAACAGATGCCGGGCTCTGAAGGACCACCTCGAGGACTTGGTCACCCAGGGCCATTTGAATCAGTTTATTTCGTCTCCAAGGAGGTTCAAGGTGATACCGGCACGGGCTCCTCGGGAGGGAGATCGCCCGGGGCCCGCTGAGCCCGCCCTGCCTCCCCCGCCCTTGAGAGGGCCGGCGGTCTGTCACACCATCAACGGGCGCCTGAACGGCCCAAGATCCAGCAACGAGGTGCGGCGACAAGTTAGAGAGATGGAGCGGGCTCAGAAGGTATTCTCCGTTTCTCTGACCCCTGTATTGCTCCAAACCCCAAGGGTGGAAGCCTGAGACTTTATTTGGTTCTCGGAGGAGGACATGGCCGGGGTCGTTACCCCCCACAATGACCCCCTCGTCATACGCCTTATGATGGCAAACATCGAAGTAAGGCGGGTCCTGATTGACACGGGAAGTGCAGTAGACGTCCTGTTCTTGTCGGCCTTCCAGCGAATGGGACTGAGACAAATCGATTTGTTTCCCTCAACGGGCTCGCTCACCGGTTTTACTGGCGAGGTCGCTAAGGTGGTAGGGGAGATAACCCTCACCGTAACGGCGGGCCCGGAGGTACGACAAGTCCGCTTCGCGGTGGTGGATGGGCAGTCCGCTGTCAATGCCATCCTAGGGCGACCTTGGTTGAGGCAGATGAAAGCGGTGTCCTCGCCTAATCACCAGGCCTTCAAGTTTCCCACCGATAGAGGGGTCGTGGTGATTCGAGGAGATCAGGTCGCTGCAACCAGGTGTGAGCAGGACGTCTTTCACCTCGCAGACGTCGAGGTCGCTGAGGCCAAGAGGCCCGCGCCCTCCTAGCAATTAGCGATCACCTCGAGCGGGCTCCCTCGAAGCCCGAGAGAGTCTCCTCGCTTAAATCCCCTACTTCACCCCCGGGTGGGAGCGGTGTGGATCTTGAGCTCGAGGAGAAAGGCCGCCTACTAGGGTCCCAGAGAGGAAGTTTTCCCATTGCCGAGTCGCTGCAAGAAGTCAATATCGGTAGCGAGGATGGGCCGAGGATCGTTAGTCTCGGGACCTCGCTAACCAAGGGCGAGGCCCTGGCCCTAACCAATATACTCAGGGAGTACCGCGATGTGTTCGCCTGGAGCTTTGCGGATATGCCAGGGATTGACCCGGAGGTCGCCTGTCATCGTCTGCACACCATGAAGGAATTCCCGCCGGTCAAGCAGAAAGCTCGGCACATACCTGCTGCGAAGTCGATTGCAGTGGCGGCGGAGATAGACAAGCTAGAGCGAGCTGGCTTTATTCGCGAGGCGCACTTTCCCGAGTGGATCTCCAATATCGTGGCGGTGCCCAAGAAGAGCGGGGCGGTCAGAGTGTGCATTGACTTCTCCGACCTCAATAAGGCATGCCCGAAGGATGGTTTTCCACTTCCACGAATAGGCGCACTGGTCGACGTAGCTGTCGGGTTCCAGGCCCTGTCCTTCATGGATGGATATTCAGGGTATAACCAGATACCTCTACACGTCGATGATCAAGAGAAGACCGCTTTCTATTCTGGGGCGGGCTACCAGAAGCTATTCTGCTATCGCGTGATGCCTTTTGGACTTAAGAACGCTGGAGCGACCTACCAAAGGTTAATAACTCAGATGTTTAAGGGTCAGATCGGAAGGAATGTTGAAGTTTATGTAGACGACCTCCTGGTGAAAAGTCGAGAACGAGAGGGGCATGTCGCCGACCTCCGCGAAACCTTCGAAGTGTTGAGAAAGTACCAAATAAGGCTGAACCCGGCGAAGTGCGCATTCGGGGTGACTTCTGGGAAATTCCTAGGGTACCTGGTCACCCACCGGGGGATCGAGGCGGACCCTGGGCAAATCCGAGCACTTGTCGAGATGCCCGCACCAAGAACCCGGCAGGAAGTCCAGAGGTTGAGCGGGCAAATCGCCGCGCTCAATCGATTCATCTCCAAATCCTCAGACAACTGCCGACCTCTTTTCGAGCTACTACGAAAAGAAGCGATCATTTGTTGGGATGAAAAGTGCGAGCGCGCCTTTCAAAAGATCAAGGATTACCTGACAAGCCCGCCAATCCTAGCAGTACCAAAAGATGGCACCGAGCTTGGCGTATACCTCGCGGTCACGGAGAATGCGGTGAGCGGGGTCCTTGTTGTGGAAGAAGCAAAGGTGGAGCGGCCTGTCTACTTTGTAAGCCACACAATGCTTCCCGCCGAGCTCCGGTATCGACCAATCGAGAAGGTCGCATTGGCCTTGGTCCTTACCGCGAGAAAGCTCCACCCCTACTTCTTGGCGCACCCTGTCAAGGTCATCACGGAGCACCCTCTAAAGAGCGCGCTCTCCAGACCCTCGGTAGCCGGCAGGCTCTACCGTTGGTCCGCCGAGCTTGCCGCCTATGGTTTGGAGTATGTCCCTCGAGTTGCTGTCAAAGGACAGGCGCTCGCCGATTTCTTGGCGAACTTCCCCATAGAAGAACCGGTCCAGTACCAGGAGGATGAGCCAACTGAGGCACACCCTAGGAAGGCGAGGTTCTTGGACAACCAAGGCGAGCTTCCTCCAACTAAGTGTTCAGAGGAGGCGGGCTGGGAATTATTCGTCGATGGATCCTCCAATGCTTTGGGGGCCGGGATCGGGGTTGCACTGATCGCTCAATCGGTAATTCTTGAGAAATCAGTCCGGCTGGATTTCGCGGCCACCAACAACGAAGCAGAATCTGAGGCATTGCTGGCTGGTCTGGAGCTCGCTCAAGAGGTAGGCGCCAAACGCTTGAAGGTTTTCAGCGATTCCCAGCTAATTATTTGCCAAATCAATGGAGAGTACGCCTCCCGGGATGCACGAATAGCGGGCTATGTGGATCTGGTAAAGGGCAAGGCCGCAGAGTTCAAAAAGATCTCTTTCGAGCAAATCCCTCGAGCCGATAATAGGCGAGCTGATGCCTTGGCAAACGCTACCTCCCTACTGGGAACATCAGAAGCTCGACAGATCCTCATCGAGGTCCAAAACCAGTCTCGGCTCCGACTGATAGAGCCCGCTGTTAACCAAGTCTCCGCCGACTTACCACCCAGCGGGTGGACCGCCCCCATTCTTCATTTTCTCCAGAAGGGCGAGCTTCCAGAGGATAGAGAGGAAGCCCGACGAGTGGAGAAATGTGCTGGGCGCTACCTCATTCGCTGGGATCGCCTTTTTCGAAGATCCTTTGGCGGGCCAAATCTCCGTTGCGTTGAGAGCCCGGAGACCGAAGAAGTTCTGAATTGTATTCATTCCGGCGAGCTAGGGAACCACGCTGGTGGGCGGTCTCTAGCTATGAAAGTTCAGAGGCAAGGATACTGGGGGCCCACTCTGGAGCAAGATGCCTTGAAGATCGCACAAAGCTGCATCCAATGCTAGAAGCACGCCACGACAAATCATATGCCCGCAGAGGAACTGCATCCTCTGGCGAGCCCCTAGTGTTAGAATTGGTGAGGTCTACAGCTCGTAAAACCTATAGTTTAGCTATGTTTGGTTGATAGTATAGGAATGCATATTGGTACGTACCTTAGTACGTGTTCTGATTACAGAACAGAGAGCCATGGCTATATGGTAATCCACTTGAGTGGGAGACTCAAGGGACTGGTCCTATGTAACCTAAATACGTTCGCAGCTCTGATAAGGGTTGGTCGCCCTATCAGGATAAGCTGTTGGGATGACAGAGCATGGATGTCTCCACCACGGTCATTACCAGGCACAGTGTCTATGGCCGAACGGAATCAATACGGTGCACAGATCGATGAGCAGACATTGGTGCACTAAACCGTGTTTCTGCTTAGGGTAAAACGGTCCTAAACCCTGAGGAACCATGTCTGGTGGACTAACCAGTTGTGTGGTACTTAGGCGCACCAATGTGTGAGGATCCGGATACAGTGATCCAAAACCACGGTGTACTGGGTTACCCGGCTAGCGTTGCATTAGCGTGTCACTCCTGTAGGCTATCCACACCCCTAACGAGAGGTGCGTTCCTTGGTCTGACCTACGTCGTATTAAACCCTGGCCAGGTGGTCATCAGTTGGACTGATGACGGATCCGGTTGCTCGTCAGAGTAATCGGAGGTACGATGTATGTGGTCAACCTGGAAGGAACCGAGTCATATGAGCACTCGAGTCTGACGGTATTCTCCACCGCTCGAGTTACGTCATGGCACCAAGTGGAGGGACAGCGGGTTTACCATACTAAGCGGAGAGCAGGGGTATGAGGGAGAACATAGTAAGTCCGGGGGAATTGGAGTGCAGTCTGCGTCGCACTCTGGGTGGCTACGCAGGTTAACTAGGACTCAGAGGATCGATGGTACACTCGGGTAGTATGTCGATCGAGTCTGAGTTGGAAGCCATGAACCCTGGTCCCTGAAGGTTCCACCTTATCGACATTATGTACGGTTCTTATACCATCTCGTCGAAACACAAAACGTAGTTAAAGGAAGCGAGAAGTCCAAGCCTACGCTCCATGAGTGCTTCGCACTAGTGCACGGTAGATGCATAGCTACATGTGTGCACTAAGGGGAAACCCTAGGTTAGTGCAGAGACGCATGTAACAATTCCTTGTCATAAGTGGACTTTGCCACATGGGTGCGATGCACCGGGACATGTTGCGAGTTGACTAGTTGACTTCACTAGGGGCACCCTACGGGAACCTCAGAGAATAGTGAAATCACTGGTGCACTTCACTTATGTGTGCCTTGCAAAGTCTCGTACACGAGGAACGGCCAACTAGTGACATAAGGGCGTTTTGGTCAAACCATGCATCACTATGTACTAAGGGGGCCGGCCCTAAGTGTTGAGAGACTGGTCAAGGCCGGCCCTATTAGTTTCAGGAGGTTGTTGCCTCCGATGAAAGGGCCAGTCATGAGGCGCAGAAAACGGGCTGGTTTTGACCGTTTTCGAAAACAAGGAAAAGATAGAGATAAAAGAAGAGATATATAGGGAGAGGTTTGAATCAGTCAATCCTATCCGCTAGGCTTATCCGTAAGGGGGGGGGGGGGGACGAAATTAATGAGCCCATGCAAGCCTAGGGCCGGCCCAAGCCATGGGGAAGCCCTAGGCGCCCCCCTCTTCTCTCTTCGCATCTCCTCTCTCATCTCTCTCTCCCTCGCTTGCGCCATTGGATGGCGACTCATCTTCCTCACGTGGTGTTCTGTAGAAGGAGAAGGATCGTCGTATAGAGGCACTCAGAGATCCATCGATGAGGTGCCGTGCATCGTATGAGATCGGGTGAACTAGAAGGCATCTCCAGCAACCTTTTGCTGTCCAGAATCTGCACAGAAAATCAGCGTTGTTTCTGTGATTCCGGGAGCTACAGAAGTCCAAACGACGTGAAACGTGTTGTAAAAGTTGCGTCTTGAAGTTGGCTACCTGCAGTCAAAATTTCAGCTCAATTGGAGTTTGGAACGGAAAGTTATGTCCGTCGCACCGAAGCTATGTCGAGCAGATCCGTAGCCCGTCTTCATCGACAAAGAAGAGATTTGTCGCGGTGAAAGATTCCGCACGCAGGTATGATCTTTAACAAGTAGATCTAACATAATTAGAACATGCATATATGCTAGATTGTTCTTTTGCGTTAGATCGTCGTTAGGGGTTCGCGTAGTTGCCATGCTAGTTTCATACACGCATATGTAGATCGTTTCGATGAAAATTTTGATTTGTAACGCACACCGACTACGGTCCTTGGACCTTCACTTTGCTTCCGCTACGGGCCTCTGCCAGGGATTTATTTCCAATAATTGGTATCAGAGCACGCTAGTGGTGTGCGTTTCATATTTTTCATGAAACTGTCATGTGCGTGCATGAATAGTATGTGCCGCCATCGGGGTTCTACGAGTAGATCATGCATAGTATATTTTGTATGTTCTATGAATCATTCTTGCAGGGCGCCGCTTCTAAAAATTATTCTGGATATGTGAATGCTTGCTACCAGGGGTCGGACCCCGTGTTAGCGAATATTTGTCTGGATGTATTTTCTTCTGTGTGTGTGGATAGTTTTTAGAGCCTTAGTCGGGCAAGTGGTGGAAGATGACCACCCATGATTCCCAGGCTTTTAGCTTGGTTTGTTTTCCTTTTTTGTTCTAGGAAATTGTGTACGAGCGAGCACTTGATCGAAGCGTACTAGATCTTTTTCGGTTACAGATTGAAGAGGAGGACCTACCGTGAAGATCCACCACCGGGAGGACGAGCGGAACCTTGGAGGACGATGGTGATCCGGCGAAGCGTACACGATGACGGCAAAGGGCATAAAGTGTCAGGAGATCGTATACAGAGGCTTGCACCGGATCGAGGAGCCTTGTGAAGGAGACAGAGAGCCTGCGCTGTGCCAGTCAGGTTCAGGGGTCGGACCCTGAACTTGATTCAGTTGTGTGCTTGTTTCTTTCAGTAGTTCTTTATATTTCTGTAGAGAACCCCGATGCGATAATTTGATTATCTGTATTAGAGGGATGCCCTTTCCCCTCGGGTCCTAGCGACCTTATTAGGATAGGATTCCACTAGTGACGCCTATTATTTAATTGACCCTTGATGATAGCATGAATTCCTCACATTTGGTTATGCCCCCATTAGGTCAACACCCGATTAGTCGGGTGTGCCTATTTGGCAAGCATCGAAACCTAGAATGAGTTGGAATTCTACTATGACATCATTCGTCAAATTTATAAGCGAGGCGCCATGGTAGTGGAAGACCTTTCCTGTCAGTCTGACCTTAGGTTAGGCTCAAGGGCATTAGTGTGATAGCCAAGTTTGCGAAGCATCGATGTTCTTGGGATATGTAATGTGACCCTTGAGTGGAGAAATCCACTTGAGGCAGAGACTATGATATTCCGAGATCGATTAATGCTTCACGAAAGGCTTGAAACGTTAGTAGGAGCACGGTAAGACCAGGGTCTAGTGTATAGGTTGTCGTGAGCTTAGTATACACTCATACTTGTATAAAATAACCCTCAAATTTAATAAGGGATGCAAGAGAGAACTTTTAGAGATCCCCTGGCCTCCACGGCCAATCACTTCGTGCTCGGGTGGGAGGGCATAACTCAACAACCCCCTCGGGTGAGAGCTGTGTTTTTCCATGCCAAGTTACTTAGTGATCTCCCTCGGGATATGGCGGTTACGGCGCCAAGGGTTCAGGCTTTACTCACCCTCGTGGGGGCCGTTAGAACTTCCGTTCCGTAATTGCCTAGGCTCGTGGTTAAGCATCCGAAGTACACATGAGGTATTCATTGCGAAGACAATGGTGATCACGTGGTACTGGCCAAAAGATAACCATGGTTCATCAAAGCCCTTAGTTGGCAGATTTGGATAGGGTCAAGGGAAAGACCCGTGTAAGCGGATGACCTGCACACTGCCCTCTCGGACAGGTGCAGTCTATTCCGAGATCTTACATACATGGTTAAATTAATCAATAGAAGTGTCTTCGCTGTGAGGGTAGCGCTGACATTTGGATATAATTAGCTTGTTTTCAAAAATCCATAAAATAAGTTAAAGTTATTTTGCATTCTTTTTCATTCAACCATATAGTTCCCCAATCCGTTATCCCATAAGAGAACCAGTTATCGGGTCTCTAACTACGTAGAGCGGAAGTGTTTTTTCTTTAGCTTATGCATAGGGTAGTAAACGTACATTGGCTTCCAATCTTAATATCCCTGTACTAGACCTAATGGGTCCAGATATCACTAGGGCACTAACTAGGGCATATGATGACTAGCGAGAATCTGAGGAGATGTGCAAGTTCTGTGTCATATCAGACTTGCAGACAGCTCTTTAGAAGCGAGTCAGAGATATGCTGGGTCTTCTCTAATAAAGTTTTACTTGCATAAGATGTCTGGAAGGCGGAGTCGATAGACTCATCGCTTATCCACCAAGATACTTGTCGGTACCGAGATGTCAGTGGGTATGCTTGTTCGGGAATATATACTTGAGTTCCAGATCGAACTAGATTCCAAAGACATAGTACCAGATAACGAGGTGGTGGAAGACGTCTGTCTAGCATCCTTGTCTGGAACCTCGAAGGCGTTGTCAGAGACTTTAGCTTTAACAAGCTAGAGATGACAAACGCAGAACTTCTAAGGAGATTTCTAAGAGATAAAGGATGGGATCAAGATTAAAGGCAAAGCCTTTAGTGCTTAACCTAGGCCTTCTTTAGAAGAACCTAAGGAAGTAACTTATCAGAGATCGAAAACTATTATAGTGCAGAAACTAGTGTGGACTCCTAAGTCTGGTAACGCTAAGGACGGAAGAGTTTCTGTTTTAGCAAGTATAGGGGGTATTTGGAGATTGAGTATGGCCTCAGGATGTTAGGATTTTAGTCGCTATCTAGTAGCAGTTCTTATGCTACTTAGAATGTAGACTTCGGGTCTACAGAGATTCAAGGAAAGCAGAAGGCTACTTTATAGTGAAGTAATCCTAACATAGGTACTGATGCCATAAGCCGCTGCGGAAGCTGTTAGATATGAATGTCTTAGTTTTTCCAAAATACAGATTTTGTTTTTTAGAGATGTAGTTCTGTTTCCTCCTTAGTAAATAAAGTTTTTTAGTTTTAGACAGCACCGTATATGTGTATCTTAAACTGAAAAGATAGCTTCAATACTAGAGGAATAGATCAGAATAATCTCTTTAAATTTAATCTTAATTCGGAAATAGATTTCATGATACTGCAGCGTCAAATTTAAATTCATCTAAATCCTTCGGAGAATCTGTCTCATTTGTGATCCCTCTGATTTAGATATTTTGCCTCAGATAAGTTCAGAGGTGACAGAAGGCCGAGTTTCTGTTCACAGAATCATCGGAGATCCTTCTAACCTATGAGTGTAATCTGGAAGGCAGAAAAACTAAAAGGGTCATAAAGGTATGGGAGTTAGTTAATTTTGACGTCTATGGTTCCAAGAGCGTCCAGACGATAGGAGTCTCTTCGATTTAATCGAGGGAATGAGAACCTATCGGATGGGTTCCATAGGATCCTGAAGGAGCATGGGATTATCTCCTAGTTAAATGCTCCTAGGATGAAACGTCAGAATGAAGTCTCCGAGAGAAGGAATCGGACCCTGTTTGACATGGTCTGTAGTATGATGAATATTGCCAAATGTACTACCCACCCTTTGGTGGGGTTGTACCTTAAAACAGTAGCTTATATCTGAAACTCTCTCTCATCTAGATTAGTGCCTCAGACCTATAGAGAGCTATGGTCTAAGCGAAAGCTGACACTATAGAGTCTCGAGATATAGGGTTGTCCTGACTTGTGCAAAAGGACAAGAGGGATGAGATGGAGATGTAGTTCCAGGTATATCTGTTTGTAGGTTACCCTTAGGAGGCATAAGGTGGACTGTTCTATGATCTTGAGGTTTGGAAGGTAATCGTTTCTACGAATACCATCTACCTAGACCAGGATTATATTATAGACCATAAGTTTACCGGTAAGGTAGTTCTGGGTAAACTACTGGGTACTGGTAGAGAGTGCGCATCTAAAAACGTAGTGGGAGTAGATGATACAAGAAACTAGTATACCAGACACTGTAGAAACAATTCACTTTTGTACCACCACCACTTCGTCGTTGTGGGACCATCAGAGCTCCTGAAAGATACTATGGAGAAACTTCGATAGTTAATCCAGAGTTTCAGGAGGATGATCCCTAGAGCTACGAAGAAGTAGTGGGATCTTCCTTTCTACCACCACTACCTCGTCGTTGTGGGACCATCAGAGCTCCTGAAAGATACTATGGAGAAACTTTGATAGTTAATCCAGAGTTTCAAGAGGATGATCCCTAAAGCTACGAAGAAGTAGTGGGAGCTTCCGACAGCTCTGACTGACAAAAGACCATGAAGGCAAGCTTGCATCAATGTCCCTTGGAACAGTCTTGACACTTATAGCACTTTCACCCTTCAAGGTGTAGGAGGTGTATAAGAAGAGCACCCGGTTAAGACTTAAGTAGCTAGATTAGTTACCAAAGGAGAAGGGATTGACTATGTCAAAACCATCTCAATGGTAGCTATGCCTAAGTCTATAACGGATCCTCTTAATCCATCACAGCCTATTATAGTTGGGAGATCTGGTTGATGGATGTCAAGACAGTTATTCCCTAACGGGAATTTGGAAAGGACATATGGATGAGTAGCCCCAGGCTTTGTGTCAGTACGTTAGGAAGATATGGAATGCAAGTTGTAACGGTCCATTTATGGACTGATGCAAGCATCCAGGATGGAATGTCTATTTTGATCAAGGGAATCCGCTCACACGGATTTGATCAGAATGAGGATAAACCAAGTTGGTACAAGAAAGGTGCAATAGCTACAAGGGTATATTTAGTACTTTATGTTAACGATATTCTACTGATTGAAAATGACGTAGGAATATTGTTTACGGTAAAGGTTTGTAGTCATCACAATTCGATATGAAAGACCCTGGTGAGGCGAGTTATGCTCTGGGAATCAAGGTAACTCGAGATAACCAGAGCAAGATTCTCTTGCTGTCACAGGCTACGCATGAAGATAAGATTCTAGCCAGATTCATTTTACGAGGCTATATATCTATTGCGCAACAGGATTTATGGGTCGGTTTCAGTCGAACCCGGGTCCAAATCATTGGACTAAAGTGAAGGGTATACTCTGAAGTCCTCATCAAGTGAGGATTGTGAGTTAGCTTGCACTTCACAGGTCCTGATATCGATTGGACACACAAGATCCGACTTTGGTGTCAGATGTGAGTTCCAGAGAATCGATTTCAGGGATTATTTTTTATCTTGGGATTAGAAGC
Source organism: Chamaelirium japonicum (assembly GCA_947650365.1). NCBI lineage: Eukaryota > Viridiplantae > Streptophyta > Magnoliopsida > Liliales > Melanthiaceae > Chamaelirium > Chamaelirium japonicum. The sequence continues at coordinate 790,299 of CANTAL010000088.1, read as the reverse complement.
GGTAGTTGGTAGAGTGTGAAGTAAGAGTGCATCACAGACTCTACCATAGAGGCTTAGCATGTTATTGCGTGCGAAGTAGTATATCAGGTGGTAAGGCTTAGGAAGTTCTTAGAGAACTTGGGACGCGTACCAGAAGCTCAGTTATCTGTTGTTACAACAGAAGAGCGGTAAGTACGGTCCAAGGAGACTAGGCACCGCCGTGAGGGGAAACCCATCAAGTACAAACTCCACTTGTTCTGACAGTTATAGGAGGAAATGCAAGTAGCGGTACTGAGGTAGAATCTACAGACAATGCTGCCACTTCCTTTAGGGAATTCCTGCAAAGGCTTTTGGGCAGCATGTAGAAGCTACAGAGCTCAACACCGTTATTCCTCGTTAGACCTAGTGGGAGATTGTTAGAATTGGTGAGGTCTACAGCTCGTAAAACCTATAGTTTAGCTATGTATGGTTGATAGTATAGGAATGCATATTGGTACGTACCTTAGTACGTGTTCTGATTACAGAACAGAGAGCCATGGCTACATGGTAATCCACTTGAGTGGGAGACTCAAGGGACTGGTCCCATGTAACCTAAATACGTTCGCAGCTCTGATAAGGGTTGGTCGCCCTATCAGGATAAGCTGTTGGGATGACAGAGCATGGATGTCTCCACCACGGTCATTACCAAGCACAGTGTCTGTGGCCGAACGGAATCAACACGGTGCACAGATCGATGAGCAGACATCGGTGCACTAAACCGTGTTTCTGCTTAGGGTAAAACGGTCCTAAATCCTGAGGAACCATGTCTGGTGGACTAACCAGTTGTGTGGTGCTTAGGCACACCAATGTGTGAGGATCCGGATGCAGTGATCCAAAACCACGGTGTACTGGGTTACCCGGCTAGCGTTGCATCAGCGTGTCACTCCTGCAGGCTATCCACACCCCTAACGAGAGGTGCGTTCCTTGGTCTGACCTACGTCGTATTAAACCCTGGCCAGGTGGTCATCAGTTGGACTGATGACGGATCCGGTTGCTCTTCAGAGTAATCGGAGGTACGATGTATGTGGTCAACCTGGAAGGAACCGAGTCATATGAGCACTCGAGTCTGACGGTATTCTCCACCGCTCGAGTTACGTCATGGCACCAAGTGGAGGGACAGCGGGTTTACCATACTAAGCGGAGAGCAGGGGTATGAAGGAGAACATAGTAAGTCCGGGGGAATTGGAGTGCAGCCTGCGTCGCACTCTAGGTGGCTACGCAGGTTAACTAGGACTCAGAGGATCGATGGTACACTCGGGTAGTATGTCGATCGAGTCTGAGTTGGAAGCCATGAACCCTGGTCCCTGAAGGTTCCACCTTATCGATATTATGTACGATTCTTATACCATCTCGTCGAAACACAAAACGTAGTTAAAGAAAGCGAGAAGTCCAAGCCTACGCTCCATGAGTGCTTCGCACTAGTGCACGGTAGATGCGTAGCTACGTGTCTGCACTAAGGGGTAACCCTAGGTTAGTGCAGAGACGCATGTAACAATTCCTTGTCATAAGTGGACTTTGCCACATGGGTGCGATGCACCGGGACATGTTGCGAGTTGACTAGTTGACTTCACTAGGGGCACCCTACGGGAACCTCAGAGAATAGTGAAATCACTGGTGCACTTCACTTATGTGTGCCTTGCAAAGTCTCGTACACGAGGAACGGCCAACTAGTGACATAAGGGCGTTTTGGTCAAACCATGCGTCACTATGTACTAAGGGGGTCGGCCCTAAGTGTTGAGAGACTGGTCAAGGCCGGCCCTATTAGTTTCAGGAGGTTGTTGCCTCCGATGAAAGGGCCGGTCATGAGGCGCAGAAAACAGGCTGGTTTTGACCGTTTTCGAAAACAAGGAAAAGATAGAGATAAAAGAAGAGATATATAGGGAGAGGTTTGAATCAGTCAATCCTATCCGCTAGGCTTATCCGTAAGGATAAGGCCGGCCCTATATAAGGCATAGGGAGAGAGGGGGGGGACGAAATTAATGAGCCCATGCAAGCCTAGGGCCGGCCCAAGCCATGGGGAAGCCCTAGGCGCCCCCCTCTTCTCTCTTCGTATCTCCTCTCTCGTCTCTCTCTCCCTCGCTTGCGCCATTGGATGACGACTCGTCTTCCTCACGTGGTGTTCCGTAGAAGGAGAAGGATCGTCGTATAGAGGCACTCAGAGATCCATCGACGAGGTGCCGTGCATCGTGTGAGATCGAGTGAACTAGAAGGCATCTCCAGCAACCTTTTGCTGTCCAGAATCTGCATAGAAAATCAATATTGTTTCTATGATTCCGGGAGCTACAAAAGTCCAAATTTGTTGTAAAAGTTGCATCTCGAAGTTGGCTACCTGTAGTCCAAATTTCAGCTCAATTGGAGTTCGGAGCAGAAAGTTATGACCGTCGCACCGAAGCTATGTCGAGCAGATCCGTAGCCCGTCTCCATCGACAAAGAAGAAATTTGTCGCGGTGAAAGATTTCGCACGCAGGTATGATCTCTAACAAGTAGATCTAACATAATTAGAACATGCATATATGCTAGATTGTTCTTTTGCGTTAGATCGTCGTTAGGGGTTCGCGTAGTTGCCATGCTAGTTTCATACACGCATATGTAGATCGTTTCGATGAAAATTTTGATTTGTAACGCACACCGCCTACGGTCCTCGGACCTTCACTTTATTCCGCTGCGGGCCTCTGCCAGGGATTTATTTCCAACACCTGGTCGTTTCAACAGTGGGGGTTAGATATTATGGGACCTTTCCCCGTATCAGCCCGGCAAAAGAAATTCATCTTAGTGGCCACGGACTACTTCACCAAATGGGTGGAAGCGGTCCCGCTAGCTAAGATAGGCGAAAAGCAAGTGAAGGACTTCCTTTGGAAGAATATTTTCTGCCGGTTCGGTCTGCCTCGGGTATTTATCACCGACAATGGTCGCCAGTTCGACAATCGCTTGATCAGAAGCTTTTGTGTTGAATATGGAGTCGACCTAAGGTTCTCGTCCCCAAGGTACCCTCAAAGCAACGGGCAGGCCGAAGCAACGAATCGCGTGATCCTAGACAACCTTAAGAAAAGGCTGGAAGGGAAAAAAGGATTGTGGGAGCAGGAGCTCGATGGAGTCTTATGGGCCTATCGCACTACTCCACGTCGCTCAACTAATGAGTCCCCTTTCAGTCTCACTTTTGGTTGTGAGGCCGTGCTGCCAATAGAAGCCGAGCTGCCCACTGAAAGAAGGCTTGCGTCGGAGGAGGTCGATAATGACGCTCTACTCGCCGACTCCCTCGATCAGCTCGAAGAAAGACGAGAGCGCGCCAATCTACACCTCGCCGGATACAGACAAGAAATGAAGCGCGCCTATGACAAAAGAGTCGCCATCGGACATTCAAGGCTGGCGATCTGGTAATGAGAAAGGTGTTCGCAAACACGCAGGAGCCTAATGCAGGGAAGCTCGCGGCGAACTGGGAAGGCCCCTACATAATACGTGAAGCGCGAGGCTCAGGGGCTTACCAGTTGATGACCGCTGAAGGCGACCTGTTAGAGTGACCTTGGAATGCTTTGCACCTTCGCAAGTTTTATGCCTAAGGAAATTTTTGTAAATCATCTTCTGAAGAGGTTATGAATGAACGATAGAGGTTTCAACAATTTAACTAGGAAGCTCGGCGCAGCAAGAGCCCGCATGATTTGTAAAGTACAGTCCGCCGCTGAGCGGACTTAAAGCAAGACCGGGATCCTCAGAGGTAGCCAGTGGGCGATGTGGGGGAAAATCTTCGTGCCGACCCGAAGACCTTCGCAGCACCAGTCAATTGGAGTCGAAGTTAATGTCGAAGATCGTTGGTCGATCGGTTGGTTGAAGTTGTTGCTTTTTTGATATGTAAACAAAAGAGCAATCAGAGAGAGATTTTGACACAAGAGAAGTGATCTCGGAGTTCAGCCGAAGCCTACGTCTCCGTGCTATAGGGAGCAACCCGAATTTACTAACACTTATGTTGAAGTGACCTCGACAGGCCGAGTATCACTGGAAGCTCCCTGATCTCTTCGAAAGAGAGAAGAAGATCGAAGAGAGATGGTAGATCAGAAGTTGAAAATTCCAGAGCTCTGGTTCTGAAAGTCAGATCTCAGAGTGGAAATCAGATTTTCGGATTTTAGATTTCGATCCTTTTACATTCGAAGGCTCTGCTATTTATAGGCATTCCGGGTGGCGAATGGCGGTTTCCGCTGCAGCATCTGGGGATCCTCCAGGTAAAGTTGCGGGCCCTGCTGTTGTCTTCGGGGGTCCACCAGGCAGGGCTGGTGGGTCCCGCTGTAGTCCTCGTGGGTCCACCAGGCAGGGCCGGTGGGTCCCGCTGTAGCCCTCGTGGGCCCACCAGGCAGGGCCGGTGGGTCCCGCTGTAGCCCTCGTGGGCCCACCAGGCAGGGCCGGTGGGTCCCGCTGTAGCCCTCGTGGGCCCACCAGGCAGGGCCGGTGGGTCCCGCTGTAGCCCTCGTGGGCCCACCAGGCAGGGCCGGTGGGTCCCGTGGTAGATTTATGCCAAAATTTGCACCCACAGTTACCCCCTCCAAGTTAGCTAGGGTGCATTCTGGCTGGCTTGGACTTGGTGCAAAAAATAGCAACTTCCTGTTTTGAAAAACGGACACGAAGAAACTTGTCGCATGTTAGAGAAAAAAGTGACTGATCGGTCAATTTGGACCGATCGGTCAAATTTGACCGATCGGTCAAATTTTGACCGATCGGTCAAATTTTGACCGATCGGTCAAAATTCAACCGGTCAAGAATCGGGTGATCGGTCAAAAAACAGGGTTTTTTGACCGATCCAGTAGTAATTTTGACCGATCAGCTGAAATTTGACCGATCGGTTAAATTTTGACCGATCGGTCACTTTTGACCGATCGGTCAAATTTTGACCGATCGGGCAAAATTCAACCGGTCAAGAATCGGGTGATCGGTCAAAAAACAAGGTTTTTTGACCGATCCAGTAGAAATTTGACCGATCAGATATCTTTCGCCGATCGGACATGTTTGTCTGATCGGTGAAAAATATCCGGTCAAGGTTCAAGTGATCGGCAAAAAACCTTGGTTTTTTGCCAGATCCAGTAGAAATTTGACCGATCAGATAACTTTCGCCGATCGGACATGTTTGTCCGATCGGTGAAAAAATATCCGGTCAAGGTTCGAGTGATCGGCAAAAACCCTTGGTTTTTTGCCAGATCCAGTAGAAATTTGACCGATCAGACAACTTTCGCCGATCGGACATGTTTGTCCGATCGGTGAAAAATATCCGGTCAAGGTTCGAGCGATCGGCAAAAAACCTTGGTTTTTTGCCAGATCCAGTAGAAATTTGACCGATCAGATAACTTTCGCCGATCGGACATGTTTGTCCGATCGGTGAAAAATATCCGGTCAAGGTTCAAGTGATCGGCAAAAAACCTTGGTTTTTTGCCAGATCCAGTAGAAATTTGACCGATCAGATAACTTTCGCCGATCGGACATGTTTGTCCGATCGGTGAAAAATATCCGGTCAAGGTTCAAGTGATCGGCAAAAAACCTTGGTTTTTTGCCAGATCCAGTAGAAATTTGACCGATCAGATAACTTTCGCCGATCGGACATGTTTGTCCGATCGGTGAAAAATATCCGGTCAAGGTTCGAGTGATCGGCAAAAACCCTTGGTTTTTTGCCAGATCCAGTAGAAATTTGACCGATCAGATAACTTTCGCCGATCGGACATGTTTGTCCGATCGGTGAAAAAATATCCGGTCAAGGTTCGAGTGATCGGCAAAAACCCTTGGTTTTTGCCAGATCCAGTAGAAATTTGACCGATCAGATAACTTTCGCCGATCGGACATGTTTGTCCGATCGGTGAAAAAATATCCGGTCAAGGTTCGAGTGATCGGCAAAAACCCTTGGTTTTTTGTCAGATCCAGTAGAAATTTGACCGATCAGATAACTTTCGCCGATCGGACATGTTTGTCCGATCGGTGAAAAAATATCCGGTCAAGGTTCGAGTGATCGGCAAAAACCCTTGGTTTTTCGCCAGATCCAGTAGAATTTTGACCGATCAGATAACTTTCGCCGATCGGACATGTTTGTCCGATCGGTGAAAAATATCCGGTCAAGGTTCGAGTGATCGGCAAAAACCCTTGGTTTTTTGCCAGATCCAGTAGAAATTTGACCGATCAGATAACTTTCGCCGATCGGACATGTTTGTCCGATCGGTGAAAAAATATCCGGTCAAGGTTCGAGTGATCGGCAAAAACCCTTGGTTTTTTGCCAGATCCAGTAGAAATTTGACCGATCAGATAACTTTTCGCCGATCGGACATGTTTGTCCGATCGGTGAAAAAATATCCGGTCAAGGTTCGAGTGATCGGCAAAAACCCTTGGTTTTTTGCCAGATCCAGTAGAAATTTGACCGATCAGATAACTTTCGCCGATCGGACATGTTTGTCCGATCGGTGAAAAAATATCCGGTCAAGGTTCGAGTGATCGGCAAAAACCCTTGGTTTTTTGCCAGATCCAGTAGAAATTTGACCGATCAGATAACTTTTCGCCGATCGGACATGTTTGTCTGATCGGTGAAAAAATATCCGGTCAAGGTTCGAGTGATCAGCAAAAACCCTTGGTTTTTTGCCAAATCCAGTAGAAATTTGACTGATCGAAGTAAAGTTGTGAACCTGCCCTTCAAAGGATGTTTACTGCTTTGTTCTTCGATATTTTGGCAGAGTTTTGAACATTGATGGAGCTTGATTCTTCTTGTTTTGAATCCTTGGTTGGCTTGATGGTTGCTTTGAACCGGCGGTCCGGTTTGAACCGGTGGTCCGGTTTACCCAGACCGGTGGCTTGCTTGGACCGTTGGTTCATGTGGACCGGTAGGTCCGACGTTTCGCCTGGTCGCGACTGTTCGCCTGGTTTTGCGCTTGCTACGGATGGATGCCACGTGTACCTACAAAAACACGCGATTTGATATGGTGAAGACACGTGTCTTCTCGATTTGCGCACCTGTTTTACCCTGGGTACAAAAAGTTTTCACCGGCTGTCATTTCGCCTCACGCTTCCAAAATTTTTCGAAGTCCAGACCCTTGTTCTCTTGATTTTCTGCTCTTGTTCCTGTTCTTGTTCGATCGGTCGAATGGCTTCATCTGGCAGTTCGAAGAAGTCCGGTACAGCTCCCTCGAAGAGAAAGGGGAAGGAAATTGTCGAGGTTCAATCTCCTCCGAGGGGCCGTGGCAAAGGCAAGGCTGCTCTCGCTGAACTTGGCCAACTGGGCAAGAGGCACCAAGGGGTAGGTTTTGCCTCAGCGCCATCAAGGCCAGAATTCATCCCCAAAGTGAAGTTTGTTCTGGGTCCTCTGATGCCCCTGACAGACGAGACGGAGTACATGTACAATGTTGGTGGTGAGTTCACAGATACGAAGAGAAAGAAGTGGCAAGCACTTCTCTCTTACTTCACTGAAGGGAAAGGAGCGCAGCCTTCACTCCCTAGCATCCAGACGGCTTTCGGCATCGACAAGAAGACCGTCTTCACCAATTTTGCCAGCAACGAGAAGGTCATGGGAACCATCGTGACCATCGGCCAAATGAACTGCGGCCTACGTCTGCCTCTGCCACCCTTCGCTGCAAGACTACTGAATACATCTGGCCTTTGCCCGGGGCAAGTCACAGGGAATGCCTGGCGAATCATCTATGCGTTCTGCCGGGTGGAATCAGATTTTCAAGAGGACTTGAGGGCCTGTTACTCCAGTATCCCGGAAGGTGAACCTGCCAGGATTGAGCTCGGATACTTCTTCTTTCATTATCGATGGAATTACAGGAAGGACAGCCCTTTCTATAATTTGACTGGAGTATCTCCCCTGCGCCCGCTCACCGATACAGTCCCATCGGACAAGTTATACACGGACTGGCCTATTTCTGTATCTGGCGCCTGGACGTCCATGTCAGTGCCCGACACCCCCCGAGACAGCGTGCACGAGGCGGTGAAAATGTACAGTGCTGGAGGCATCTTCGCCTGGAATTCTGAGAGGGCGGGAGCCATAGATAACTTGTTCCTCGAGCTAACCTGTGGAACCAGGTCGTGGAAACAGTTTTCTAACTGTCCTGTGAGATATGGCAAGGCCAATCTCCTCCACAGATCAAAGGACAGGTACGAGGACAACGAAGTCCTATACTCTGACTACGAGGAGGACCCTCAGTCGGGCAAGGTCATCCGGAAGGTTCGGGCCGAGAAGAAAATCTACACTGCGAGGCGCCGGTTACCTACCATGGATGAGAAACTGGTGCTCCAAAGAGGCCCAGTGAAGAAGAAGCGAAAAACTCTCGTCAAACCTAAGGAAGATGAAGACCAAGACAAGAAGAATGATGATGAAGAAGAAGAAAAGAAGAATGAAGAAGAAGAAACTGAGAATGCCAGCCACGACAACAGTGGCAATGGCGAAGATGAGGATGGGGACGGCGAGGACGATACGTCTTCTACCCCCTCCAGTGGGGATGATGAGAATGGGGGTGGTGAGGAAGAAATTCCTCCCACCCCCACTGGTGGTGCAACGGGGGAGGACTCGATCCCTATTCCTATTGACGAGGTTAAAGCCCGTCAGATGGAGGAAATTCTCGACACAGAGGGCGACGGCAAAAAGGTGGTTCCCACCTACAAATTTGACGAATTGAAGAGGCCGATGCGCTTCAAGATTAAACTATCGAAGAGTGCTGGGGTTGGAAGCAACCCCACGCCTCTTGATCAAATCCCCCCCGACGCTCTTCGCATTGAGGGAGCAACAATGAGTGGGGGTGTAGAGGTTGAGCAACCCCCTCCCCCCTCTCACTCTCTGCTCAACGAGGTGGAGGCCATGCTGGCCGGGCTCATCCAGCCAGGCGGGTCGCAAGAAGAGAGAGCCTCACCTCCCAGGAATGCTTCCCCCCCTGCTAATTTGGAGAGGGGAAGTCGAGTGGGGGATGGGGCTCCTCAACCTCAACCAGCGCCAACCCCGACTCAGGAGAAATCGACTCCTAAGAGTGGCTCTGATCGTCGGAAAGGCAAAGAGCCGAAGGTCGAAACATCAGGTAATTGAACTTAACTTGCTTTGAATGTCTTGTCTTTGAAGTTCGAAAATAATCTAACACTTTGATTCCCTTTGATTGCAGGTACGCCTACTGGATTGACTCCAACAATAAAAAACTTGGGTGACGTTGATATCAACCGCCCCACTGCTGCGATCAGAAAACTCATCAACCTTCCGAGTGCCACTTTGGATGAAGCTTTTGATAGAATTAACCTGTTGGTAGGTGCATCTGCTTGATCGATCATTTGAATCGTATCTTTCTTCAGAATAATTCAACTCTTTTGTTCTTTTGCAGAACTCAGCACTTATGAATGTTGCAACCAAACTCTCCTTGAGGGCGGGAGCAAAAGAAGCTGTAGCTGAAATAAATCAGTTGACCGCGGAGAGAGATGAGCTGAGAGATCTCCTGACTTCGAAGAAAGCCTCTCTCAAATCCAAGATTGAGGAACTTCGCAAGGGAAAGCTGGAGATCAAGGGGCTGAAGGATCGGTGTGAGGCACAGAGTCACGAGCTCGAATCCCTGAAGACTCGACTCTCCAGGGTTGAGGACATGTCCTGTGGCCGCACCATCGAGATTCAAGAGCTGAAGCAACAACTTGCTACTCAGCACGCTGCCTTCACTGCCAGAGAGGAGACTTCCAAAAAGGCAATGGAGCATGCGCTGTCAGAGTGCAAGGTTTACAAGGAAACTGCAGAGAAGGCAGCAGAAGCGCTCAGGACTCATGTAGCTAGCGTCCGATCCTCCAAGGCATCAGTGGCGAGTAAAGCTCGTCCTGGATCTGAAGGGGAGAAGTCGCATGCGAAGAGTGTGGCCAAGCCCTGAGACTTTTCTTCTTCTTTGTTGTTGTACTTGTAAATTTTTGAAATGTAACAGCTCCTTGTATCTGACATATTTTGATGATAATAGAAGACATCTTTTTGGTATTTGAAACTTGCACTTCTTTTGAGTTGAATGTCTTTGAATGTTGAGTTCTGGAATGCTATTTGACATGATTGAGTATTCATAAATTTGAACGTAATTTGAATACGCATATACTTGAATGTAAGGGGTTGAGTCGCTACTCAATCACCCAGACTTGTAACTTTGAAAATTGAATTTGAATTCGAATAACTTTTGAATGTAAGGGGTCGAGTCGCAACTCAAACTCCCAAACCTGTTAGACGATATCGAATTGATTGAATTGGATATTGAATTTCGAAGGTCAGTTTAACATTCGCTAGTAAGGGGTCGAGTCGCAACTCTAACACCCAAACATGTTAAGACCTGGTAACTTGAAAATGGTCAGTTTTTAACATTTGCTAGTAAGGGGTTGGGTCGCAACCCTAACACCCAAACTTGTTAAAAGACCTGGTAATTTGAATATGGATAACTTGAAACTGCTTCAGAACTTGGATTGAAAATCAGAACACTTGTACACTTGAACATTTGAAAGAGAGCTTTATTCATCACAGAATTTACATTATGGATAGAACAACTTGAGGTGTCTGGAATTCCAAGCTCGAGGCAATCTATCTCCTTCTGGTGTGATCAGTCTGTAAGAACCTTTGCCTCCAACTGACTCAATGATATATGGACCTTCCCAGTTGGGAGCAAGCTTTCCACTGCTGTGCTCTTTGGTATTGTAGAAAACTGCTCTGAGAACTAAACTACCCACTGGGAACTGTCTCTTGTGGACTTTCTTGTCATAGGCTCTTTTAATCTTCTGTTGATATTTGGCCACACGAAGTGATGCTAGATCTCGTAGTTCTTCAGAGAAGTCTAGATCATTGATCCGAAGTTCTTCATTGACTCCTTCTTCAACAGCTTTGGTCTTCAAAGTACTTGATATATTTTCTGTTGGGAGTATTGCTTCTGATCCATATGTTAGACGGAAGGGTGAGAACCCTGTTGATCTTCTCGGAGTTGTGCGATACCCCCAAAGAACTTCAGGTAGGACTTGCTCCCACAATCCTTTCTTGTCGTTGAGTTTCTTCTTGAGTATATCAAGTATAGATCTGTTTGAGGCTTCAGCTTGACCATTGCATTGAGGATATCTTGGAGTTGAATAGAATAACTTGATACCGTTGTTCAGACAGAACTCTCGGAATTTGTCTGAGTCAAATTGAGCTCCATTGTCAGCAACAAGAACTTGAGGTGTGCCAAATCTTGAGAAGATGTTGTGTCGAATGAATTTGATCACTTCGTCGTCAGTCTCTCGAAAGAGGGGCACAGCTTCAACCCATTTGGTGAAGTAATCAGTAGCCAGCAGTAGATATTTCTTCTTGCTTGGAGTTGGAGGGAAAGGACCCAAGAAATCTAACCCCCATTGATGGAAAGGCCAAGGACTTAATAATTGATGAAGTTCATCTGCAGGGAGATGGATAGCTCGAGCGTGTCGTTGGCAAGGCTCGCATCTTTGAACGACTTGTTGAGCATCCTTTGCCATTGTTGGCCAGTAGTACCCTTGTAGCTTCGTCTTGGCTTCAAGAGATCTTCCTCCTGAATGATTTCCACAAGCTCCAGAGTGGATATCAATCAGGATTGCTTGTGCTTGTTCAGGACCAAGGCACTTGAGTAACATCCCGCTGTGAGATTTGAAGTATAGATCTTCTCCTTGCAAAATGTAGCACGGGAGTTTCCTCTGAAGTCTTCGGGCTTGATTTGGATCTTCCGGCATTTTGCCATGCTTGAAGAAGTCGAAAATTGGTCGCCTCCAGTCTTGAAGTTGATCTCCACCCCCAGATTCTTTTGTAGTGGTAAGGATCTGTTGATCGGGGATGGTCTTGGGCACTTCTTGATAATCGATCTGTATTTGCCTTCCTCCGAGTGAGTCTCCAAGAACTGAGGCAGCATTAGCTAAGGCATCTGCTTCTCGGTTCTCTGCTCTGGAGATTTGAATGAATTCAGCGCTAGTAAAACGTTGTTGAAGACGTCGTACTAAGGCCAAGTAGAGTTGCATTCTTTCTTCTCGAGCTGTGTACTCTCCATTGATTTGCCTTATGATCAATTAGGAGTCGCTGTATATGATGATTTGATCTACCCCCAGAGATTCTGCCATTTCGAGTCCGGAAATGAGTGCTTCATATTCAGCTTCGTTGTTGGTGGCATTAAACCCAAGGAGAGTGGCCTTCTGGAGATGATCGAGTTCGGGGGATATTAAGACTATCCCAGTTCCCGAACCGATCGAACTTGATGCTCCATCAGTATAAAGCTTCCATGGAGGAGTTGCAGAAATAACTTCAAGACTTGGATCAATTTTTGTTGCAGGATTGATCGGAGGAGTATCCTCATCTTCCAAGCGCATGTCGACATCATCTTCCCAAGTGATGGGGTCTTCAACTGGAAAGTCAGCTAGAAAATCAGCAATTGCTTGACCTTTGATAGAAGTGCGAGATTCGAATTGAATCCCCAGAGCACTCATTTCGATCACCCATTTGGTCATTCGACCAGCTCGACCAGCTTTGTCAATGATATCTTTGAGTGAGTGTTCTGAAATGACAGTAATCTGGTGGGAGACGAAGTACGGTTGAAGACGACGCGAAGCAGTGAGCAAGGCCAAGATGACCTTCTCAGTTTTTGAGTAGCGAGTCTCAGCCGGAAGAAGAGTGTGGCTGATGTAGTAGACTGGATATTCGATGCCTTCTCTTCTACTGACTAAGACCGCGCTGATTGCTTGATCGGTCACGGCAAGGTAGAGCCACAAGTCTTCTTTTGGAAGTGGAGCAGTCAGGATAGGAGCTTGCACCAGATATTTCTTGATACTTTGAAATGCTTCTTCACAGGTTGGACTCCAGCCGGAGGTATCCGCCTTTCGTAGCTTGTCGAAGAGTGGCTTGCACTTGTCTGAGGACTTTGAGATGAATCGATTGAGTGCTGCTAACCTTCCAGTGAGACGTTGAACTTCTTTTCGATTTGTAGGTGAAGGCATATCGATGATGGCTCGAATTTGATCAGGATTGGCTTCAATACCTCTCCTGGTCACAAGATGACCCAGGAATTTGCCAGATTGAACTCCGAAGGCGCACTTGGCTGGATTGAGCTTCATTCGATACTTTCGAAGGACTTGGAAGGTTTCGGCTAGATCAGATAGATGTTTGCTCCGAACGGAACTCTTGGTGAGGAGATCATCGACATAGACTTCGATGTTGCGACCGATCTGATCTTCGAACATTTTGGTGACTAGCCTTTGATAGGTGGAACCAGCATTTTTGAGGCCGAATGGCATGACATTGTAGCAATAAAGGCCTCGGCTAGTCACAAAACATGTCTTCTCTTGATCATCAGCGTGGAGTGGAATTTGATTGTATCCAGAATACCCATCCATGAAAGACAACAGCTCGTGGCCAGCAGTGGCGTCGACGAGTCTATCTATCCTTGGCATGGGAAAAGGATCTTTGGGGCAAGCCTTGTTGAGATTGGTAAAGTCGATGCAGACTCTGACTTTCCCATTCTTCTTTGGAACAGCCACTATGTTAGAGATCCAAGTTGGATACTCTACTTCTCGGATGAATCCGGCTGCGAGTAGCTTGGTAATTTCTTCTTGAACAGCAACTTGCAGCTCTGGTCGAATGGTGCGAGGCTTTTGCTTGACGGGCTTCACCTCTTCTTTGATCGCAAGTCGGTGACAAGCGTCATCTGGATTGATCCCAGGCATGTCTTCGAAGCACCATGCGAAGACGTCGATATTGGACTGGAGGAAGGATACCATGTCTTGCGCTTCTACGTCGCTAAGACCGGTACCAATAAATGTTTGTCGAGGGAGATCTCCGCTGCCTATGTTGATCGGGATGATTTCTTCAATTGAAGGTGATGCTTCCCATTCGATTGGCGGAGGTTCGGTCAGCGGAATCTCCTTTGATTGTTATTTAGAAGAGGGACCAGCTTCATCTCGTGGCCGCTTTGGAGGAGCAATATTGATCTTTCGATCTGTTTTAGCAGCAGCAGCTTCACAAGATCTTCCAGCTTGCTGATCGCCTCGAATGCAGACGATGCCTTCTCCAGTTGCAAACTTGAGTAGTTGATGGTAAGAGGAGGAGATGGCATTGATCTGATGGAGGAATGGTCGCCCAAGAATGGCGTTATAGCTAGACATTCCTTCGACGATTGCAAACCTCACCGAGACTCGAGTCTCTCGGCTGAGGTTGATAGTAAATCTGGATTCACCCACTGTGATGCTTTGTTCACCATTGAAGCCGGTGATCACAGTCGGGACGACGTCGAGGCTTTGATACTTATGTCCCAGACGTTTGAAACAGTCTGAGAACATAATGTCGATGGAGCTTCCGGTGTTGATGAGGATCCGGTTGACAGTGCTGCCGTCGATAATGAGTTTCAAGACCAGAGGGTCTCGATGTGGAGTGTGAACTCCTTAAAGATCGGTGTCGTTGAAGACTATGGATGGCCAAGCCAGACCTTCGATGGGCTTCTCGATCCAGGTATCTTCTTTGTTTGCAGTAGATCGAACATGGAAGATGCGTCGAACCTGCCGATCGACTTCCTTCCCGGTCAAAGCTTGATTGTGCAGGGTTCCATGAATGCCAAAGACATTGGCATTCACAGAAATTGGTTGCCGGTTGGAAGAGATTTGATGTATCCAACATACTTCTTTCCCCTTGGCAGAGGTTCGACGTTGATCGTGCCCATTGTTGACGAATTCTTGAAGGTGGCCTTCTCGTAGCAAGTCTTCAAGATGGAATTTCAGCCGAAAACACCGATCGGTGGAATGGCCGTGACTTCGATGGAATTCACAGTAGACTGTTTTGTCTGCTGTGAATTTGGAATTTGGTTGAAGAGGATTGGGCCTCCGAAGATACTCGTCGTGTTGAATACGGTCGAGTATCTGCTCGACTGGCATGTTCCACTCGGTAAAAGTGGTCTTCGTTGGAGATCGACGCCTATCATTCTTTGATCTTTTGTTGGCCGGAGGGGCTGCTGCTTCAGTGTTGTGAGCCTTTGCAGCATATTTAGGTGCTTCTCTTTCAGCAGGCCTTCTCTTAGTTTCTCGCCCTTTTCGAGCGACTTGATCGTCTTCCACCTCAATCTCCCTCTGAATTCGATCGAACATAGCTCCCAGAGAAGGAGGGGGATTACGGATGAAGTCGTTGTAGATGTGTAGATCGAAGCGGAGAGCGTTCTGGAAAGCCAACATGATGGCTTCATCATCCAGATGCCTTCCAGAGAGAGCAGCATGCTCGTTGCGAAACCTCCTCGTGAAGCTGCGGAGAGTCTCATCTGCACCCATCCTTAGTCGATATAGAGAGTCGAGCTTCTTCTCGGGTTTCAGGTTGAGCTGGTAATGCTGCACAAAGAGGTTAGCCAAAACACCGAACTGGGTAATGGACCCAGCTCGGAGATTGTGATACCAGTCGAGTGAAGGCTCGTCGAGACTTCCCGCGAAGGTGCGGCAGAGCACGTTGTTTTCCTCTTCGTGTGGCGTTAGAGCTTGCTTAAAGGCAAGTATATGGAGGCTTGGATCTCCTCGGACGCAGTTGAATTTGGGGAGGGTAGGAGTTCTCCATCCTCTTGGAAATGCTGATTCGAAGAGGCTTCGATGAAGTGGCCCGGCAGAAGAGTAGCCATCCCTACGACCATGTCCTCGACCTAGAGGTGGGTCAAGAGGCAAGATCGCAAGGTCTTGCTCTGGTATTGAAGTGTTTGCCGGTCGAAGTCGATGTCGAAGGTCCGATCCAAGTCCACGTTGGAGTGGAATGGAAGGGGAGACTCTACTCTTTGAAGGAGCGCCTTTCATTTGGTGCTTCCTTGGCAGATTGAGCTTCGATGGTGCTCTTTTGTCGCAGTTACGACCAGATGAAGATTGAGAGGACTCGTCTTCAAGACGATCCCAAACACTCTGCTTCCAAGGAGCAGCAGAGGGAGTTGGGTCGCGTCGAATCCTCTCGAGAGCATCAGTGCCCATTAACCTCCGTTGTTCGGAGTAAATTGAATGTCGAGGAGGATCAACCCTCTCACTTGCGGAGGGGATCGGAATAGCAATTCCAGCTTCGAAAGCTACCTTCTTCAGAGCATCCCTCTCAGCAGTGAGGGTGGCGTTTTGCTTCGCCAATTGGAGTAGTTGGAAATCGATTGCAGAGATCTGGTAAGTCGATGGAGGATCTTCAGCAGGAGCAGGGACAGTCTGCCCAATTGATTGATGAGGATGAGGGGCGATCGGTCGATCGACTGATCTCCCGCTTCCTGAATGAACCCCCATCTCGGGGACAGCAAGGGGCTGCCCAAAATTAAGCCTTTGACTCATTGAACGAGTCTCAGGACGAGGTTGATGTTGAGTGTTACTTCCTTCTGGTTGACCCTGATGTTTGGTTCTCGCCATTCAGAGTGCGAAGGGTGTAACGAGATTGCCGACGTCCGATCAGTTGTCTGATCAACCGAGGGGGCGAGGAAGTTTGGCTATTGATCTGGTAGTCGAAGTAGAGAGGACACGGCTTTTCGCTCGAATCCCACAGACGGCGCCAAACTGTGGGGGAAAATCTTCGTGCCGACCCGAAGACCTTCGCAGCACCAGTCAATTGGAGTCGAAGTTAATGTCGAAGATCGTTGGTCGATCGGTTGGTTGAAGTTGTTGCTTTTTTGATATGTAAACAAAAGAGCAATCAGAGAGAGATTTTGACACAAGAGAAGTGATCTCGGAGTTCAGCCGAAGCCTACGTCTCCGTGCTATAGGGAGCAACCCGAATTTACTAACACTTATGTTGAAGTGACCTCGACAGGCCGAGTATCACTGGAAGCTCCCTGATCTCTTCGAAAGAGAGAAGAAGATCGAAGAGAGATGGTAGATCAGAAGTTGAAAATTCCAGAGCTCTGGTTCTGAAAGTCAGATCTCAGAGTGGAAATCAGATTTTCGGATTTTAGATTTCGATCCTTTTACATTCGAAGGCTCTGCTATTTATAGGCATTTCGGGTGGCGAATGGCGGTTTCCGCTGCAGCATCTGGGGATCCTCCAGGTAAAGTTGCGGGCCCTGCTGTTGTCTTCGGGGGTCCACCAGGCAGGGCTGGTGGGTCCCGCTGTAGTCCTCGTGGGTCCACCAGGCAGGGCCGGTGGGTCCCGCTGTAGCCCTCGTGGGCCCACCAGGCAGGGCCGGTGGGTCCCGCTGTAGCCCTCGTGGGCCCACCAGGCAGGGCCGGTGGGTCCCGCTGTAGCCCTCGTGGGCCCACCAGGCAGGGCCGGTGGGTCCCGCTGTAGCCCTCGTGGGCCCACCAGGCAGGGCCGGTGGGTCCCGTGGTAGATTTATGCCAAAATTTGCACCCACAGGCGACCTTGAGCTTCCCGGGACAGTCCGCCGTTGTGCGGACTTAAAGCAAGACCGGGATCCTCAGAGGCAGCCAGTGGGCGACCTTGAGATTCTCGGGGAAGTCCGCTGCCTAGTGGACTCTAAACCTAACCAGGATCCTTCGCGTTCACCTGCCATGAACGGAAGCATCCTGGCATTGGCATACCCCTCAAAGGGCGAGCCCGCCGAACAGGATCAGAGCTTATCGTTTTTTCCGGGCTTAGAGACTATTGAGTTTTAGCGAGCATGCCGAGCTTTTCGTTTGCATGTGTTTTAAAATAAAATGGTTGAATCGAATTAGTTGCCTCGCCCGGGGTATCGCTCTCGAGATCACTGCGAAACTCCTAAAGCGGACTCATGAGCAACAAAGAGAGAGAAAGAAACGCATAGACGAGTTCAAAAGGATGAAAATTTCATTGATTGACAAAAGATTACAAAAGCAGTTACAAGGCTGCAAGTTCAAGGCTTGCTAGGCTCCGCCCCACTGTCGTCCCCTCGGCGCCACTTCTTCGACCTCTCGGTCTTGTACCTTTCCACAGCGGCCAAGGCGCCCTTCTTGAGGAGATCGTCCAGCTGAGCTTGGAGGCGACCTTGTTGAGCCCGAAGGCCTTCGGCGTGCGTCTCCTTCAGGGCGGCGATTTCTATCTTCAGAGCAGCGACCTCGCCCTGAAGTTGAGCCGCCTCCTTCCTAGCGGTCTCTCTGGCGGTCGCGGCCTCGTCCCGCTCCGCCACAACCTTTTGAAGGTCGTCGGAGGTCTTGAGCTGGGCCTCCTTCAGCTCGGCCATGCCCGACACCAGGGTCGCGACCCTCTGCCGAAGCTCTTCCGTCTCTTTCAGGGCCCCGGCCTGCGAAGCCCGCTGGAGCTCGTGGATGTGCTCGTCCACCTTGCGCTCAGACCCCTGAAGGGAACCGTCGAACAAGGCGGCCAGCGCCTTCCCGGCCTCAGCGACCTCCGTGGCCAGTGCCTGGCTCTGTCTCTCCGCCTGCATAAGGAAGCTGAAAAAGTTAGAAAGAAAGACAACGTTTTTGGCGGAAGGGTCAGAGAGGGCAAAATGTACCTCGGCCAGGCGTTCGCTTATTGAAGTGAAGGGGGCTCGGGCGAAGACGTTGCGGCCCAGCAGCTGCCGCACGTAATAGGGCACGTACCCTCCCCTCCTCCGCAGAGGAGCCCGCGCTGGGACCCCCCGGAGCTTCGATAGGAGGTGGCACGCCGGGGGAAGGAGTGGGGGCAGGTACCTCCCCCGGGCTCGCTCCGGGTGCTGCCGGGCTCGGAGGGTCCGCCCTGGCAACTTTGGCATCCGGCTCCGAGCTGAAGGACTCGGAGTCAGAGCCAATGTCTACAAAGCTGGGGGACCTGTAGACCAGGTCCCCCAAGCCCTGCTGGGAGCCCGCTCCCTCCTGGCCTTCTGCTGAAGGAGAGGCCTGAGGGGCGGGAGCCGGAGCTGCCGCCGGCGATGAGGTCGCAGCAGTGGCGTTGGGCTCGACCTGCTGGACCCCTGCCACGGCGGCGGGAGGCGGAAGCTCCTGCCCGCTCGGTCCCTCCCCTGGTGCGGGAACTGGTGGAGCCGGGGGCTTCTCCACTTGGGCGGAAGCGGAAGGCTCTGCCTGGGAAGGTTGAGGAGCGGGCTCTTCCTCCTCGGAGCTTGATACCTCCTCCCCGGAGTCCGTCCAGCTTGGCTCCGAGTCCAAGCCCGCCTCCTCCAGCGCTTTTCGCCGCTGCTCCGTTTGGGCGTTCGAAGGCGCGGGCCTCGCGAGCTTTACCTTCTTCTTCCCGCGGGCCTCCATCTCCGGCGTCAGCACTGCTACACGGAGAGGAACGGTCAGATCGCCGAGGAAGTAGCCCATTAATATTTGGGCCATCCCGGATTCGACTTCCGCCATGGTTAGCGGGAGGTCGATGTTTGGGTCGTCGGGCTCGACCATTTGAATCTTGTGGCGAACTATTGGAGGTGGGGCAGGTGGCTGACCTGGGCCGGCGTCCGGGTGAGGAGGTGGTGTAGGAGCGGAGGCTTCGCCCTGGCGGAGCATCTCCATGGTGTCGGGGTCGTTGAGGCGGATGGGCGAAGTCCACCTCCGGACCGTCTTCTTGCGAGGGTTGCCTCCCGAACTCCCCGCCCCCTTGCTGGCCCCTTTGGAGGGAAGAGGGACGTTCTGCATCGGCGGAATAGCGCCGATCTCCTCCTCCTTCTTCTTCCGGACGGTCTTCTGCTTCAGCAGAATAGCGCCGGTCTTCCCGTCCTTCAGTTGGAAGACGAAGTCTGGAGCAGTGATCTTCTCTGGAGTCCGCCCTCCGAGGTAGTGGAGGAACGCCTCGTCCAGAGATCGCTCCCGGTCGGGAGCGATGCACTTCTTTTTCCCCGCCCGGAAGAGGGCCATCTCCCGGAAGACCGCCGTTAGGAGAACCCCGGGATGAGCCGGGACTCCGCTGTGCCGCCCGCGCCAGTTGCCGACCGCCACAAAAGGGTGGTCCTTCCAGTGGCGGTCCTTGTTCTCAATGGCGGAGAAGGGGAGCACCTCGCCAGGCCGCCCGGCGAGGTAGAGTAGCTGTAGCCCACGGTGGTGAAGACCGGCCCGGGCTGGAGGAGCCACTTTTTGAGCAAGTAGCTTAGTGGGATCCTCGCCTTCAGGGTGGTCTCCAGCTGGGACAGCCCGTAGAGTATCCCCCAGGAGTTTCCTGAGAGCTGGGCGGGGCAAAGCCCCGTCAACTCCAGGAGCTCCCCGGCGAGATGACTCAGGGGGAACCGCAGCCCAGACCACAGCAGCCCGACAGAAGCTACTGTGCCCTGGGGCGGCCTCCCCGAGAGTGGCATCTCGGTGATGATGATCTCCCGAGGAAGATCGATCGCCGCCCGGATACTGTCCCCGACGGGCACCCCGATCGGGTTCTGCAGCCAGACCACTGCCCTCTCAGCGACGGGCTCAGAGGCTTGGGCGGCGGCAGCGGCGGCGGCAGCGGCAGCAACGTCGGAAGCGGAGGCCATTAGAGCAGAAAGGCTAAGGCGAGCTAGAAGCAGAAGTGATCAGGGCGGGCTGAAAGCAAAGAAGGAAGGGAGAGCTGTTTTCACGCGACGGTAAATATCGCCCCCCATCCCCTATTTATAGACGGGTGAGAGGTAGGTGAATCAAGCCGCAGTTAATGCCCGAGCACGTGCGGCGAGGCGACGTGACGGCAATCGAAGCGACAGCTCGCTTCTTTCCAATCATCAAGCGCCACGTGGGCCACGCATGGAAAAGGCTGCGCCGGTGCCGACACTGTCGTTTACTGACAAAAAGGAACAAATGAGGAGGAGACACGTGTCTCACGCCGATCGGGATCTCATGATGAGATTCATTGTATCAGCATCGAGCCTCGTGCCGCATTTAAGATAAAGCGACCATTGGAGATTTGGTGCGATACCCAAGTAACAAGATCACCCACGGCTGGTGCCCAAGCTCGCCCGAAGCAGACCCTGACCGCGTGTGACAAGCTCGCACCGGAAGGAGATCGCTCGCAGCTGACGCTCGCGGCCTGCCCGGCGTTTGTGAAATACTGAGAGCCAAAACTCTCGACGCAGACCGCTCGCGGCAGGTGCCCGCAGCTCGCCCGATGCAGACCCTGACCGTGTGTGACAAGCTCGCACCGGAAGGAGATCGCTCGCGGCTGACGCTCGCGGCCCACCCAGCGTTTGTGAAATACTGAGAGTCAAAACTCTCGACGCAGATCGCCCACGGCTGGTGCCCAAGCTCGCCCGAAGCAGACCCTGACCGCGTGTGACAAGCTCGCACCGGAAGGAGATCGCTCGCGGCCTGCCCGGCGTTTGTGAAATACTGAGAGCCAAAACTCTCGACGCAGACCGCTCGCGGCAGGTGCCCGCAGCTCGTCCGACGCAGACCCTGACCGCGTGTGACAAGCTCGCACCGGAAGGAGATCGCTCGCAGCTGACGCTCGCGGCCCGCCCGGTATTTGTGGAGTACTGGCAGTCAAAGCTCTCGGCGCAGACCGCTCGCGGCAGGTGCCCGCAGCTCGCTCGGGGCAGACCCTGACCGCGTGTGGCAAGCTCGCACCGGAAGGAGATCGCTCGCGGCTGACGCTCACGGCCCGCCCAGCGTTTGTGAAATACTGGTAATCAAAGCTCTCGGCGCAGACCGATCGCGGCAGGTGCCCGCAGCTCGCCCGGGGCAGACCCTGACTGCGTGTGGCAAGCTCACACCGGAAGGAGATCGCTCGCGGCTGACGCTCGCGGCCCGCCCAGCGTTTGTGAAATACTGGCAGTCAAAGCTCTCGGCACAGACCGCTCGCGGCAGGTGCCCGCAGCTCGTTTGAGGCAGACCCTGACCGCGTGTGGCAAGCTCGCACCGGAAGGAGATCGCTCGCGGCTGACGCTCGCGGCCCGCCCAGCGTTTGTGAAATACTGGCAGTCAAAGCTCTCGGCGCAGACCGCTCACGGCAGGTGCCCGCAGCTCGCTCGGGGCAGACCCTGACCGCGTGTGGCAAGCTCACACCGGAAGGAGATCGCTCGCGGCTGACGCTCGCGGCCCGCCCAGCGTTTGTGAAATACTGGCAGTCAAAGCTCTCGGCACAGACCGCTCGCGGCAGGTGCCCGCAGCTCGCTCGGGGCAGACCCTGACCGCGTGTGGCAAGCTCGCACCGGAAGGAGATCGCTCGCGGCTGACGCTCACGGCCCGCCCAGCGTTTGCGAAATACTGGTAATCAAAGCTCTCGGCGCAGACCGCTCGCGGCAGGTGCCCGCAGCTCGCCCGGGGCAGACCCTGACTGCGTGTGGCAAGCTCACACCGGAAGGAGATCGCTCGCGGCTGAAGCTCGCGGCCCGCCCAGCGTTTGTGAAATACTGGCAGTCAAAGCTCTCGGCACAGACCGCTCGCGGCAGGTGCCCGCAGCTCGTTTGAGGCAGACCCTGACCGCGTGTGGCAAGCTCGCACCGGAAGGAGATCGCTCGCGGCTGACGCTCGCGGCCCGCCCAGCGTTTGTGAAATACTGGCAGTCAAAGCTCTCGGCGCAGACCGCTCACGGCAGGTGCCCGCAGCTCGCTCGGGGCAGACCCTGACCGCGTGTGGCAAGCTCGCACCGGAAGGAGATCGCTCGCGGCTGACGCTCGCGGCCCGCCCAGCGTTTGTGAAATACTGGCAGTCAAAGCTCTCGGCACAGACCGCTCGCGGCAGGTGCCCGCAGCTCGCTCGGGGCAGACCCTGACCGCGTGTGGCAAGCTCGCACCGGAAGGAGATCGCTCGCGGCTGACGCTCGCGGCCCGCCCAGCGTTTGTGAAATACTGGAAGTCAAAGCTCTCGGCGCACACCGCCCACGGCAGGTGCCCGCAGCCCACAAGGTGGAGGTCGCCAATGACTGGCGCTTCCCATTCGACCGTCGTGTGCAATAAGACTCCTGAGCAAGCGCCAAAGTCTCCTTGGTCGCTCCCTCAGGAGGGGGTAATGTTGGGGGTAGCTGAAATCTGCCCTGGAGTTCGCACCTCCTCCCCCCCCCCCCCCCCCCCGTGCTCACCAAATCACCTTGACAGGGAGCGAGATCCACATTGGGCTGAAGGGGCCTAGGCCAAGAGCACTCTTAGGAGCTCGCCTAAGCTCGCTGGAGCTCACCTGAGCTCGCCCAGGAGCTCGCCTAAGCTCGCTCAGGAGCTCGCCTACGCTCGCTGGAGCTCGCCTGAGCTCGCCCAGGAGCTCGCCTGAGCTCGCCTAGGAGCTCGCCTGAGCTCGCCCAGGAGCTCGCCTAAGCTCGCTCAGGGGCTCGCCTAAGCTCGCTGGAGCTCGCCTAAGCTCGCTCAGGGGCTCGCCTAAGCTCACTGGAGCTCGCCTAAGCTCGCTCAGGGGCTCGTCTAAGCTCGCTGGAGCTCGCCTAAGCTCGCTCAGGAGCTCGCCTAAGCTCGCTGGAGCTCACCTGAGCTCGCCCAGGAGCTCGTCTAAGCTCGCCCAGGAGCTCGCCTTAGCTCCCCATCGGAGGTCGCCCACAATGTATGAAAGGATGCTAGGTGTCGAAACCCCACGGAAGCTACGTGGACAAACGTGGTCCACGGAAGCCCGCTCGAATCAGTTCGAGACCTCCCAGACTTGAACATTCCAGAATAGCCACCTGGCAGTGACAAGAAAGATGCTCTCCCCCACTCAAACCGCCTGGCAGGCTCGGTGACAAAGAATGTCAGGGCGTGAGTACCAAGGACTGTCAGAGACCCACGCGAGCCGGATCGTGGGGGTCTAGAAGGCACTGGAAGAATCTCCACGTGTCGGGCCACGGTAGGCCGCCGATTGCTATAAATGCTCACCCCCAGGCTCCATAGCACAGGTTCGAAACCCTATTCCCTTCCACTTTTGTCCACTAAAGCTCGTCGTTGTGCAATTGAGACTGACTTGAGCGTCGGAGGGTCTGCGCTCCGAAGGGAGCCAGCCGTTCTAACGCTTTTTCTTTGTCTTGCAGGCATCCCGCTCGGACCAGCGAAAAAAAATCCCCCAACAGTATCCATTCTAATTCATTCGTACGATCCATTATAATTCATTCGTACGATCCATTCTAATTCATTCGTACGATCCATTCTAATTAATTCGTATGATCCATTCTAATTCATTCGTATGATCCATTCTAATTCATTCATACAATCCATTATAATTCATTCGCATGAATGTATCCATTCTAATTAATTCGTACGATCCATTCTAATTCATTCGTATGATCTATTCTTATTCATTCGCACGATCCAGTCTAATTGATTCGCACGATCCATTCTAATTCATTCGCACAAATGTATCCATTCTAATTCATTCGTACGATCCATTCTAATTCATTAATATGATCCATTCTAATTCATTCGTACGATCCATTCTAATTCATATGCACAAAGGTATCCATTCTAATCCATTCGTAGGATTCATTCTAATCCATTCGTACGATCCATTCTAATTCATTCATACGATCCATTCTAATTCATTCGCTCGAATGTATCCATTCTAATCCATTCGTACGATCCATTCTAATCCATTCGTATGATCCATTCTAATTCATTCGCATGAATGTAACCATTCTAATTCATTCATTTGATCCATTCTAATTCATTCGTACAATCCATTCTAATTCATTCGTCCGATCCATTCTAATTCATTCGCACGAATGTATCCATTCTAATTCATTCATACGATCCATTCTACTTCATTCGTACGATCCATTCTAATTCATTCGCATGAATGTAACCATTCTAATTCATTCATTTGATCCATTCTAATTCATTCGTACGATCCATTCTAATTCATTCGTCCGATCCATTCTTACTCATTCGTATGATCAATTCTAATTAATTCGCACGAATGTATCCATTCTAATTCATTCGTACGAATGAATTAGAATGGATTGTGCGAATGAATAAGAACAGATCGTGCGAATGAATTAGACTGGATCGTACGAATGAATTAGAATGGATCGTATGTACGAATGAATTAGAATGGATACATTCGTGCGAATGAATTAGAATAGATCGTACGAACGAATTAGAATGGATCGTGCGAATGAATTAGAATGGATCGTACGAATGAACTAGAATGGATACATTCGTGCGAATGAATTAGAATGGATCGTACGAATGAATTAGAATGGATCGTACGAATGGATCTTACGAATGAATTAGAATGGATCATACGAATAAATTAGAATGGATCATATGAATGGTTTAGAATGGATACATTCGTGCGAATGAATTAGAATGGATCGGACGAATGAATTAGAATGGATCGTACGAATGAATTAGAATGGATCAAATGAATGAATTAGAATGGTTACATTCATGCGAATGAATTAGAATGGATCGTACGAATGGATTGGAATGGATCGTACGAATGGATTAGAATGGATACATTCGTGCGAATGAATTAGAATGGATCATACGAATGAGTAAGAATGGATCGTATGAATGAAATAGAATGGATTGTACGAATGAATTAGAATGGATCGTGCGAATGAATTTGAATGGATCGTACGAATGAATTAGAATGGATCGTGCTAATGAATTAGAATTGATCGTACGAATGAAATAGAATGGATTGTACGAATGATTTAGAATGGATCGTACGAATGAATTAGAATGGATCGTATGAATGATTTAGAATGGATACATTCGTGCGAATAAATTAGAATGGATCATACGAATGAGTAAGAATGGATCGTTCGAATGAAATAGAATGGATTGTACGAATGAATTAGAATGGATTCGTACGAATGAATTAGAATGGATACATTCGTGCGAATGAATTAGAATGGATCGTACCAATGAGTAAGAATGGATTGTACGAATGAAATAGAATGGATTGTGCGAATGAATTAGAATGGATCGTATGAATGAATTAGAATGGATCATGTGAAAGAATTAGAATGGATCGTACGAATGAATTAGAATGGATCGTACGAATGAACTAGAATGGATACATTCGTGCAAATGAATTAGAATGGATCGTACGAATGAATTAGAATGGATCGTACGAATGAATTAGAATGGATCGTACGAATGAATTAGAATGGATCTTACGAATGAATTAGAATGGATCATACGAATGAATTAGAATGGATCGTACGAATGAATTAGAATGGATACATTCGTGCGAATGAATTAGAATGGATCGGACGAATGAATTAGAATGGATCGTACGAATGAATTAGAATAGATCATATGAATTCATTAGAATGGTTACATTCATGTGAATAAATTAGAATGGATCGTACGAATGGATTAGAATGGATCGTACGAATGGATTAGAATGGATACATTCGAGCGAATGAATTAGAAAGGATCGTACGAATGAATTAGAATGGATCGTACGAATGGATTAGAATGGATCCTACGAATGGATTAGAATGGATATCTTTGTGCATATGAATTAGAATGGATCGTACGAATGAATTAGAATGGATCATATTAATGAATTAGAATGGATCGTACGAATGAATTAGAATGGATACATTCGTGCACGATCCATTCTAATTCATTTGCACGAATGTATCCATTCTAATTCATTCGTACGATCCATTCTAATTCATTAATATGATCCATTCTAATTCATTCGTACGATCCATTCTAATTCATAAGCACAAAGGTATCCATTCTAATTCATTCGTACGATCCATTCAAATTCAGGATCGTACAAATGAATTAGAATGGATACATTCGTGCGAATGAATTAGAATTGATCGTACGAATGAATTAGAATGGATCGTGCGAATGAATTAGAATGGATCGTACGAATGAACTAGAATGGATACATTCGTGCGAATGAATTAGAATGGATCGTACGAATGAATTAGAATGGATCGTACGAATGAATTAAAATGGATCTTACGAATGAATTAGAATGGATCGTACGAATGAATTAGAATGGATCGTACGAATGAATTAGAATGGATGCATTCGTACGAATGAATTAGAATGGATCGTACGAATGAATTAGAATGGATCGTACAGAATGAATTAGAATGGATATATTTGAACGAATAAATTAGAATGGATCATACGAATGAATTAGAATGTATCGTACGAATGAATTAGAATTGATAGTGCGAATGAATTAGAATCGATCGTACGAATGAATTAGAATGGATCGTACGAATGAATTAGAATGGATCATACGAATGAGTAAGAGTGGATCGTACGAATGAATTAGAATGGATCGTACGAATAAATTAGAATGGATACATTCGTCCGAATGAATTAGAATGGATCATACGAATGAGTAAGAATGGATCGTACGAATGAAATAGAATAGATTATACGAACGAATTAGAATGGATCCTACGAATGAATTAGAATGGATCGTGTGAAAGAATTAGAATAGATTGTATGAATGAATTAGAATGGATCGTATGAATGAATTAGAATGGATCGTACGAATGGATTAGAATGGATCGTACGAATGAATTAGAATGGATCGTACGAATGAACTAGAATGGATACATTCGTGCAAATGAAATAGAATGGATCGTACGAATGAATTAGAATAAATCGTACGAATGAATTAGAATGGATCTTACGAATTAATTAGAATGGATCGTATGAATGAATTAGAATGGATCGTATGAATGAGTTAGAATAAATCGTACGAATGAATTAGAATGGATCGTACGAAGGAATTAGAATGGATCGTACGAATGAATTAGAATGGATCGTACGAATGAATTAGAATGGATATATTTGTGCGAATGAATTAGAATGGATCGGACGAATGAATTAGAATGGATTGTACGAATGAGTAAGAATGGATCATACGAATGAAATAGAATAGATCGTACTAACGATTTAGAATGGATCGTACGAAGGAATTAGAATGGATCGTATGAATGAATTAGAATGGATCGTGCTAATGAATTAGAATTGATCGAACGAATGAATTAGCATGGATCGTGCTAATGAATTAGAATGGAACGTATGAATGAATTAGAATGGATCGTGTGAAAGTATTAGAATGGATTGTATGAATGAATTAGAATGAATTCATACGATCCATTCGAATTCATTCGCACGATCCATTCTAATTCATTCATACGATCCATTCTAATTCATTCATACAATCCATTCTAATTCTTTCACATGATCCATTCTAATTCATTCGTAGGATCCATTCAAATTCATTCGTACAATCTATTCTATTTCATTCGTACGATCCAATCGTACTCATTCGTATGATCCATTCTAATTCATTCGGACGAATGTATCCATTCTAATTTATTCGTTCGATCCATTCTAATTCATTCATGCAATCCATTCTAATTCATTCGTACGATCCATTCTTACTCATTCGTATGATCCATTCTAATTCATTCGTACGATCCATTCTAATTCATTCGTACGATCCATTCTAATTCATTCGCACAATCTATTCTAATTCATTCGTACGATCCATTCTAATTCATTCGTACGATCGTACGAATGAATTAGAATGGATCGTATGAATGAATTAGAATGGATTGTATGAATGAATTAGAATGGATACATTCGTGCGAATGAATTAGAATGGATCATACGAATGAGTAAGAATGGATCGTACGAATGAAATAGAATGGATTGTACGAATGAATTAGAATGGATCGTACAAATGAATTAGAATGGATCGTACGAATGAATTAGAATGGATCATACGAATGATTAAGAATGGATCGTACAAATGAAATAGAATGGATTGTACGAATGAATTAGAATGGATCGTACGAATGAATTAGAATGGATCGTGTGAAAGAATTAGAATGCATTGTATGAATGAATTAGAATGGATCGTATGAATGAATTAGAATGGATCGTGCGAATGAATTCGAATGGATCGCAAGATCCATTCGAATAGAATGGATCGTATGAATGAATTAGAATGGATTGTATGAATGAATTAGAATGGATCGTGCGAATGAATTAGAATGGATCGTACGAATGAATTAGAATGGATCATACGAATGAATTAGAATGGATCATACGAATGAGTAAGAATGGATCGTACGAATGAAATAGAATAGATTGTACGAATGAATTAGAATGGATACATTCATGCGAATGAATTAGAATGGATCGGACGATTGAATTAGAAAGGGTCGTACGATTCATTCTAATTCATTCGTACGATCCATTCTAATACATTCGTACGATTCATGCTAATTCATTCGCACGATCCATTCTAATTCATTCGTACGATCCATTCTTATTCATTCATACGATCCATTCTAATTCATTCGCACAATCCATTCTAATTCATTCGTACAATCCATTCTAATTCATTCGTATGATCCATTCTAACTCATTCGGTGGATCCATTCTAATTCATTCGTACGATCCATTCTAATTCATTCCCACGATCCATTCTAATTTATTCGTACGATCCATTCTAATTCATTCGTACGATCTATTCTAATTCATTCTCACGAATGTAACCATTCTAATTCATTCATACGATTCATTCTAATTCATTCGTATGAGCTATTCTAATTCATTCGTACGATCCATTCTAATTCATTCACACGAATGTATCCATTCTAATTCATTCATACGATCCATTCTAATTCATTCGTACGATCCATTCTAATTCACTCATACGATCCATTCTAATACATTCATACGATCCATTCTAATTCATTTGCACGAATATATCCATTCTAATTCATTCGTACGATCCATTCTAATTCCTTCGTACGATCCATTCTAATTCATTCGTACGATCTATTTTATTTCATTCATACGATCCATTCTTACTCATTCGTACGATCCATTCTAATTCATTCGTCCGATCCATTCTAATTCATTCGCACGAATGTATCCATTCTAATTCATTCGTTCGATCAATTATAATTCATTAGATCGATCCATTCTAATTCATTCGTACGATCCATTCTAATTCATTCGCACGATCCATTCTAATTCATTCATAGGATCCATTCTAATTCATTCATACGATCTATTCTAATTCTTTCGCACGAATGTATCCATTCTAATTCATTCGCACGAATGTATCCATTCTAATTCATTCGTACGATCCATTCTAATTCATTCGTACGATCCATACTAATTCATTAATATGATCCATTCTAATTCACTCGTACGATCCATTCTAATTCATATGCACAAAGGTATCCATTCTAATCCATTCGTAGGATCCATTCTAATCCATTCGTACGATCCATTCTAATTCATTCGTACGATCCATTCTAATTCATTCGCTCGAATGTATCCATTCTAATCCATTTGTACGATCCATTCTAATCCATTCGTACGATCCATTCTAATTCATTCGCATGAATGTAACCATTCTAATTCATTCATTTGATCCATTCTAATTCATTCGTACGATCCATTCTAATTCATTCGTCAGATCCATTCTAATTCATTCGCACGAATGTATCCATTCTAATTCATTCGTACGATCCATTCTAATTCATTCGAAAGATCCATTTTAATTCATTCGTACGATCCATTCTAATTCATTCGTACGATCCATTCTAATTCATTCGCACGAATGTATCCATTCTAGTTCATTCGTACGATCCATTCTAATTCATTCGTATGATCCATTCTAATTCATTCGCACGATCCATTCTAATTCATTCGTACGATCAATTCTAATTCATTCTTGCAATCCATTCTATTTCATTCGTACGATCCATTCTTACTCATTCGTCAATCCATTCTAATTCATTCACACGAATGTATCCATTCGCACCAATGAATTATAATAGATTGTACGAATGAATTAGAATGGATCGTACGAAGGAATTAGAATGGATCGTACGAATGAATTAGAATGGATCGTACAAATGAATTAGAATGGATCGTACGAAGGAATTAGAATGGATCGTACGAATGAATTAGAATGGATCGTATGATTGAATTAGAATGGATCATACGAATGAGTAAGAATGGATCGTATAAATGAATTATATTGGATCGTACGATCCATTCTAATTCATTAGCATGGATCGTGCTAATGAATTAGAATGGAATATACGAATGAATTAGAATGGATAGTAGAATGGATCGTACGAATGAATTAGAATGGATCGTACGAATGAATTAGAATAGATCATAAGAATGAATTAGAATGGATCGTGCAAATTAATTAGAATGGATACATTCGTGCGAATGAATTAGAATGGATCGTGCGAATGAATTAGAATGGATCGTACGAATGAATTAGAATGGATATATTTGAACGAATAAATTAGAATGGATCATACGAATGAATTAGAATGGATCGTACGAATGAATTAGAATGGATAGTGCGAATGAATTAGAATCGATCGTACGAATGAATTAGAATGGATCGTACGAATGAATTAGAATGGATCAGACGAATGAGTAAGAATGGATCGTACGAATGAATTAGAATGGATCGTACGAATGAATTAGAATGGATCGTACGAATAAATTTGAATGGATACATTCGTCTGAATGAATTAGAATGGATCATACGAATGAGTAAGAATGGATCGTACGAATGAAATAGAATAGATTGTACGAATGAATTAGAATGGATCCTACGAATGAATTAGAATGGATCGTGTGAAAGAATTAGAATGGATTGTATGAATGAATTAGAATGGATCGTATGAATGAATTAGAATGGATCGTGCGAATGAATTCGAATGGATCGTACGAATTGATTCTAATTCATTCATACAATCCATTCTAATTCTTTCACACGATCCATTCTAATTCATTCGTATATTCCATTCTAATTCATTAGCACGATCCAAGCTAATTCATTCGTTCGATCAATTCTAATTCATTAGCACGATCCATTCTAATTCATTCGTACGATCCATTCTAATTCATTCGCACGATCCATTCTAATTCATTCATACGATCCATTCTAATTCATTCATACAATCTATTCTAATTCTTTCGCACGAATGTATCCATTCTAATTCATTCGCACGAATGTATCCATTCTAATTCATTCGTATGATCCATTCTAATTCATTCGTACGATCCATTCTAATTCATTCGTACGATCCATTCTAATTCATTCATACGATCTATTCTAATTCATTCATACAATCCATTCTAATTCTTTCACACGATCCATTCTAATTCATTCGTACGATCCATTCTAATTCATTCGCACAATCCATTCTATTTCATTCGTACGATCCATTCGTACTCATTCGTATGATCCATTCTATTTCATTCGCACGATCCATTCTAATTCATTCGCGCAATCTATTTTAATTCATTCGTACGATCCATTCTAATTCATTCGTACGATCCATTCTAATTCATTCATACGATCCATTCTAATTCATTCGCACAAATGTATCCATTCTAGTTCATTCGTACGATCCATTCTAATTCATTCGTACGATCTATTCTAATCCATTCGTACGATCCATTCTAATTCATTCATACGATCCATTCTAATTCATTCATACAATCCATTCTAATTATTTCACACGATCCATTCTAATTCATTCGTAGGATCCATTCTAATTCATTCGTACAATCTATTCTATTTCATTTGTACGATCCATTCTTACTCATTCGTATGATCCATTCTAATTTATTCGGACGAATGTATCCATTCTAATTTATTCGTACGATCCATTCTAATTCATTCGTACGATCCATTCTTACTCATTCGTATGATCCATTCTAATTCATTCGTACGATCCATTCTAATTCATTCGTACGATCGATTCTAATTCATTCGCACTATCCATTCTAATTCATTCGTACGATCCATTCTAATTCATTCATATGATCCATTCTAATTTATTCGTTCAAATATATCCATTTTAATTCATTCGTACGATCCATTCTAATTCATTCGCATGATCCATTCTAATTCATTCGCACGAATGTATCCATTCTAATTCATTTGCACGATCCATTCTAATTCATTCCTATGATCTATTCTAATTCATTCGTACGATCCATTCTAATTCATTCTAATTCATTCGTACGATCCATTCTACGATCCATTCTAATTCATTCGTATATTCCATTCTAATTCATTAGCACGATCCATGCTAATGAATTAGAAAGGATCGTACGATCCAATCTAATTCATTCATACGATCCATTCTTACTCATTCGTATGATCCATTCTAATTCTATCGTACGATCCATTCTAATTCATTCGTACGATCCATTCTAATTCCTTCGTACGATCCATTCTAATTCATTCGTACGATCCATTCTAATTCATTCGTACGATCCATTCTAATTCCTTCGTACGATCCATTCTAATTCATTCGTATGATCCATTCTAATTAATTTGTATGATCCATTCTAATTCATTCGTACGATCCATTCTAATTCATTCATACAATCCATTCTAATTCATTCGTACGATCCATTCTAATTCACTCATACGATCCATTCTAATACATTCATACGATCCATTCTAATTTATTTGCACAAATATATCCATTCTAATTCATTCGTACGATCCATTCTAATTCCTTCGTACGATCCATTCTAATTCATTCGTACGATATATTCTAATTTATTCGCACGATCCATTCTAATTCATTCGTACGATCCATTCTAATTCTTTCACACGATCCATTCTAATTCATTCGTACGATCCATTCTAATTCATTCGTGCAATCTATTCTATTTCATTCGTACGATCCATTCTTACTCATTCGTACGATCCATTCTAATTCATTCACACGAATGTATCCATTCGTACGAATGAATTAGAATAGATTGTACGAATCAATTAGAATGGATCGTACGAATGAATTAGAATGGATCGTACGAAGGAATAAGAATGGATCGTACGAATGAATTAGAATGGATCGTACGAATGAATTAGAATAGATCGTACGAATGAATTAGAATGGATCGTACGAATGAATTAGAATGGATCGTACGAATGAATTAGAATGGATATATTCGTGCAAATGAATTAGAATGGATCGTATAAATGTATTAGAATGGATCGTATGAGTGAATTAGAATGGATCATACGAATGAATTAGAATGGATTGTATGAATGAATTAGAATGGATCAGACAAATGAATTAGAATGGATCATATGAATTAATTAGAATGGATCGTACGAATGAATTAGAATGGATCGTACGAATGAATTAGAATGGATACATTCGTGCGAATGAATTAGAATGGATTATGCGAATGAATAAGAACAGATCGTGCGAATGAATTAGAATGGATCGTACGAATGAATTAGAATGGATCGTGCGAATGAATTAGAATGGATCGTACGAATGAATTAGAATGGATATATTTGTGCGAATGAATTAGAATGGATTGTACGAATGAATTAGAATGGATCATATGAATGAATTAGAATGGATCGTACGATTGAATTAGAATGGATCGTGCGAATGAATTAGAATGGATCGTACAGATGAATTAGAATGGATCGTGTGAAAGAATTAGAATGAATCGTACGAATGAATTAGAATGGATCGTGCGAATGAATTAGAATGGATCGTACGAATGAATTAGAATGGATACATTTGTGCGAATGAATTAGAATGGATCGTACGAATGAATTAGAATGGATCGTATGAATGAATTAGAATGGATCGTACGCATGAATTAAAATGGATCAGGCGAATGAATTAGAATGGATCTTACGAATGAATTACAATGGATCGTACGAATGAACTAGAATGGATACATTCGTGCTAATGAATTAGAATGGATCGTACGAATGAATTAGAATGGATCGTACGAAAGAATTAGAATGGATCTTACGAATGAATTAGAATGGATCGTACGAATGAATTAGAATGGATCGTACGAATGAATTAGAAAGGATACATTCGTGCGAATGAATTAGAATGGATCGGACGAATGAATTAGAATGGATCGTACGAATGTATTAGAATGGATCGTACGAATAAATTAGAATGGATACATTCATTCGAATGAATTAGAATGGATCATACGAATGAGTAAGAATGGATCGTACGAATGAAATAGAATAGATTATACGAATGAATTAGAATGGATCATACGAATGAGTAAGAATGGATCGTACGAATGAATTAGAATGGATCGTACGAATGAATTAGAATGGATCTTACGAATGAATTAGAATGGATCGTACGAATGAATTAGAATGGATCGTACGAATGAATTAGAATGGATACATTCGTGCGAATGAATTAGAATGGATCGGACGAATGAATTAGAATGGATCGTACGAATGAATTAGAATGGATCGTACGAATAAATTAGAATGGATACATTCATCCGAATGAGTTAGAATGGATCATACGAATGAGTAAGAATGGATCGTACGAATGAAATAGAATAGATTGTACGAATGAATTAGAATGGATCCTACGAATAAATAAGAATGGATCGTGTGAAAGACTTAGAATGGATTGTATGAATGAATTAGAATGGATCGTATGAAAGAATTAGAATGGATCGTACGAATGAATTAGAATGGATCGTATGAATAAATTAGAATGGATACATTTGTCCGAATGAATTAGAATGGATCATACGAATGAGTAAGAATGGATCGTACGAATGAAATAGAATAGATTGTACGAATGAATTAGAATGGATCATACGAATGAGTAATAATGGATTGTACGAATGAAATAGAATAGATTGTACGAATGAATTAGAATGGATCCTACGAATGAATTAGAATAGATCGTGTGAAAGAATTAGAATGGATTGTATGAATGAATTAGAATGAATTCGTACGATCCATTCGAATTCATTCGCACGATCCATTCTAATTCATTCATACGATCCATTCTAATTCATTCATACAATTCATTCTTATTCTTTCACACGATCCATTCTAATTCATTCGTAGGATCCATTCTTATTCATTCGTACAATCTATTCTATTTCATTCGTACGATCCATTCTTACTCATTCGTATGATCCATTCAAATTCATTCGGACGAATGTATCCATTCTAATTCATTCGTCCGATCCATTCTAATTCATACGCACGAATGTATCCATTCTAATTCATTCGTACGATCCATTCTTATTCATTCATACGATCCATTCTAATTCATTCGTAAGATCCATTCTAATTCATTCGTACGATCCATTCTAATTCAATCGTACGATCCATTCTAATTCATTCGCACGAATGTATCCATTCTAGTTCATTCGTACGATCCATTCTAATTCATTCGTACGATCCATTCTAATTCATTCGCACGATCCATTCTAATTCATTCGTACGATCCATTCTAATTCATTCATACGATCCATTCTAATTCATTCGTACGATCCATTCTAATTCATTCGCACAAATGTATCCATTCTAATTCATTCGTACGATCCATTCTAATTCATTCGCACGATCCATTCTAATTCATTCGTACGATCCATTCTAATTCATTCGCACGATCTGTTCTTATTCATTCGCACAATCCATTCTAATTCATTCGCACGAATGTATCCATTCTAATTCATTCGTACGATCCATTCTAATTCATTCGTACGATCCATTCTAATTCATTCGTATGATCCATTCTAATTAATTCGTATGATCCATTCTAATTCATTCGTACGATCCATTCTTATTCATTCATACAATCCATTCTAATTCATTCGCACGAATGTATCCATTCTAATTAATTCGTACGATCCATTCTAATTCATTCGTATGATCTATTCTTATTCATTCGCATGATCCAGTCTAATTGATTCGCACGATCCATTCTAATTCATTCGCACGAATGTATCCATTCTAATTCATTCGTAAGATCCATTCTAATTCATTAATATGATCCATTCTAATTCATTCGTACGAACCATTCTAATTCATATGCACAAAGGTATCCATTCTAATCCATTCGTAGGATCCATTCTAATCCATTCGTACGATCCATTCTAATTCATTCGTACGATCCATTCTACTTCATTCGCTCGAATGTATCCATTCTAATCCATTCGTACGATCCATTCTAATCCATTCGTACGATCCATTCTAATTCATTCGCATGAATGTAACCATTCTAATTCATTCATTTGATCCATTCTAATTCATTCGTACGATCCATTCTACTTTATTCGTCCGATCCATTCTAATTCATTCGCACGAATGTACCCATTCTAATTCATTCGTACGATCCATTCTAATTCATTCGTACGATCCATTCTAATTCATTCGTAAGATCCATTCTAATTCATTCGTACGATCCATTCTAATTTATTCGTACGATCCATTCTAATTCATTCGCACGAATGTATGCATTCTTGTTCATTCGTACGATCCATTCTAATTCATTCGTACGATCTATTCTAATTCATTCGCACGATCCATTCTAATTCATTTGTACGATCAATTCTAATTCATTCGCACGAATGTATCCATTCTAATTCATTCATACGATCCATTCTAATTCATTCGTACGATCCATTCTAATTCACTCATACGATCCATTCTAATACATTCATACGATCCATTCTAATTCATTTGCACGAATATATCCATTCTAATTCATTCGTACGATCCATTCTAATTCCTTCGTATGATCCATTTTAATTCATTCGTACGATCTATTCTAATTCATTCGTACGATCCATTCTAATTCATTCGTACGATCCATTCTAATTCCTTCGTACGATCCATTCTAATTCATTCGTACGATCTATTCTAATTCATTCGTACAATCTATTCTAATTCATTCGTACGAATGGATACATTCGTGTGAATGAATTAGAATAGATCGTACGAATGAGTAAGAATGGATCGTACGAATGAAATAGAATGGATTGCACGAATGAATTAGAATGGATCGTATGAATGAATTAGAATGGATCGTGTGAAAGAATTAGAATGGATTGTATGAATGAATTAGAATGGATCGTACGAATGAATTAGAATGGATCGTACGAAGGAATTAGAATGGATCGTACGAATGAATTAGAATGGATCGTACGAATGAATTAGAATGGATTGTACGAAGGAATTAGAATGGATCGTACGAATGAATTAGAATGGATATATTCGTGCAAATGAATTAGAATGGATCGTATGAATGTATTAGAATGGATCGCATGAGTGAATTAGAATGGATCGTACGAATGAATTAGAATGGATCGTATGAATGAATTAGAATGGATACATTCGTGTGAATGAATTAGAATGGATCGTATGAATGAATGAGAATAGATTTTGTGAATGAATTAGAACTGATCGTACGAATGTATTAGAATGGATACATTCGTGCGAATGAATTAGAATGGATTGTATGAATGAATTAGAATGGATCGTACGAATGAATTAGAATGGATCGTATGAGTGAATTAGAATGGATATGAAGGAATTAGAATGGATCATACAAATGAATTAGAATGGATCGTACAAAGGAATTAGAATGGATCGTACGAATGAATTAGAATGGATCGTACGAATGAATTAGAATGGATCGTACGAAGGAATTAGAATGGATCGTACGAAGGAATTAGAATGGATCGTATGAATGAATTAGAATGGATCGTACGAATGAACTAGAATGGATACATTCGTGCGAAAGAATTAGAATGGATCGTACGAATGAATTAGAATGGATCGTACGAATGAATTAGAATGGATCTTACGAATGAATTAGAATGGATCGTACGAATGAATTAGAATGGATACATTCGTGCGAATGAATTAGAATGGATCGGACGAATGAATTAGAATGGATCGTATGAATGAATTAGAATGGATCGTACGAATGAATTAGAATGGATCGTACAAATAAATTAGAATGGATACATTCGTCCGAATGAATTAGAATGGATCATATGAATGAGTAAGAATGTATCGTACGAATGAAATAGAATAGATTGTACGAATGAATTAGAATGGATCCTACGAATGAATTAGAATGGATCGTGTGAAAGAAGTAGAATGGATTGTATGAATGAATTAGTATGGATCGTATGAATGAATTAGAATGGATCGTGCGAATGAATTCGAATGGATCGTACGAATTCATTCTAATTCATTCACACAATCCATTCTAATTCTTTCACACGATCCATTCTAATTCATTCGTACGTTCCATTCTAATTCATTAGCACGATCCATTCTAATTCATTCGTTCGATCAATTCTAATTCATTAGCACGATCCATTCTAATTCATTCGCACGATCCATTCTAGTTCATTCGCACGATCCATTCTAATTTATTCATAGGATCCATTCTAATTCATTCATACAATCCATTCTAATTCATTCGCACGAATGTATCCATTCTAATTCATTCGTACGATCAGTTCTAATTCATTCACAAAATCTGTTCTAATTCATTCATACGATCCATTCTAATTCATTCACACGAATGTATCCATTCTAATTCATTCATACGATCCATTCTAATTTATTCGTACGATCCATTCTAATTCACTCATATGATCCATTCTAATACATTCATACGATCCATTCTAATTCATTTGCACGAATATATCCATTCTAATTCATTCGTACGATCCATTCTAATTCCTTCGTACGATCCATTCTAATTCATTCGTACGATCTATTCTATTTCATTCGTACGATCCATTCTTACTCATTCGTACGATCCATTCTAATTCATTCGTCCGATCCATTCTAATTCATTTGCACGAATGTATCCATTCTAATTCATTCGTTCGATCAATTCTAATTCATTAGCACGATCCATTCTAATTCATTTTTACGATCCATTCTAATTCATTCGCACGATCCATTCTAATTCATTCAGAGGATCCATTCTAATTCATTCATACGATTTATTCTAATTCTTTCGCACGAATGTATCCATTCTAATTCATTCGTACGATCCATTCTAATTCATTCGTATGATCCATTCTAATTCATTCGTACGATCCATTCTAATTCATTCATACGATCCATTCTAATTCATTCATACAATCTATTCTAATTCTTTCACACGATCCATTCTAATTCATTCGTACGATCCATTCTAATTCATTCGCACAATCCATTCTATTTCATTCGTACGATCCATTCTTTCTCATTCATATGATCCATTCTAATTCATTCGCACGAATGTATCCATAATGGATCATACGAATGAGTAAGAATGGATCGTACGAATGAAATAGAATGGATTGTGCGAATGAATTAGAATGGATCGTACGAATGAATTAGAATGGATCGTACGAATGAATTAGAATGGATACATTCATGCGAATGAATTAGAATGGATACATTCGTGCGAAAGAATTAGAATAGATCGTATGAATGAATTAGAATGGATCCTATGAATGAATTAGAATGGATCGTGCGAATGAATTAGAATGGATCGTACGAATGAATTAGAATGGATCATGCTAATGAATTAGAATTGATCGAACGAATGAATTAGCATGGATCGTGCTAATGAATTAAAATGGAACGTACGAATGAATTAGAATAGATCGTGTGAAAGAATTAGAATGGATTGTATGAATGAATTAGAATGAATTCATACGATCCATTCGAATTCCTTCG
This sequence comes from Chamaelirium japonicum, assembly GCA_947650365.1. NCBI lineage: Eukaryota > Viridiplantae > Streptophyta > Magnoliopsida > Liliales > Melanthiaceae > Chamaelirium > Chamaelirium japonicum. The sequence continues at coordinate 750,084 of CANTAL010000088.1, read as the reverse complement.
CACGATCCATTCTAATTCATTCATACGATCCATTCTAATTCATTCATACAATCCATTCTAATTCTTTTACACGATCCATTCTAATTCATTCGTAGGATCCATTCTAATTCATTCGTACAATCTATTCTATTTCATTCGTACGATCCATTCTTACTCATTCGTATGATCCATTCTAATTCATTCGGACGAATGTATCCATTCTAATTTATTCGTACGATCCATTCTAATTCATTCGTACGATCCATTCTAATTCATTCGTACAATCCATTCTTACTCATTCGTATGATCCATTCTAATTCATTTATACGATCCATTCTAATTCATTCGTACGATCGATTCTAATTCATTCGCACTATCCATTCTAATTCATTCGTATGATCCATTCTAATTCATTCGTATGATCAATTCTAATTTATTCGTTCAAATATATCCATTCTAATTCATTCGTACGATCCATTCTAATTCATTCGCATGATCCAATCTAATTCATTCGCACGAATGTATCCATTCTAATTCATTTGCACGATCCATTCTAATTCATTCCTATGATCTATTCTAATTCATTCGTACGATCCATTCTAATTCATTCTAATTCATTCATACGATCCATTCTACGATCCATTCTAATTCATTCGTATATTCCATTCTAATTCATTAGCACGATCCATGCTAATGAACTAGAATGGATCGTACGATCCAATCTAATTCATTCATACGATCCATTCTTACTCATTCGTATGATCCATTTTAATTCAATCGTACGATCCATTCTAATTCATTCGTATGATCCATTCTAATTCCTTCGTACGATCCATTCTAATTCATTCGTACGATCTATTCTAATTCATTCGTACGATCCATTCTAATTCCTTCGTACGATCCATTCTAATTCCTTCGTACGATCCATTCTAATTCATTCGCGCAATCTATTCTAATTCATTCGTACGATCCATTCTAATTCATTCGTACGATCAATTCTAATTCATTCATACAATCCATTCTAATTTATTCGCACGAATGTATCCATTCTAATTCATTCGTACGATCCATTCTAATTCATTCGCACAATCTATTCTAATTCATTCAAACGATCCATTCTAATTCATTCGCACGAATGTATCCATTCTAATTCATTCATACGGTCTATTCTACTTCATTCGTACTATCCGTTCTAATTCACTCATACGATCCATTCTAATTCATTCATACGATCCATTCTAATTCATTTGCACGAATATATCCATTCTAATTCATTCGTACGATCCATTCTAATTCCTTCGTACGATCCAATCTAATTCCTTCGTACGATCCATTCTAATTCCTTCATACGATCCATTCTATTTCATTCATATTATCCATTCTAATTCCTTCGTACGATCCATTCTAATTCCTTCATATCGCACGATCCATTCTAATTCATTCGTACGATCCATTCTAATTCGTTCGCACGATCTGTTCTTATTCATTCGCTCAATCCATTCTAATTCATTCGCACGACCCATTCTAATTCATTCGCACAATTCATTCTATTTCATACGATCCATTCTAATTCATTCGTACGATCCATTCTAATTCATTCGCACGAATGTATCCATTCAAGTTCATTCGTACGATCCATTCTAATTCATTCGTATGATCCATTCTAATTCATTCGCACGATCCATTCTAATTCATTCGTACGATCCATTCTAATTCATTCATACGATCCATTCTAATTCATTCGTACGATCCATTCTAATTCATTCGCACAAATGTATCCATTCTAATTCATTCGTACGATCCATTCTAATTCATTCGCACGATCCATTCTAATTCATTCGTACGATCCATTCTAATTCTTTCACACGATCCATTCTAATTCATTCGTACGATCCATTCTAATTCATTCGCACGATCCATTCTAATTCATTCGTACGATCCATTCTAATTTATTCGCACGATCTGTTCTTATTCATTCGCACAATCTATTCTAATTCATTCGCACGAATGTATCCATTCTAATTCATTTGTACGATCCATTCTAATTCATTCGTACGATCCATTCTAATTCATTCGTATGATCCATTCTAATTAATTTGTATGATCCATTCTAATTCATTCGTATGATCCATTCTAATTAATTTGTATGATCCATTCTAATTCATTCGTACGATCCATTCTAATTCATTCATACAATCCATTCTAATTCATTCGTACGATCCCTTCTAATTCACTCATACGATCCATTCTAATACATTCATACGATCCATTCTAATTCATTTGCACGAATATATCCATTCTAATTCATTCGTACGATCCATTCTAATTCCTTTGTACGATCCATTCTAATTCATTCGTACCATCTATTCTAATTCATTCGTACGATCGATTCTAATTCATTCGTACGATCCATTCTAATTCCTTCGTATGATCCATTCTAATTCATTCGCACGATCCATTCTAATTCATTCATACAATCTATTCTAATTCATTCGTACGAATGGATACATTCGTGTGAATGAATTAGAATGGATCGTACGAATGAGTAAGAATGGATCGTACGAATGAAATAGAATGGATTGCACGAATGAATTAGAATAGATCGTACGAATGAATTAGAATGGATCGTGTGAAAGAATTAGAATGGATCGTACGATTGAATTAGAATGGATCGTACTAGTATCCATTCTAATTCATTCGTACAATCTATTCTATTTCATACGTACGATCCATTCTTACTCATTCGTATGATCCATTCTAATTCATTCGGACGAATGTATCCATTCTAATTTATTCGTACGATCCATTCTAATTCATTCGTACGATCCATTCTAATTCATTCGTACGATCCATTCTTACTCATTCGTATGATCCATTCTAATTCATTCGTATGATCCATTCTAATTCATTCGTACGATCGATTCTAATTCATTCGCACTATCCATTCTAATTCATTCGTACGATCCATTCTAATTCATTCGTATGATCCATTCTAATTTATTCGTTCAAATATATCCATTCTAATTTATTCGTACGATCCATTCTAATTCATTCGCACGATCCATTCTAATTCATTCGCATGAATGTATCTATTCTAATTCATTTGCACGATCCATTCTAATTCATTCCTATGATCTATTCTAATTCATTCGTACGATCCATTCTAATTCATTCTAATTCATTCGTACGATCCATTCTACGATCTATTCTAATTCATTCGTATATTCCATTCTAATTCATTAGCACGATCCATGCTAATGAATTAGAATGGATCGTACGATCCAATCTAATTCATTCATACGATCCATTCTTACTCATTCGTATGATCCATTCTAATTCAATCGTACGATCCATTCTAATTCATTCGTACGATCCATTCTAATTCCTTCGTACGATCCATTCTAATTCATTCGTACGATCCATTCTAATTCCTTCATACGATCCATTCTAATTCATTCGCGCAAATTATTCTAATTCATTCGTATGATCCATTCTAATTCATTCGTACGATACATTCTAATTCATTCATACAATCCATTCTAATTTATTTGCATGAATGTATCCATTCTAATTCATTCGTACGATCCATTCTAATTCATTCGCACAATCTATTCTAATTCATTCATACGATCCATTCTAATTCATTCGCACGAATGTATCCATTCTAATTCATTTATACGATCCATTCTACTTCATTCGTACTATCCGTTCTAATTCACTCATACGATCCATTCTAATTCATTCATACGATCCATTCTAATTCATTTGCACGAATATATCCATTCTAATTCATTCGTACGATCCATTCTAATTCCTTCGTACGATCCGTACGATCCATTCTAATTCCTTCGTACGATCCATTCTAATTCCTCCGTACGATCCATTCTATTTCATTCGTATGATCCATTCTAATTCCTTCGTACGATCCATTCTAATTCCTTCGTATCCATTCTAATTCACTCATACGATCCATTCTAATTCATTCGTACGATCCATTCTAATTCATTCATACAATCCATTCTAATTCATTCGCACGAATGTATCCATTCTAATTCATTCGTACGATCAGTTCTAATTCATTCACAAAATCTATTCTAATTCATTCATACGATCCATTCTAATTCATTCACACGAATGTATCCATTCTAATTCATTCATACGATCCATTCTAATTCATTCGTACGATCCATTCTAATTCACTCAAACGATCCATTCTAATACATTCATACGATCCATTCTAATTCACTTGCACGAATATATCCATTCTAATTCATTCGTACGATCCATTCTAATTCCTTCGTACGATCCATTCTAATTCATTTGTATGATCTATTCTAATTCACTCGTACGATCCATTCTAATTCATTCGTACGATCCATTCTAATCCTTCGTACGATCCATTATAATTCATTCGTACGATCCATTCTAATTCATTCATACAATCCGTTCTAATTCTTTCACACGATCCATTCTAATTCATTCGTACGATCCATTCTAATTCATTCATCCAATCCATTCTATTTCATTCGTACGATCCATTCTTACTCATTCGTACGATCCATTCTAATTCATTCACACGAATGTATCCATTCGTACGAATGAATTAGAATAGATTGTACGAATGAATTACAATGGATCGTGCGAATGAATTAGAATGGATCGTACGAAGAAATTAGAATGGATAGTACGAATGAATTAGAATGGATCGTACGAATGAATTAGAATAGATCGTACGAATGAATTAAAATGGATCGTACGAAGGAATTAGAATGGATCGTACGAATGAATTAGAATGGATATATTCGTGCAAATGAATTAGAATGGATCGTATGAATGTATTAGAATGGATCGTATGAGTGAATTAGAATGGATCGTACGAATGAATTAGAATGGATCGTATGAATGAATTAGAATGGATACATTCGTGCAAATGAATTAGGATTGATCGTACGAATGAATTAGAATGGATCGTGCGAATGAATTAGAATGGATCGTACGAATGACTTAGAATGGATCGTACAAATGAACTAGAATGGATACATTCGTGCGAATGAATTAGAATGGATCGTACGAATGAATTAGAATGGATCGTACGAATGAATTAGAATGGATCTTACGAATGAATTAGAATGGATCGTACGAATGAATTAGAATGGATCGTATGAATGAATTAGAATGGATACATTCATGCGAATGAATTAGAATGGATCGGACGAATGAATTAGAATGGATCGTACGAATGAATTAGAATGGATCGTACGAATGAATTAGAATGGTTACATTCATGCGAATGAATTAGAATGGATCGTACGAATGGATTAGAATGGATCGTACGAATGGATTAGAATGGATACATTCGAGCGAATGAATTAGAATGGATCGTACGAATGGATTAGAATGGATCCTACGAATGGATTAGAATGGATACCTTTGTGCATATGAATTAGAATGGATCGTACAAATGAATTAGAATGGATCATATTAATGAATTAGAATGGATCGTACGAATGAATTAGAATGGATACATTCGTGCACGATCCATTCTAATTCATTCGCACGAATGTATCCATTCTAATTCATTCGTACGATCCATTCTAATTCATTCGTACGATCCATTCTAATTCATATGCACAAAGGTATCCATTCTAATTCATTTGTACGATCCATTCTAATTCAGGATCGTACGAATGAATTAGAATGGATACATTCGTGCGAATGAATTAGAATTGATCGTACGAATGAATTAGAATGGGTCGTGCGAATGAATTAGAATGGATCGTACGAATGAATTAGAATGGATCGTACGAATGAACTAGAATGGATACATTCGTGCGATTGAATTAGAATGGATCGTACGAATGAATTAGAATGGATCGTACGAATGAATTAGAATGGATCTTACGAATGAATTAGAATGGATCGTACGAATGAATTAGAATGGATCGTATGAATGAATTAGAATGGATACATTCGTGCGAATGAATTAGAATGGATCGGACGAATGAATTAGATTGGATCGTACGAATAAATTAGAATGGATCAAATGAATGAATTAGAATGGTTACATTCATGCGAATGAATTAGAATGGATCGTACGAATGGATTAGAATGGATCGTACAAATGGATTAGAATGGATACATTCGAGTGAATGATTTAGAATGGATCGTACGAATGAATTAGAATGGATCGTACGAATGGATTAGAATGGATCCTACGAATGGATTAGAATGGATACCTTTGTGCATACGAATTAGAATGGATCGTACGAATGAATTAGAATGGATCATATTAATGAATTAGAATGGATCGTACGAATGAATTAGAATGGATACATTCGTGCGAATGAATTAGAATGGATCGTGCGAATCAATTAGACTGGATCGTGCGAATGAATAAGAATAGATCATACGAATGAATTAGAATGGATCGTATGAATTAATTAGAATGGATACATTCGTGCGAATGAATTAGAATGGATTCTATGAATGAATTAGAATGGATCGTAAGAATGAATTAGAATGGATCATACGAATTAATTAGAATGGATCATACGAATGAATTAGAATGGATCATACGAATGAATTATAATGGATCGTACGAATGAATTAGAATGGATACATTCGTGCGAATGAATTAGATTGGATCGTATGAATGAATTAGAACGGATCGTACTTATGAATTAGATTGGATCGTACGAATGAATTAGAATACGATCCATTCTTACTCATTAGCATGATCCATTCTAATTCATTCGTACGACCCATTGTAATTCATTAATACGATCCAATCTAATTCATTCATACGATCCATTCAAATTTATTCGCACGAATGTACCCATTCTAATTCATTTATACGATCCATTCTTATTCATACGAATGAATTAGAATTAGAATTAGAATTAGAATTAGAATTAGAATTAGAATTAGAATTAGAATGAATTAGAATGGATTGTGCGAATGAATAAGAACAGATCGTGCGAATGAATTAGAATGGATCATACGAATGAATTAGAATGGATCGTGCGAATGAATTAGAATGGATCGTACGAATGAATTAGAATGGATATATTTGTGCAAATGAATTACAATGGATCGTACGAATGAATTAGAATGGATCGTATGAATGAATTAGAATGGATCGTACGAATGAATTAGAATGGATCGTGCGAATGAATTAGAATGGATCGTACGAATGAATTAGAATGGATCGTACGAATGAACTAGAATGGATACATTCGTGCGAATGAATTAGAATGGATCGTACGAATGAATTAGAATGGATCGTACGAATGAATTAGAATGGATCTTACGAATGAATTAGAATGGATCGTACGAATGAATTAGAATGGATCGTACGAATGAAATAAAATGGATACATTCATGCGAATGAATTAGAATGGATCGGACGAATGAATTAGAATGGATCGTACGAATGAATTAGAATGGATCGTACGAATGAATTAGAATGGAAGGTACGAATAAATTAGAATGGATACATTCGTCCGAATGAATTAGAATAGATCATACGAATGAGTAAGAATGGATCGTACGAATGAAATAGAATAGATTGTACGAATGAATTAGAATGGATCCTACGAATGAATTAGAATGGATCGTGTGAAAGAATTAGAATGGATTGTATGAACGAATTAGAATGGATCGTATGAATGAATTAGAATGGATCGTGCGAATGAATTCGAATGGATCGTACGAATTCATTCTAATTCATTCATACAATCCATTCTAATTCTTTCACACGATCCATTCTAATTCATTCGTACGAATGGATACATTCGTGTGAATGAATTAGAATGGATCGTACGAATGAGTAAGAATGGATCGTACGAATGAATTAGAATGGATCGTACGAATGAATTAGAATGGATCATGTGAAAGAATTAGAATGGATCGTACGAATGAATTAGAATGGATCGTACGAAGGAATTAGAATGGATCGTACGAATGAATTAGAATGGATCGTACGAATGAATTAGAATAGATCGTACGAATGAATTAGAATAGATCGTACGAAGGAATTAGAATGGATCGTACGAATGAATTAGAATGGATATATTCGTGCAAATGAATTAGAATGGATCATATGAATATATTAGAATGGATCGTATGAGTGAATTAGAATGGATCGTACGAATGAATTAGAATGGATCGTATGAATGAATTAGAATGGATCGTACGAATGAATTAGAATGGATCTTACGAATGAATTAGAATGGATCGTACGAATGAATTAGAATGGATCGTACGAATGAATTAGAATAGATACATTCGTGCGAATGAATTAGAATGGATCGTACGAATGAATTAGAATGGATACATTCGTGCGAATGAATTAGAATGGATCGGACGAATGAATTAGAATGGATCGTACCAATGAATTAGAATGGATCAAATGAATGAATTAGAATGGTTACATTCATGCGAATGAATTAGAATGGATCGTACGAATGGATTAGAATGGATCGTACGAATGGATTAGAATGGATACATTCGAGCGAATGAATTAGAATGGATCGTACGAATGAATTAGAATGGATCGAATGAATGAATTAGAATGGATCCTACGAATGGATTAGAATGGATACGTTTGTGCATATGAATTAGAATGGATCGTACGAATGAATTAGAATGGATCATATTAATGAATTAGAATCGATAGTACGAATGAATTCGAATAGATACATTCATGCACGATCCATTCTAATTCATTCGCACGAATGTATCCATTCTAATTCATTCGTACGATCTATTCTAATTCATTAATATGATCCATTCTATTTCATTCGTACGATCCATTCTTACTCATTCGTATGATCCATTCTAATTCATTCCCATGAATATATCCATTCTAAATCATTCGTACGATCCATTCTAATTCATTCGTACGATCCATTCTAAATCATTCGTACAATCCATTCTATTTCATTCATACGATCAATTCTAATTCATTAGCACGATCCATTCTAATTCATTCGTACGATCCATTCAAATTCATTCGCACGATCCATTCTAATTCATTCGTACAATCCATTCTATTTCATTTGTACGATCCATTCTTACTCATTCGTATGATACATTCTAATTCATTCGCACGAATGTATCCATTCTAATCCATTCGTACGATCCATTCTAATCCATTCGTACGATCCATTCTAATTCATTCACATGAATGTAACCATTCTAATTCATTCATTTGAACCATTCTAATTCATTCGTACGATCCATTCTAATTCATTCGTCCGATCCATTCTAATTCATTCGCACGAATGTATCCATTCTAAACCATTCATACGATCCATTCTAATTTATTCGTACGATCCATTCTAATTCATTCGCACAAATGTATCCATTCTAATTCATTCATACGATCCATTCTAATTCATTCGTACGATCCATTCTAATTCATTCGTAACATCCATTCTAATTCATTCGTACGATCCATTCTAATTCATTCGCATGAATGTATCCATTCTAGTTCATTCGTACGATCCATTCTAATTCATTCGTACGATCCATTCTAATTCATTCGCACGATCCATTCTAATTTATTCGTACGATCCATTCTAATTCATTCATATGATCCATTCTAATTCATTCGTACGATCCATTCTAATTCATTCGCACAAATGTATCCATTCTAATTCATTCGTACGATCCATTCTAATTCATTCGCACGATCCATTCTAATTCATTCGTACGATCCATTCTAATTCTTTCACACGATCCATTCTAATTCATTCGTACGATCCATTCTAATTCATTCGCATGATCCATTCTAATTCATTCGTACGATCCATTCTAATTCATTCATACGATCCATTCTAATTCATTCGTACGATCCATTCTAATTCATTCGCACAAATGTATCCATTCTAATTCATTCGTACGATCCATTCTAATTCATTCGCATGATCCATTCTAATTCATTCATACGATCCATTCTAATTCATTCGCACGATCTGTTCTTATTCATTCGCATAATCCATTCTAATTCATTCGCACGAATGTATCCATTCTAATTCATTCGTACGATCCATTCTAATTCATTCGTACGATCCATTCTAATTCATTCGTATGATCCATTCTAATTAATTCGTACGATCCATTCTAATTCATTCGTACGATCCATTCTAATTCATTCATACAATCCATTCTAATTCATTCGTACGATCCATTCTAATTCACTCATACGATCCATTCTAATACATTCATACGATCCATTCAAATTCATTTGCACGAATATATCCATTCTAATTCATTCATACGATCCATTCTAATTCCTTCGTACGATCCATTCTAATTCATTCGTACGATCTATTCTAATTCATTCGTACGATCCATTCTAATTCATTCGTACGATCTATTCTAATTCATTCGTACGATCCATTCTAATTCATTCGTACGATCCATTCTAATTCCTTCGTACGATCCATTCTAATTCATTCGTACGATCCATTCTAATTCATTCGTACAATCTATTCTAATTCATTCATACGAATGGATACATTCGTGTGAATGAATTAGAATGGATCGTACGAATGAGTAAGAATGGATCGTACGAATGAAATTGAATGGATTTCACGAATGAATTAAAGTGGATCGTACGAATGAATTAGAATGGATCGTGTGAAAGAATTAGAATGGATCGTACGAATGAATTAGAATGGATCGTGCGAATGAATTAGAATAGATCGTACGAATGAATTAGAATGGATCGTACGAAGGAATTAGAATGGATCGTACGAATGAATTAGAATGGATATATTCGTGCAAATGAATTAGAATGGATCGTATGAATGTATTAGAATGGATCGTATGAGTGAATTAGAATGGATCGTACGAATGAATTAGAATGGATTGTATGAATGAATTAGAATGGATCGTACGAATGAATTAGAGTGGATCATACGAATTAATTAGAATGGATCATACGAATGAATTAGAATGGATCGTATGAATGAATTAGAATGGATCGTACGAATGAATTAGAATGAATACATTCGTGCGAATGAATTAGAATGGATCGTACGAATGAATTAGAATGGATCGTACGAATGAGTTAGAATGGATATATTCATGCAAATGAATTAGAATGGATCGTATGAATGTATTAGAATGGATCGTATGAGTGAATTAGAATGGATCGTACGAATGAATTAGAATGGATTGTATGAATGAATTAGAATGGATCGTACGAATGAATTAGAATGGATCATACGAATTAATTAGAATGGATCATACGAATGAATTAGAATGGATCGTACGAATGAATTAGAATGGATCGTACGAATGAATTAGAATGGATACATTCGTGCGAATGAATTAGAATGGATTGTGCGAATGAATTAGAACAGATCGTGTGAATGAATTAGAATGGATCGTACGAATGAATTAGAATGAATCGTGCGAATGAATTAGAATGGATCGTACGAATGAATTAGAATGGATATATTTGTGCGAATGAATTAGAATGGATCGTACGAATGAATTAGAATGGATCGTATGAATGAATTAGAATGGATCGTAAGAATGAATTAGAATGGATCGTGCGAATGAATTAGAATGGATTGTACGAATGAATTAGAATGGATCGTGTGAAAGAATTAGAATGGATCGTACGAATGAATTAGAATGGATCGTGCGAATGAATTAGAATGGATCGTACAAATGAATTAGAATGGATACATTTGTGCGAATGAATTAGAATGGATCGTACGAATGAATTAGAATAGATCGTATGAATGAATTAGAATGGATCGTACGAATGAATTAGAATGGATCGTGCGAATGAATTAGAATGGATCGTACGAATGAATTAGAATGGATCGTACGAATGAACTAGAATGGATACATTCGTGCGAATGAATTAGAATGGATCGTACGAATGAATTAGAATGGATCGTACGAATGAACTAGAATGGATACATTCGTGCGAATGAATTAGAATGGATCGTACGAATGAATTAGAACGGATCGTACGAATGAATTAGAATGGATCTTACGAATAAATTAGAATGGATCGTACGAATGAATTAGAATGGATCGTACGAATGAATTAGAATGGATACATTCGTGCGAATGAATTATAATAGATCGGACGAATGAATTAGAATGGATCGTACGAATGAATTAGAATGGATCGTATGAATGAATTAGAATGGATCGTACGAATAAATTAGAATGGATACATTCATCCGAATGAATTAGAATGGATCATACGAATGAGTAAGAATGGATCGTACGAATGAAATATAATAGATTGTACAAATGAATTAGAATGGATCCTACGAATGAATTAGAATGGATCGTGTGAAAGAATTAGAATGGATTGTATGAATGAATTAGAATGGATCGTATGAAAGAATTAGAATGGATCGTACGAATGAATTAGAATGGATCGTACGAATAAATTAGAATGGATACATTCGTCCGAATGAATTAGAATGGATCATACGAATGAGTAAGAATGGATCGTACGAATGAAATAGAATAGATTGTACGAATGAATTAGAATGGATCATACGAATGAGTAAGAATGGATCGTACGAATGAAATAGAATAGATTGTACGAATGAATTAGAATGGATCCTACGAATGAATTAGAATAGATCGTGTGAAAGAATTAGAATGGATTGTATGAATGAAATAGAATGAATTCGTACGATCCATTCGAATTCATTCGCACGATCCATTCTAATTCATTCGTACGATCCATTCTAATTCATTCATAAAATCCATTCTAATTCTTTCACACGATCCATTCTAATTCATTCGTAGGATCCATTCTAATTCATTCGTACAATCTATTCTATTTCATTCGTACGATCCATTCTTACTCATTCGTACGATCCATTCTTACTCATTCGTACGATCCATTCTAATTCCTTCGTACGATCCATTCTAATTCCTTCGTACGATCCATTCTAATTCATTCGCGCAATCTATTCTAATTCATTCGTACGATCCATTCTAATTCATTCGTACGATCAATTCTAATTCATTCATACAATCCATTCTAATTTATTCGCACGAATGTATCCATTCTAATTCATTCGTACGATCCATTCTAATTCATTCGCACAATCTATTCTAATTCATTCAAACGATCCATTCTAATTCATTCGCACGAATGTATCCATTCTAATTCATTCATACGATCTATTCTACTTCATTCGTACTATCCGTTCTAATTCACTCATACGATCCATTCTAATTCATTCATACGATCCATTCTAATTCATTTGCACGAATATATCCATTCTAATTCATTCGTACGATCCATTCTAATTCCTTCGTACGATCCAATCTAATTCCTTCGTACAATCCATTCTAATTCCTTCATACGATCCATTCTATTTCATTCATATTATCCATTCTAATTCCTTCGTACGATCCATTCTAATTCCTTCATATCGCACGATCCATTCTAATTCATTCGTACGATCCATTCTAATTCGTTCGCACGATCTGTTCTTATTCATTCGCTCAATCCATTCTAATTCATTCGCACGACCCATTCTAATTCATTCGCACAATTCATTCTATTTCATACGATCCATTCTAATTCATTCGTACGATCCATTCTAATTCATTCGCACGAATGTATCCATTCAAGTTCATTCGTACGATCCATTCTAATTCATTCGTATGATCCATTCTAATTCATTCGCACGATCCATTCTAATTCATTCGTACGATCCATTCTAATTCATTCATACGATCCATTCTAATTCATTCGTACGATCCATTCTAATTCATTCGCACAAATGTATCCATTCTAATTCATTCGTACGATCCATTCTAATTCATTCGCACGATCCATTCTAATTCATTCGTACGATCCATTCTAATTCTTTCACACGATCCATTCTAATTCATTCGTACGATCCATTCTAATTCATTCGCACGATCCATTCTAATTCATTCGTACGATCCATTCTAATTTATTCGCACGATCTGTTCTTATTCATTCGCACAATCTATTCTAATTCATTCGCACGAATGTATCCATTCTAATTCATTTGTACGATCCATTCTAATTCATTCGTACGATCCATTCTAATTCATTCGTATGATCCATTCTAATTAATTTGTATGATCCATTCTAATTCATTCGTATGATCCATTCTAATTAATTTGTATGATCCATTCTAATTCATTCGTACGATCCATTCTAATTCATTCATACAATCCATTCTAATTCATTCGTACGATCCCTTCTAATTCACTCATACGATCCATTCTAATACATTCATACGATCCATTCTAATTCATTTGCACGAATATATCCATTCTAATTCATTCGTACGATCCATTCTAATTCCTTTGTACGATCCATTCTAATTCATTCGTACCATCTATTCTAATTCATTCGTACGATCGATTCTAATTCATTCGTACGATCCATTCTAATTCCTTCGTATGATCCATTCTAATTCATTCGCACGATCCATTCTAATTCATTCATACAATCTATTCTAATTCATTCGTACGAATGGATACATTCGTGTGAATGAATTAGAATGGATCGTACGAATGAGTAAGAATGGATCGTACGAATGAAATAGAATGGATTGCACGAATGAATTAGAATAGATCGTACGAATGAATTAGAATGGATCGTGTGAAAGAATTAGAATGGATCGTACGATTGAATTAGAATGGATCGTACTAGTATCCATTCTAATTCATTCGTACAATCTATTCTATTTCATACGTACGATCCATTCTTACTCATTCGTATGATCCATTCTAATTCATTCGGACGAATGTATCCATTCTAATTTATTCGTACGATCCATTCTAATTCGTTCGTACGATCCATTCTAATTCATTCGTACGATCCATTCTTACTCATTCGTATGATCCATTCTAATTCATTCGTACGATCCATTCTAATTCATTCGTACGATCGATTCTAATTCATTCGCACTATCCATTCTAATTCATTCGTACGATCCACTCTAATTCATTCGTATGATCCATTCTAATTTATTCGTTCAAATATATCCATTCTAATTTATTCGTACGATCCATTCTAATTCATTCGCACGATCCATTCTAATTCATTCGCATGAATGTATCTATTCTAATTCATTTGCACGATCCATTCTAATTCATTCCTATGATCTATTCTAATTCATTCGTACGATCCATTCTAATTCATTCTAATTCATTCGTACGATCCATTCTACGATCTATTCTAATTCATTCGTATATTCCATTCTAATTCATTAGCACGATCCATGCTAATGAATTAGAATGGATCGTACGATCCAATCTAATTCATTCATACGATCCATTCTTACTCATTCGTATGATCCATTCTAATTCAATCGTACGATCCATTCTAATTCATTCGTACGATCCATTCTAATTCCTTCGTACGATCCATTCTAATTCATTCGTACGATCCATTCTAATTCCTTCATACGATCCATTCTAATTCATTCGCGCAAATTATTCTAATTCATTCGTATGATCCATTCTAATTCATTCGTACGATACATTCTAATTCATTCATACAATCCATTCTAATTTATTTGCATGAATGTATCCATTCTAATTCATTCGTACGATCCATTCTAATTCATTCGCACAATCTATTCTAATTCATTCATACGATCCATTCTAATTCATTCGCACGAATGTATCCATTCTAATTCATTTATACGATCCATTCTACTTCATTCGTACTATCCGTTCTAATTCACTCATACGATATATTCTAATTCATTCATACGATCCATTCTAATTCATTTGCACGAATATATCCATTCTAATTCATTCGTACGATCCATTCTAATTCCTTCGTATGATTCGTACGATCCATTCTAATTCCTTCGTACGATCCATTCTAATTCCTCCGTACGATCCATTCTATTTCATTCGTATGATCCATTCTAATTCCTTCGTACGATCCATTCTAATTCCTTCGTATCCATTCTAATTCACTCATACGATCCATTCTAATTCATTCGTACGATCCATTCTAATTCATTCATACAATCCATTCTAATTCATTCGCACGAATGTATCCATTCTAATTCATTCGTACGATCAGTTCTAATTCATTCACAAAATCTATTCTAATTCATTCATACGATCCATTCTAATTCATTCACACGAATGTATCCATTCTAATTCATTCATACGATCCATTCTAATTCATTCGTACGATCCATTCTAATTCACTCAAACGATCCATTCTAATACATTCATACGATCCATTCTAATTCACTTGCACGAATATATCCATTCTAATTCATTTGTACGATCCATTCTAATTCCTTCGTACGATCCATTCTAATTCATTTGTACGATCTATTCTAATTCATTCGTACGATCCATTCTAATTCATTCGTATGATCCATTCTAATCCTTCGTACGATCCATTATAATTCATTCGTACGATCCATTCTAATTCATTCATACAATCCGTTCTAATTCTTTCACACGATCCATTCTAATTCATTCGTACGATCCATTCTAATTCATTCATCCAATCCATTCTATTTCATTCGTACGATCCATTCTTACTCATTCGTACGATCCATTCTAATTCATTCACACGAATGTATCCATTCGTACGAATGAATTAGAATAGATTGTACGAATGAATTACAATGGATCGTGCGAATGAATTAGAATGGATCGTACGAAGAAATTAGAATGGATCGTACGAATGAATTAGAATGGATCGTACGAATGAATTAGAATAGATCGTACGAATGAATTAAAATGGATCGTACGAAGGAATTAGAATGGATCGTACGAATGAATTAGAATGGATATATTCGTGCAAATGAATTAGAATGGATCGTATGAATGTATTAGAATGGATCGTATGAGTGAATTAGAATGGATCGTACGAATGAATTAGAATGGATCGTATGAATGAATTAGAATGGATACATTCGTGCAAATGAATTAGGATTGATCGTACGAATGAATTAGAATGGATCGTGCGAATGAATTAGAATGGATCGTACGAATGACTTAGAATGGATCGTACGAATGAACTAGAATGGATACATTCGTGCGAATGAATTAGAATGGATCGTACGAATGAATTAGAATGGATCGTACGAATGAATTAGAATAGATCTTACGAATGAATTAGAATTGATCGTACGAATGAATTAGAATGGATCGTATGAATGAATTAGAATGGATACATTCGTGCGAATGAATTAGAATGGATCGGACGAATGAATTAGAATGGATCGTACGAATGAATTAGAATGGATCGTACGAATGAATTAGAATGGTTACATTCATGCGAATGAAATAGAATGGATCGTACGAATGGATTAGAATGGATCGTACGAATGGATTAGAATGGATACATTCGAGCGAATGAATTAGAATGGATCGAACGAATGAATTAGAATGGATCGTACGAATGGATTAGAATGGATCCTACGAATGGATTAGAATGGATACCTTTGTGCATATGAATTAGAATGGATCGTACAAATGAATTAGAATGGATCATATTAATGAATTAGAATGGATCGTACGAATGAATTAGAATGGATACATTCGTGCACGATCCATTCTAATTCATTCGCACGAATGTATCCATTCTAATTCATTCGTACGATCCATTCTAATTCATTAATATGATCCATTCTAATTCATTCGTACGATCCATTCTAATTCATATGCACAAAGGTATGCATTCTAATTCATTTGTACGATCCATTCTAATTCAGGATCGTACGAATGAATTAGAATGGATACATTCGTGCGAATGAATTAGAATTGATCGTACGAATGAATTAGAATGGGTCGTGCGAATGAATTAGAATGGATCGTACGAATGAATTAGAATGGATCGTACGAATGAACTAGAATGGATACATTCGTGCGATTGAATTAGAATGGATCGTACGAATGAATTAGAATGGATCGTACGAATGAATTAGAATGGATCTTACGAATGAATTAGAATGGATCGTACGAATGAATTAGAATGGATCGTATGAATGAATTAGAATGGATACATTCGTGCGAATGAATTAGAATGGATCGGACGAATGAATTAGATTGGATCGTACGAATAAATTAGAATGGATCAAATGAATGAATTAGAATGGTTACATTCATGCGAATGAATTAGAATGGATCGTACGAATGGATTAGAATGGATCGTACAAATGGATTAGAATGGATACATTCAAGTGAATGATTTAGAATGGATCGTACGAATGAATTAGAATGGATCGTACGAATGGATTAGAATGGATCCTACGAATGGATTAGAATGGATACCTTTGTGCATACGAATTAGAATGGATCGTACGAATGAATTAGAATGGATCATATTAATGAATTAGAATGGATCGTACGAATGAATTAGAATGGATACATTCGTGCGAATGAATTAGAATGGATCGTGCGAATCAATTAGACTGGATCGTGCGAATGAATAAGAATAGATCATACGAATGAATTAGAATGGATCGTATGAATTAATTAGAATGGATACATTCGTGCGAATGAATTAGAATGGATTCTATGAATGAATTAGAATGGATCGTAAGAATGAATTAGAATGGATCATACGAATTAATTAGAATGGATCATACGAATGAATTAGAATGGATCATACGAATGAATTATAATGGATCGTACGAATGAATTAGAATGGATACATTCGTGCGAATGAATTAGAATGGATCGTATGAATGAATTAGAACGGATCGTACTTATGAATTAGATTGGATCGTACGAATGAATTAGAATACGATCCATTCTTACTCATTAGCATGATCCATTCTAATTCATTCGTACGACCCATTGTAATTCATTAATACGATCCAATCTAATTCATTCATACGATCCATTCAAATTTATTCGCACGAATGTACCCATTCTAATTCATTTATACGATCCATTCTTATTCATACGAATGAATTAGAATTAGAATTAGAATTAGAATTAGAATTAGAATTAGAATTAGAATTAGAATGAATTAGAATGGATTGTGCGAATGAATAAGAACAGATCGTGCGAATGAATTAGAATGGATCATACGAATGAATTAGAATGGATCGTGCGAATGAATTAGAATGGATCGTACGAATGAATTAGAATGGATATATTTGTGCAAATGAATTACAATGGATCGTACGAATGAATTAGAATGGATCGTATGAATGAATTAGAATGGATCGTACGAATGAATTAGAATGGATCGTGCGAATGAATTAGAATGGATCGTACGAATGAATTAGAATGGATCGTACGAATGAACTAGAATGGATACATTCGTGCGAATGAATTAGAATGGATCGTACGAATGAATTAGAATGGATCGTACGAATGAATTAGAATGGATCTTACGAATGAATTAGAATGGATCGTGCGAATGAATTAGAATGGATCGTACGAATGAAATAAAATGGATACATTCATGCGAATGAAATAGAATGGATCGGACGAATGAATTAGAATGGATCGTACGAATGAATTAGAATGGATCGTACGAATGAATTAGAATGGAAGGTACGAATAAATTAGAATGGATACATTCGTCCGAATGAATTAGAATAGATCATACGAATGAGTAAGAATGGATCGTACGAATGAAATAGAATAGATTGTACGAATGAATTAGAATGGATCCTACGAATGAATTAGAATGGATCGTGTGAAAGAATTAGAATGGATTGTATGAACGAATTAGAATGGATCGTATGAATGAATTAGAATGGATCGTGCGAATGAATTCGAATGGATCGTACGAATTCATTCTAATTCATTCATACAATCCATTCTAATTCTTTCACACGATCCATTCTAATTCATTCGTACGAATGGATACATTCGTGTGAATGAATTAGAATGGATCGTACGAATGAGTAAGAATGGATCGTACGAATGAATTAGAATGGATCGTACGAATGAATTAGAATGGATCATGTGAAAGAATTAGAATGGATCGTACGAATGAATTAGAATGGATCGTACGAAGGAATTAGAATAGATCGTACGAATGAATTAGAATGGATCGTACGAATGAATTAGAATGGATCGTACGAATGAATTAGAATAGATCGTACGAAGGAATTAGAATGGATCGTACGAATGAATTAGAATGGATATATTCGTGCAAATGAATTAGAATGGATCATATGAATATATTAGAATGGATCGTATGAGTGAATTAGAATGGATCGTACGAATGAATTAGAATGGATCGTATGAATGAATTAGAATGGATCGTACGAATGAATTAGAATGGATCGTACGAATGAATTAGAATGGATCTTATGAATGAATTAGAATGGATCGTACGAATGAATTAGAATGGATCGTACGAATGAATTAGAATAGATACATTCGTGCGAATGAATTAGAATGGATCGTACGAATGAATTAGAATGGATACATTCGTGCGAATGAATTAGAATGGATCGGACGAATGAATTAGAATGGATCGTACCAATGAATTAGAATGGATCAAATGAATGAATTAGAATGGTTACATTCATGCGAATGAATTAGAATGGATCGTACGAATGGATTAGAATGGATCGTACGAATGGATTAGAATGGATACATTCGAGCGAATGAATTAGAATGGATCGTACGAATGAATTAGAATGGATCGAATGAATGAATTAGAATGGATCCTACGAATGGATTAGAATGGATACGTTTGTGCATATGAATTAGAATGGATCGTACGAATGAATTAGAATGGATCATATTAATGAATTAGAATCGATAGTACGAATGAATTAGAATGGATACATTCGTGCACGATCCATTCTAATTCATTCGCACGAATGTATCCATTCTAATTCATTCGTACGATCTATTCTAATTCATTAATATGATCCATTCTATTTCATTCGTACGATCCATTCTTACTCATTCGTATGATCCATTCTAATTCATTCCCATGAATATATCCATTCTAAATCATTCGTACGATCCATTCTAATTCATTCGTACGATCCATTCTAAATCATTCGTACAATCCATTCTATTTCATTCATACGATCAATTCTAATTCATTAGCACGATCCATTCTAATTCATTCGTACGATCCATTCAAATTCATTCGCACGATCCATTCTAATTCATTCGTACAATCCATTCTATTTCATTTGTACGATCCATTCTTACTCATTCGTATGATACATTCTAATTCATTCGCACGAATGTATCCATTCTAATCCATTCGTACGATCCATTCTAATCCATTCGTACGATCCATTCTAATTCATTCACATGAATGTAACCATTCTAATTCATTCATTTGAACCATTCTAATTCATTCGTACGATCCATTCTAATTCATTCGTCCGATCCATTCTAATTCATTCGCACGAATGTATCCATTCTAACCATTCATACGATCCATTCTAATTTATTCGTACGATCCATTCTAATTCATTCGCACGAATGTATCCATTCTAATTCATTCATACGATCCATTCTAATTCATTCGTACGATCCATTCTAATTCATTCGTAAGATCCATTCTAATTCATTCGTACGATCCATTCTAATTCATTCGCATGAATGTATCCATTCTAGTTCATTCGTACGATCCATTCTAATTCATTCGTACGATCCATTCTAATTCATTCGCACGATCCATTCTAATTTATTCGTACGATCCATTCTAATTCATTCATATGATCCATTCTAATTCATTCGTACGATCCATTCTAATTCATTCGCACAAATGTATCCATTCTAATTCATTCGTACGATCCATTCTAATTCATTCGCACGATCCATTCTAATTCATTCGTACGATCCATTCTAATTCTTTCACACGATCCATTCTAATTCATTCGTACGATCCATTCTAATTCATTCGCATGATCCATTCTAATTCATTCGTACGATCCATTCTAATTCATTCATACGATCCATTCTAATTCATTCGTACGATCCATTCTAATTCATTCGCACAAATGTATCCATTCTAATTCATTCGTACGATCCATTCTAATTCATTCGCATGATCCATTCTAATTCATTCATACGATCCATTCTAATTCATTCGCACGATCTGTTCTTATTCATTCGCACAATCCATTCTAATTCATTCGCACGAATGTATCCATTCTAATTCATTCGTACGATCCATTCTAATTCATTCGTACGATCCATTCTAATTCATTCGTATGATCCATTCTAATTAATTCGTACGATCCATTCTAATTCATTCGTACGATCCATTCTAATTCATTCATACAATCCATTCTAATTCATTCGTACGATCCATTCTAATTCACTCATACGATCCATTCTAATACATTCATACGATCCATTCAAATTCATTTGCACGAATATATCCAATCTAATTCATTCATACGATCCATTCTAATTCCTTCGTACGATCCATTCTAATTCATTCGTACGATCTATTCTAATTCATTCGTACGATCCATTCTAATTCATTCGTACGATCCATTCTAATTCCTTCGTACGATCCATTCTAATTCATTCGTACGATCCATTCTAATTCATTCGTACAATCTATTCTAATTCATTCATACGAATGGATACATTCGTGTGAATGAATTAGAATGGATCGTACGAATGAGTAAGAATGGATCGTACGAATGAAATAGAATGGATTTCACGAATGAATTAGAGTGGATCGTACGAATGAATTAGAATGGATCGTGTGAAAGAATTAGAATGGATCGTACGAATGAATTAGAATGGATCGTGCGAATGAATTAGAATAGATCGTACGAATGAATTAGAATGGATCGTACGAAGGAATTAGAATGGATCGTACGAATGAATTAGAATGGATATATTCGTGCAAATGAATTAGAATGGATCGTATGAATGTATTAGAATGGATCGTATAAGTGAATTAGAATGGATCGTACGAATGAATTAGAATGGATTGTATGAATGAATTAGAATGGATCGTACGAATGAATTAGAGTGGATCATACGAATTAATTAGAATGGATCATACGAATGAATTAGAATGGATCGTATGAATGAATTAGAATGGATCGTACGAATGAATTAGAATGAATACATTCGTGCGAATGAATTAGAATGGATCGTACGAATGAATTAGAATGGATCGTACGAATGAGTTAGAATGGATATATTCATGCAAATGAATTAGAATGGATCGTATGAATGTATTAGAATGGATCGTATGAGTGAATTAGAATGGATCGTACGAATGAATTAGAATGGATTGTATGAATGAATTAGAATGGATCGTACGAATGAATTAGAATGGATCATACGAATTAATTAGAATGGATCATACGAATGAATTAGAATGGATCGTACGAATGAATTAGAATGGATCGTACGAATGAATTAGAATGGATACATTCGTGCGAATGAATTAGAATGGATTGTGCGAATGAATTAGAACAGATCGTGTGAATGAATTAGAATGGATCGTACGAATGAATTAGAATGAATCGTGCGAATGAATTAGAATGGATCGTACGAATGAATTAGAATGGATATATTTGTGCGAATGAATTAGAATGGATCGTACGAATGAATTAGAATGGATCGTATGAATGAATTAGAATGGATCGTAAGAATGAATTAGAATGGATCGTGCGAATGAATTAGAATGGATTGTACGAATGAATTAGAATGGATCGTGTGAAAGAATTAGAATGGATCGTACGAATGAATTAGAATGGATCGTGCGAATGAATTAGAATGGATCGTACAAATGAATTAGAATGGATACATTTGTGCGAATGAATTAGAATGGATCGTACGAATGAATTAGAATAGATCGTATGAATGAATTAGAATGGAACGTACGAATGAATTAGAATGGATCGTGCGAATGAATTAGAATGGATCGTACGAATGAATTAGAATGGATCGTACGAATGAACTAGAATGGATACATTCGTGCGAATGAATTAGAATGGATCGTACGAATGAATTAGAATGGATCGTACGAATGAATTAGAATGGATCTTACGAATAAATTAGAATGGATCGTACGAATGAATTAGAATGGATCGTACGAATGAATTAGAATGGATACATTCGTGCGAATGAATTATAATAGATCGGACGAATGAATTAGAATGGATCGTACGAATGAATTAGAATGGATCATATGAATGAATTAGAATGGATCGTACGAATAAATTAGAATGGATACATTCATCCGAATGAATTAGAATGGATCATACGAATGAGTAAGAATGGATCGTACGAATGAAATATAATAGATTGTACAAATGAATTAGAATGGATCCTACGAATGAATTAGAATGGATCGTGTGAAAGAATTAGAATGGATTGTATGAATGAATTAGAATGGATCGTATGAAAGAATTAGAATGGATCGTACGAATGAATTAGAATGGATCGTACGAATAAATTAGAATGGATACATTCGTCCGAATGAATTAGAATGGATCATACGAATGAGTAAGAATGGATCGTACGAATGAAATAGAATAGATTGTACGAATGAATTAGAATGGATCATACGAATGAGTAAGAATGGATCGTACGAATGAAATAGAATAGATTGTACGAATGAATTAGAATGGATCCTACGAATGAATTAGAATAGATCGTGTGAAAGAATTAGAATGGATTGTATGAATGAAATAGAATGAATTCGTACGATCCATTCGAATTCATTCGCACGATCCATTCTAATTCATTCATACGATCCATTCTAATTTATTCATAAAATCCATTCTAATTCTTTCACACGATCCATTCTAATTCATTCGTAGGATCCATTCTAATTCATTCGTACAATCTATTCTATTTCATTCGTACGATCCATTCTTACTCATTCGTATGATCCATTCTAATTCATTCGGACGAATGTATCCATTCTAATTTATTCGTACGATCCATTCTAATTCATTCGTACGATGCATTCTAATTCATTCGTACGATCCATTCTAATTCATTCGTCCGATCCATTCTAATTCATTCGCACGAATGTATCCATTCTAATTCATTCGTACGATCCATTCTAATTCATTCGTACGATCCATTCTAATTCATTCGTAAGATCCATTCTAATTCATTCGTACGATCCATTCTAATTCATTCGTACGATCCATTCTAATTCATTCGCACGAATGTATCCATTCTAGTTCATTCATACGATCCATTCTAATTCATTTGTACGATCCATTCTAATTCATTCGCACGATCCATTCTAATTCATTCGTACGATCCATTCTAATTCATTCATACGATCCATTCTAATTCATTCGTACGATCCATTCTAATTCATTCGCAAAAATGTATCCATTCTAATTCATTCGTACGATCCATTCTAATTCATTCGCACGATCCATTCTAATTCATTCGTACGATCCATTCTAATTCATTCGCACGATCTGTTCTTATTCATTCGCACAATCCATTCTAATTCATTCGCACGAATGTATCCATTCTAATTCATTCGTACGATCCATTCTAATTCATTCTTACGATCCATTCTAATTCATTCGTATAATCCATTCTAATTAATTCGTATGATCCATTCTAATTCATTCGTACTATCCATTCTAATTCATTCATACAATCCATTCTAATTCATTCGCATGAATGTATCCATTCTAATTAATTCGTACGATCCATTCTAATTCATTCGTATGATCTATTCTTATTCATTCGCACGATCCAGTCTAATTGATTCGCACGATCCATTCTAATTCATTCGCACGAATGTATCCATTCTAATTCATTCGTACGATCCATTCTAATTCATTAATATGATCCATTCTAATTCATTCGTACGATCCATTCTAATTCATATGCACAAAGGTATCCATTCTAATCCATTCATAGGATCTATTCTAATCCATTCGTACGATCCATTCTAATTCATTCGTACGATCCATTCTAATTCATTCGCTCGAATATATCCATTCTAATCCATTCGTACGATCCATTCTAATCCATTCGTACGATCCATTCTAATTCATTCGCATGAATGTAACCATTCTAATTCATTCATTTGATCCATTCTAATTCATTCGTACGATCCATTCTAATTCATTCGTCCGATCCATTCTAATTCATTCGCACGAACTTATCCATTCTAATTCATTCGTACGATCCATTCTAATTCATTCGTACGATCCATTCTAATTCATTCGTAAGATCCATTCTAATTCATTCGTACGATCCATTCTAATTCATTCAAACGAATGTATCCATTCTAGTTCATTCGTACGACCCATTCTAATTCATTCGTACGATCCATTCTAATTCATTCGCACGATCCATTCTAATTAATTCGTACGATCAATTCTAATTCATTCGCACGAATGTATCCATTCTAATTCATTCATACGATCCATTCTAATTCATTCGTACGATCCATTCTAATTCACTCATACGATCCATTCTAATACATTCATACGATCCATTCTAATTCATTTGCACGAATATATCCATTCTAATTCATTCGTACGATCCATTCTAATTACTTCGTACGATCCATTCTAATTCATTCGTACGATCTATTCTAATTCATTCGTACGATCCATTCTAATTCATTCATACGATCCATTCTAATTCCTTCGTACGATCCATTCTAATTCATTCGTATGATCCATTCTAATTCATTCGTACAATCTATTCTAATTCATTAGAATGGATCGTATGAATGAATTAGAATGGATCGTACGAATGAATTAGAATGGATCATACGAATGAGTAAGAATGGATCGTACAAATGAATTAGAATGGATCGTACGAATGAATTATAATGGATCGTACGAATAAATTAGAATAGATACATTCGTCCGAATGAATTAGAATGGATCATACGAATGAGTAAGAATGGATCGTACGAATGAAATAGAATAGATTGTACGAATGAACTAGAATGGATCCTACAAATGAATTAGAATGGATCGTGTGAAAGAATTAGAATGGATTGTATGAATGAATTAGAATGTATCGTATGAATGAATTAGAATGGATCGTGCGAAAGAATTCGAATGGATCGTACGAATTCATTCTAATTCATTCATACAATCCATTCTAATTCTTTCACACGATCCATTCTAATCATTCGTACGTTCCATTCTAATTCATTAGCACGATCCATGCTAATTCATTCGTTCGATCAATTCTAATTCATTAGCACGATCCATTCTAATTCATTCGTACGATCCATTCTAATTCATTCGCATGATCCATTCTAATTAATTCATAGGATTCATTCTAATTCATTCATACGATCTATTCTAATTCTTTCGCACGAATGTATCCATTCTAATTCATTCGCACGAATGTATCCGTTCTAATTCATTCGTACGATCCATTCTAATTCATTCGCACGATCCATTCTAATTCATTCGTACGATCCATTCTAATTCATTCGTACGATCCATTCTAATTCATTCGTCCGATCCATTCTAATTCATTCGCACGAATGTATCCATTCTAATTCATTCGTACGATCCATTCTAATTCATTCGTACGATCCATTCTAATTCATTCGTAAGATTCATTCTAATTCATTCGTACAATCCATTCTAATTCATTCGTACGATCCATTCTAATTCATTCGCACGAATGTATCCATTCTAGTTCATTCGTATGATCCATTCTAATTCATTCGAACGATCCATTCTAATTCATTCGCACGATCCATTCTAATTCATTCGTACGATCCATTCTAATTCATTCATACGATCCATTCTAATTCATTCGTACGATCCATTCTAATTCATTCGCACAAATGTATCTATTATAATTCATTTGTACGATCCATTCTAATTCATTCGCACGATCCCTTCTAATTCATTCGTACGATCCATTCTAATTCTTTCACACGATCCATTCTAATTCATTCGTACGATCCATTCTAATTCATTCGCACGATCCATTCTAATTCATTCGTACGATCCATTCTAATTCATTCATACGATCCATTCTAATTCATTCGTACGATCCATTCTAATTCATTCGCACAAATGTATCCATTCTAATTCATTTGTATGATCCATTCTAATTCATTCGCACGATCCATTCTAATTCATTCGTACGATCCATTCTAATTCATTCGCACGATCTGTTCTTATTCATTCGCACAATCCATTCTAATTCATTCGCACGAATGTATCCATTCTAATTCATTTGTACGATCCATTCTAATTCATTCGTACGATCCATTCTAATTCATTCGTATGATACATTCTAATTAATTCGTATGATCCATTCTAATTCATTCGTACGATCCATTCAAATTCATTCATACAATCCATTCTAATTCATTCGTACGATCTATTCTAATTCACTTATACGATCCATTCTAATACATTCATATGATCCATTCTAATTCATTTGCACGAATATATCCATTCTAATTCATTCGTACGATCTATTCTAATTCTTTCGTACGATCCATTCTAATTCATTCGTACGATCTATTCTAATTCATTCGTACGATCCATTCTAATTCATTCGTACGATCCATTCTAATTCCTTCGTACGATCCATTCTAATTCATTCGTATGATCCATTCTAATTCATTCGTACAATCTATTCTAATTCATTCGTACGAATGGATACATTCGTGTGAATGAATTAGAATGGATTGTACGAATGAGTAAGAATGGATCGTACGAATGAAATAGAATGGATTGCACGAATGAATTAGAATGGATCGTACGAATGAATTAGAATGGATCGTGTGAAAGAATTAGAATGGATTGTATGAATGAATTAGAATGGATCGTACGAATGAATTAGAATGGATCGTACGAAGAAATTAGAATGGATCATACGAATGAATTAGAATGGATCGTACGAATGAATTAGAATAGATCGTACGAATGAATACGAATGGATCGTACGAAGGAATTAGAATGGATCTTACGAATGAATTAGAATGGATATATTCGTGCAAATGAATTAGATTGGATCGTATGAATGTATTAGAATGGATTATATGAGTGAATTAAAATGGATCGTACGAATGAATTAGAATGGATCATATGAATGAATTAGAATGGATACATTCGTTTGAATGAATTAGAATAGATCGTATGAATGAATTAGAATAGATTTTGTGAATGAATTAGAACTGATCTTACGAATGAATTAGAATGGATACATTCGCGCGAATGAATTAGAATGGATTGTATGAATGAATTAGAATGGATCGTACGAATGAATTAGAATGGATCGTATGAGTGAATTAGAATGGATACGAAGGAATTAGAATAGATCGTACGAAGGAATTAGAATGGATCATACGAATGAAATAGAATGGATCGTACGAAGGAATTAGAATGGATCGTACGAAGGAATTAGAATGGATCGTACGAATGAATTAGAATGGATATATTCGTGCAAATGAATTAAAATGGATCGTATGAATGAATTAGAATGGATCGTATGAGTGAATTAGAATGGATAGTACGAATGAAGTAGAATGGATCGTATGAATGAATTAGAATGGATACATTCGTGCGAATGAATTAGAATGGATCGTATGAATGAATTAGAATAGATTGTGTGAATGAATTAGAATGGATCGTACGAATGAATTAGAATGGATACATTCGTGCGAATAAATTAGAATGGATTGTATGAATGAATTAGAATGGATCATACGAATGAATTAGAATGGATCGTACGAATGAATTAGAATAGATTGCGCGAATGAATTAGAATGGATCGTACGAATGAATTAGAATGGATCGTACGAAGGAATTAGAATGGATCGTACGAATGAATTAGAATGGATCGTACGAATGAATTAGAATGGATCGTACGAAGGAATTAGAATGGATCGTACGAATGAATTAGAATGGATCGTACGATTGAATTAGAATGGATCATACGAATGAGTAAGAATGGATCGTATGAATGAATTAGATTGGATCGTACGATCCATTCTAATTCATTAGCATGGATCGTGCTAATGAATTAGAATGGAATATACGAATGAATTAGAATGGATCGTAGAATGGATCGTACGAATGAATTAGAATGAATTAGAATGGATCGTACGAATGAATTAGAATAGATCATAGGAATGAATTAGAATGGATCGTGCAAATGAATTAGAATGGATACATTCATGCGAATGAATTAGAATGGATCGTGCGAATGAATTAGAATGGATCATACGAATGAATTAGAATGGATCGTACGAATGGATTAGAATGGATCCTACGAATGGATTAGAATGGATACCTTTGTGCATATGAATTAGAATGGATCGTACGAATGAATTATAATGGATCATATTAATGAATTAGAATGGATCGTACGAATGAATTAGAATGGATACATTCGTGCACGATCCATTCTAATTCATTCGCACGAATGTATCCATTCTAATTCATTCGTACGATTCATTCTAATTAATTAATATGATCCATTCTAATTCATTCGTACGATCCATTCTAATTCATATGCACAAAGGTATCCATTCTAATTCATTCGTACGATCCATTCTAATTCAGGATCGTACGAATGAATTAGAATGGATACATTCGTGCGAATGAATTAGAATTGATCGTACGAATGAATTAGAATGGATCGTGCGAATGAATTAGAATGGATCGTACGAATGAATTAGAAGGGATCGTACGAATGAACTAGAATGGATACATTCGTGCGAATGAATTAGAATAGATCGTACGAATGAATTACAATAGATCGTACAAATGAATTAGAATGGATCTTACGAATGAATTAGAATGGATCGTACGAATAAAATAGAATGGATCGTACGAATGAATTAGAATGGATACATTCGTGCGAATGAATTAGAATGGATCGGACGAATGAATTAGAATGGATCGGACGAATGAATTAGAATGGATCAAATGAATGAATTAGAATGGTTACATTCATGCGAATGAATTAGAATGGATCGTACGAATGGATTAGATAGGATCGTACGAATGGATTAGAATGGATACATTCGAGCGAATGAATTAGAATGGATCGTACGAATGAATTAGAATGGATCGTACGAATGGATTAGAATAGATCCTACGAATGGATTAGAATGGATACCTTTGTGCATATGAATTAGAATGGATCGTACGAATGAATTAGAATGGATCATATTAATGAATTAGAATGGATCGTACGAATGAATTAGAATGAATACATTCGTGCGAATGAATAAGAATGAATCTTGCGAATGAATTAGAATGGATCTTACGAATGAATTAGAATGGATCGTACGAATGAATTAGAATGGATCGTACGAATGAATTAGAATGGATACATTCGTGCGAATGAATTAGAATGAATCGGACGAATGAATTAGAATGGATCGTACGAATGAATTAGAATGGATCGTACGAATGAATTAGAATGGATCGTACGAATAAATTAGAATGGATACATTCGTCCGAATGAATTAGAATGGATCATACGAATGAGTAAGAATGGATCGTACGAATGAAATAGAATAGATTGTACGAATGAATTAGAATAGATCCTACGAATGAATTAGAATGGATCGTGTGAAAGAATTAGAATGGATTGTATGAATGAATTAGAATGGATCGTATGAATGAATTAGAATGGATCGTGCGAATGAATTCGAATGGATCGTACGAATTCATTCTAATTCATTCATACAATCCATTCTAATTCTTTCACACGATCTATTCTAATTCATTCGTAGGATCCATTCTTAGAATGGATCGTACGAATGAATTAGAATGGATCGTACGAATGAACTAGAATGGATACATTCGTGCGAATGAATTAGAATGGATCGTACGAATGAATTAGAATGGATCGTACGAATGAATTAGAATGGATCTTACGAATGAATTAGAATGGATCGTACGAATGAATTAGAATGGATCGTACGAATGAATTAGAATCGATACATTCGTGCGAATGAATTAGAATGGATCGGACGAATGAATTAGAATGGATCGTACGAATGAATTAGAATGGATCGTGCGAATGAATTAGAATGGATCGTACGAATAAATTAGAATGGATACATTCGTCCGAATGAATTAGAATGGATCATACGAATGAGTAAGAATGGATCGTACGAATGAAATAGAATAGATTGTACGAATGAATTAGAATGGATCGTACGAATGAATTAGAATGGATCTTACGAATGAATTAGAATGGATCGTGCGAATGAATTAGAATGGATCGTACGAATGAAATAAAATGGATACATTCATGCGAATGAAATAGAATGGATCGGACGAATGAATTAGAATGGATCGTACGAATGAATTAGAATGGATCGTACGAATGAATTAGAATGGAAGGTACGAATAAATTAGAATGGATACATTCGTCCGAATGAATTAGAATAGATCATACGAATGAGTAAGAATGGATCGTACGAATGAAATAGAATAGATTGTACGAATGAATTAGAATGGATCCTACGAATGAATTAGAATGGATCGTGTGAAAGAATTAGAATGGATTGTATGAACGAATTAGAATGGATCGTATGAATGAATTAGAATGGATCGTGCGAATGAATTCGAATGGATCGTACGAATTCATTCTAATTCATTCATACAATCCATTCTAATTCTTTCACACGATCCATTCTAATTCATTCGTACGAATGGATACATTCGTGTGAATGAATTAGAATGGATCGTACGAATGAGTAAGAATGGATCGTACGAATGAATTAGAATGGATCGTACGAATGAATTAGAATGGATCATGTGAAAGAATTAGAATGGATCGTACGAATGAATTAGAATGGATCGTACGAAGGAATTAGAATAGATCGTACGAATGAATTAGAATGGATCGTACGAATGAATTAGAATAGATCGTACGAATGAATTAGAATAGATCGTACGAAGGAATTAGAATGGATCGTACGAATGAATTAGAATGGATATATTCGTGCAAATGAATTAGAATGGATCATATGAATATATTAGAATGGATCGTATGAGTGAATTAGAATGGATCGTACGAATGAATTAGAATGGATCGTATGAATGAATTAGAATGGATCGTACGAATGAATTAGAATGGATCGTACGAATGAATTAGAATGGATCTTATGAATGAATTAGAATGGATCGTACGAATGAATTAGAATGGATCGTACGAATGAATTAGAATAGATACATTCGTGCGAATGAATTAGAATGGATCGTACGAATGAATTAGAATGGATACATTCGTGCGAATGAATTAGAATGGATCGGACGAATGAATTAGAATGGATCGTACCAATGAATTAGAATGGATCAAATGAATGAATTAGAATGGTTACATTCATGCGAATGAATTAGAATGGATCGTACGAATGGATTAGAATGGATCGTACGAATGGATTAGAATGGATACATTCGAGCGAATGAATTAGAATGGATCGTACGAATGAATTAGAATGGATCGAATGAATGAATTAGAATGGATCCTACGAATGGATTAGAATGGATACGTTTGTGCATATGAATTAGAATGGATCGTACGAATGAATTAGAATGGATCATATTAATGAATTAGAATCGATAGTACGAATGAATTAGAATGGATACATTCGTGCACGATCCATTCTAATTCATTCGCACGAATGTATCCATTCTAATTCATTCGTACGATCTATTCTAATTCATTAATATGATCCATTCTATTTCATTCGTACGATCCATTCTTACTCATTCGTATGATCCATTCTAATTCATTCCCATGAATATATCCATTCTAAATCATTCGTACGATCCATTCTAATTCATTCGTACGATCCATTCTAAATCATTCGTACAATCCATTCTATTTCATTCATACGATCAATTCTAATTCATTAGCACGATCCATTCTAATTCATTCGTACGATCCATTCAAATTCATTCGCACGATCCATTCTAATTCATTCGTACAATCCATTCTATTTCATTTGTACGATCCATTCTTACTCATTCGTATGATACATTCTAATTCATTCGCACGAATGTATCCATTCTAATCCATTCGTACGATCCATTCTAATCCATTCGTACGATCCATTCTAATTCATTCACATGAATGTAACCATTCTAATTCATTCATTTGAACCATTCTAATTCATTCGTACGATCCATTCTAATTCATTCGTCCGATCCATTCTAATTCATTCGCACGAATGTATCCATTCTAACCATTCATACGATCCATTCTAATTTATTCGTACGATCCATTCTAATTCATTCGCACGAATGTATCCATTCTAATTCATTCATACGATCCATTCTAATTCATTCGTACGATCCATTCTAATTCATTCGTAAGATCCATTCTAATTCATTCGTACGATCCATTCTAATTCATTCGCATGAATGTATCCATTCTAGTTCATTCGTACGATCCATTCTAATTCATTCGTACGATCCATTCTAATTCATTCGCACGATCCATTCTAATTTATTCGTACGATCCATTCTAATTCATTCATATGATCCATTCTAATTCATTCGTACGATCCATTCTAATTCATTCGCACAAATGTATCCATTCTAATTCATTCGTACGATCCATTCTAATTCATTCGCACGATCCATTCTAATTCATTCGTACGATCCATTCTAATTCTTTCACACGATCCATTCTAATTCATTCGTACGATCCATTCTAATTCATTCGCATGATCCATTCTAATTCATTCGTACGATCCATTCTAATTCATTCATACGATCCATTCTAATTCATTCGTACGATCCATTCTAATTCATTCGCACAAATGTATCCATTCTAATTCATTCGTACGATCCATTCTAATTCATTCGCATGATCCATTCTAATTCATTCATACGATCCATTCTAATTCATTCGCACGATCTGTTCTTATTCATTCGCACAATCCATTCTAATTCATTCGCACGAATGTATCCATTCTAATTCATTCGTACGATCCATTCTAATTCATTCGTACGATCCATTCTAATTCATTCGTATGATCCATTCTAATTAATTCGTACGATCCATTCTAATTCATTCGTACGATCCATTCTAATTCATTCATACAATCCATTCTAATTCATTCGTACGATCCATTCTAATTCACTCATACGATCCATTCTAATACATTCATACGATCCATTCAAATTCATTTGCACGAATATATCCAATCTAATTCATTCATACGATCCATTCTAATTCCTTCGTACGATCCATTCTAATTCATTCGTACGATCTATTCTAATTCATTCGTACGATCCATTCTAATTCATTCGTACGATCCATTCTAATTCCTTCGTACGATCCATTCTAATTCATTCGTACGATCCATTCTAATTCATTCGTACAATCTATTCTAATTCATTCATACGAATGGATACATTCGTGTGAATGAATTAGAATGGATCGTACGAATGAGTAAGAATGGATCGTACGAATGAAATAGAATGGATTTCACGAATGAATTAGAGTGGATCGTACGAATGAATTAGAATGGATCGTGTGAAAGAATTAGAATGGATCGTACGAATGAATTAGAATGGATCGTGCGAATGAATTAGAATAGATCGTACGAATGAATTAGAATGGATCGTACGAAGGAATTAGAATGGATCGTACGAATGAATTAGAATGGATATATTCGTGCAAATGAATTAGAATGGATCGTATGAATGTATTAGAATGGATCGTATAAGTGAATTAGAATGGATCGTACGAATGAATTAGAATGGATTGTATGAATGAATTAGAATGGATCGTACGAATGAATTAGAGTGGATCATACGAATTAATTAGAATGGATCATACGAATGAATTAGAATGGATCGTATGAATGAATTAGAATGGATCGTACGAATGAATTAGAATGAATACATTCGTGCGAATGAATTAGAATGGATCGTACGAATGAATTAGAATGGATCGTACGAATGAGTTAGAATGGATATATTCATGCAAATGAATTAGAATGGATCGTATGAATGTATTAGAATGGATCGTATGAGTGAATTAGAATGGATCGTACGAATGAATTAGAATGGATT
This sequence comes from Chamaelirium japonicum, assembly GCA_947650365.1. NCBI lineage: Eukaryota > Viridiplantae > Streptophyta > Magnoliopsida > Liliales > Melanthiaceae > Chamaelirium > Chamaelirium japonicum. Next base: position 714,145 of record CANTAL010000088.1, on the reverse strand, counting down.
GTATGAATGAATTAGAATGGATCGTACGAATGAATTAGAATGGATCATACGAATTAATTAGAATGGATCATACGAATGAATTAGAATGGATCGTACGAATGAATTAGAATGGATCGTACGAATGAATTAGAATGGATACATTCGTGCGAATGAATTAGAATGGATTGTGCGAATGAATTAGAACAGATCGTGTGAATGAATTAGAATGGATCGTACGAATGAATTAGAATGAATCGTGCGAATGAATTAGAATGGATCGTACGAATGAATTAGAATGGATATATTTGTGCGAATGAATTAGAATGGATCGTACGAATGAATTAGAATGGATCGTATGAATGAATTAGAATGGATCGTAAGAATGAATTAGAATGGATCGTGCGAATGAATTAGAATGGATTGTACGAATGAATTAGAATGGATCGTGTGAAAGAATTAGAATGGATCGTACGAATGAATTAGAATGGATCGTGCGAATGAATTAGAATGGATCGTACAAATGAATTAGAATGGATACATTTGTGCGAATGAATTAGAATGGATCGTACGAATGAATTAGAATAGATCGTATGAATGAATTAGAATGGAACGTACGAATGAATTAGAATGGATCGTGCGAATGAATTAGAATGGATCGTACGAATGAATTAGAATGGATCGTACGAATGAACTAGAATGGATACATTCGTGCGAATGAATTAGAATGGATCGTACGAATGAATTAGAATGGATCGTACGAATGAATTAGAATGGATCTTACGAATAAATTAGAATGGATCGTACGAATGAATTAGAATGGATCGTACGAATGAATTAGAATGGATACATTCGTGCGAATGAATTATAATAGATCGGACGAATGAATTAGAATGGATCGTACGAATGAATTAGAATGGATCATATGAATGAATTAGAATGGATCGTACGAATAAATTAGAATGGATACATTCATCCGAATGAATTAGAATGGATCATACGAATGAGTAAGAATGGATCGTACGAATGAAATATAATAGATTGTACAAATGAATTAGAATGGATCCTACGAATGAATTAGAATGGATCGTGTGAAAGAATTAGAATGGATTGTATGAATGAATTAGAATGGATCGTATGAAAGAATTAGAATGGATCGTACGAATGAATTAGAATGGATCGTACGAATAAATTAGAATGGATACATTCGTCCGAATGAATTAGAATGGATCATACGAATGAGTAAGAATGGATCGTACGAATGAAATAGAATAGATTGTACGAATGAATTAGAATGGATCATACGAATGAGTAAGAATGGATCGTACGAATGAAATAGAATAGATTGTACGAATGAATTAGAATGGATCCTACGAATGAATTAGAATAGATCGTGTGAAAGAATTAGAATGGATTGTATGAATGAAATAGAATGAATTCGTACGATCCATTCGAATTCATTCGCACGATCCATTCTAATTCATTCATACGATCCATTCTAATTTATTCATAAAATCCATTCTAATTCTTTCACACGATCCATTCTAATTCATTCGTAGGATCCATTCTAATTCATTCGTACAATCTATTCTATTTCATTCGTACGATCCATTCTTACTCATTCGTATGATCCATTCTAATTCATTCGGACGAATGTATCCATTCTAATTTATTCGTACGATCCATTCTAATTCATTCGTACGATGCATTCTAATTCATTCGTACGATCCATTCTAATTCATTCGTCCGATCCATTCTAATTCATTCGCACGAATGTATCCATTCTAATTCATTCGTACGATCCATTCTAATTCATTCGTACGATCCATTCTAATTCATTCGTAAGATCCATTCTAATTCATTCGTACGATCCATTCTAATTCATTCGTACGATCCATTCTAATTCATTCGCACGAATGTATCCATTCTAGTTCATTCATACGATCCATTCTAATTCATTTGTACGATCCATTCTAATTCATTCGCACGATCCATTCTAATTCATTCGTACGATCCATTCTAATTCATTCATACGATCCATTCTAATTCATTCGTACGATCCATTCTAATTCATTCGCAAAAATGTATCCATTCTAATTCATTCGTACGATCCATTCTAATTCATTCGCACGATCCATTCTAATTCATTCGTACGATCCATTCTAATTCATTCGCACGATCTGTTCTTATTCATTCGCACAATCCATTCTAATTCATTCGCACGAATGTATCCATTCTAATTCATTCGTACGATCCATTCTAATTCATTCTTACGATCCATTCTAATTCATTCGTATGATCCATTCTAATTAATTCGTATGATCCATTCTAATTCATTCGTACTATCCATTCTAATTCATTCATACAATCCATTCTAATTCATTCGCATGAATGTATCCATTCTAATTAATTCGTACGATCCATTCTAATTCATTCGTATGATCTATTCTTATTCATTCGCACGATCCAGTCTAATTGATTCGCACGATCCATTCTAATTCATTCGCACGAATGTATCCATTCTAATTCATTCGTACGATCCATTCTAATTCATTAATATGATCCATTCTAATTCATTCGTACGATCCATTCTAATTCATATGCACAAAGGTATCCATTCTAATCCATTCATAGGATCTATTCTAATCCATTCGTACGATCCATTCTAATTCATTCGTACGATCCATTCTAATTCATTCGCTCGAATATATCCATTCTAATCCATTCGTACGATCCATTCTAATCCATTCGTACGATCCATTCTAATTCATTCGCATGAATGTAACCATTCTAATTCATTCATTTGATCCATTCTAATTCATTCGTACGATCCATTCTAATTCATTCGTCCGATCCATTCTAATTCATTCGCACGAACTTATCCATTCTAATTCATTCGTACGATCCATTCTAATTCATTCGTACGATCCATTCTAATTCATTCGTAAGATCCATTCTAATTCATTCGTACGATCCATTCTAATTCATTCAAACGAATGTATCCATTCTAGTTCATTCGTACGACCCATTCTAATTCATTCGTACGATCCATTCTAATTCATTCGCACGATCCATTCTAATTAATTCGTACGATCAATTCTAATTCATTCGCACGAATGTATCCATTCTAATTCATTCATACGATCCATTCTAATTCATTCGTACGATCCATTCTAATTCACTCATACGATCCATTCTAATACATTCATACGATCCATTCTAATTCATTTGCACGAATATATCCATTCTAATTCATTCGTACGATCCATTCTAATTACTTCGTACGATCCATTCTAATTCATTCGTACGATCTATTCTAATTCATTCGTACGATCCATTCTAATTCATTCATACGATCCATTCTAATTTCTTCGTACGATCCATTCTAATTCATTCGTATGATCCATTCTAATTCATTCGTACAATCTATTCTAATTCATTAGAATGGATCGTATGAATGAATTAGAATGGATCGTACGAATGAATTAGAATGGATCATACGAATGAGTAAGAATGGATCGTACAAATGAATTAGAATGGATCGTACGAATGAATTATAATGGATCGTACGAATAAATTAGAATAGATACATTCGTCCGAATGAATTAGAATGGATCATACGAATGAGTAAGAATGGATCGTACGAATGAAATAGAATAGATTGTACGAATGAACTAGAATGGATCCTACAAATGAATTAGAATGGATCGTGTGAAAGAATTAGAATGGATTGTATGAATGAATTAGAATGTATCGTATGAATGAATTAGAATGGATCGTGCGAAAGAATTCGAATGGATCGTACGAATTCATTCTAATTCATTCATACAATCCATTCTAATTCTTTCACACGATCCATTCTAATCATTCGTACGTTCCATTCTAATTCATTAGCACGATCCATGCTAATTCATTCGTTCGATCAATTCTAATTCATTAGCACGATCCATTCTAATTCATTCGTACGATCCATTCTAATTCATTCGCATGATCCATTCTAATTAATTCATAGGATTCATTCTAATTCATTCATACGATCTATTCTAATTCTTTCGCACGAATGTATCCATTCTAATTCATTCGCACGAATGTATCCGTTCTAATTCATTCGTACGATCCATTCTAATTCATTCGCACGATCCATTCTAATTCATTCGTACGATCCATTCTAATTCATTCGTACGATCCATTCTAATTCATTCGTCCGATCCATTCTAATTCATTCGCACGAATGTATCCATTCTAATTCATTCGTACGATCCATTCTAATTCATTCGTACGATCCATTCTAATTCATTCGTAAGATTCATTCTAATTCATTCGTACAATCCATTCTAATTCATTCGTACGATCCATTCTAATTCATTCGCACGAATGTATCCATTCTAGTTCATTCGTATGATCCATTCTAATTCATTCGAACGATCCATTCTAATTCATTCGCACGATCCATTCTAATTCATTCGTACGATCCATTCTAATTCATTCATACGATCCATTCTAATTCATTCGTACGATCCATTCTAATTCATTCGCACAAATGTATCTATTATAATTCATTTGTACGATCCATTCTAATTCATTCGCACGATCCCTTCTAATTCATTCGTACGATCCATTCTAATTCTTTCACACGATCCATTCTAATTCATTCGTACGATCCATTCTAATTCATTCGCACGATCCATTCTAATTCATTCGTACGATCCATTCTAATTCATTCATACGATCCATTCTAATTCATTCGTACGATCCATTCTAATTCATTCGCACAAATGTATCCATTCTAATTCATTTGTATGATCCATTCTAATTCATTCGCACGATCCATTCTAATTCATTCGTACGATCCATTCTAATTCATTCGCACGATCTGTTCTTATTCATTCGCACAATCCATTCTAATTCATTCGCACGAATGTATCCATTCTAATTCATTTGTACGATCCATTCTAATTCATTCGTACGATCCATTCTAATTCATTCGTATGATACATTCTAATTAATTCGTATGATCCATTCTAATTCATTCGTACGATCCATTCAAATTCATTCATACAATCCATTCTAATTCATTCGTACGATCTATTCTAATTCACTTATACGATCCATTCTAATACATTCATATGATCCATTCTAATTCATTTGCACGAATATATCCATTCTAATTCATTCGTACGATCTATTCTAATTCTTTCGTACGATCCATTCTAATTCATTCGTACGATCTATTCTAATTCATTCGTACGATCCATTCTAATTCATTCGTACGATCCATTCTAATTCCTTCGTACGATCCATTCTAATTCATTCGTATGATCCATTCTAATTCATTCGTACAATCTATTCTAATTCATTCGTACGAATGGATACATTCGTGTGAATGAATTAGAATGGATTGTACGAATGAGTAAGAATGGATCGTACGAATGAAATAGAATGGATTGCACGAATGAATTAGAATGGATCGTACGAATGAATTAGAATGGATCGTGTGAAAGAATTAGAATGGATTGTATGAATGAATTAGAATGGATCGTACGAATGAATTAGAATGGATCGTACGAAGAAATTAGAATGGATCATACGAATGAATTAGAATGGATCGTACGAATGAATTAGAATAGATCGTACGAATGAATACGAATGGATCGTACGAAGGAATTAGAATGGATCTTACGAATGAATTAGAATGGATATATTCGTGCAAATGAATTAGATTGGATCGTATGAATGTATTAGAATGGATTATATGAGGGAATTAAAATGGATCGTACGAATGAATTAGAATGGATCATATGAATGAATTAGAATGGATACATTCGTTTGAATGAATTAGAATAGATCGTATGAATGAATTAGAATAGATTTTGTGAATGAATTAGAACTGATCTTACGAATGAATTAGAATGGATACATTCGCGCGAATGAATTAGAATGGATTGTATGAATGAATTAGAATGGATCGTACGAATGAATTAGAATGGATCGTATGAGTGAATTAGAATGGATACGAAGGAATTAGAATAGATCGTACGAAGGAATTAGAATGGATCATACGAATGAAATAGAATGGATCGTACGAAGGAATTAGAATGGATCGTACGAAGGAATTAGAATGGATCGTACGAATGAATTAGAATGGATATATTCGTGCAAATGAATTAAAATGGATCGTATGAATGAATTAGAATGGATCGTATGAGTGAATTAGAATGGATAGTACGAATGAAGTAGAATGGATCGTATGAATGAATTAGAATGGATACATTCGTGCGAATGAATTAGAATGGATCGTATGAATGAATTAGAATAGATTGTGTGAATGAATTAGAATGGATCGTACGAATGAATTAGAATGGATACATTCGTGCGAATAAATTAGAATGGATTGTATGAATGAATTAGAATGGATCATACGAATGAATTAGAATGGATCGTACGAATGAATTAGAATAGATTGCGCGAATGAATTAGAATGGATCGTACGAATGAATTAGAATGGATCGTACGAAGGAATTAGAATGGATCGTACGAATGAATTAGAATGGATCGTACGAATGAATTAGAATGGATCGTACGAAGGAATTAGAATGGATCGTACGAATGAATTAGAATGGATCGTACGATTGAATTAGAATGGATCATACGAATGAGTAAGAATGGATCGTATGAATGAATTAGATTGGATCGTACGATCCATTCTAATTCATTAGCATGGATCGTGCTAATGAATTAGAATGGAATATACGAATGAATTAGAATGGATCGTAGAATGGATCGTACGAATGAATTAGAATGAATTAGAATGGATCGTACGAATGAATTAGAATAGATCATAGGAATGAATTAGAATGGATCGTGCAAATGAATTAGAATGGATACATTCATGCGAATGAATTAGAATGGATCGTGCGAATGAATTAGAATGGATCATACGAATGAATTAGAATGGATCGTACGAATGGATTAGAATGGATCCTACGAATGGATTAGAATGGATACCTTTGTGCATATGAATTAGAATGGATCGTACGAATGAATTATAATGGATCATATTAATGAATTAGAATGGATCGTACGAATGAATTAGAATGGATACATTCGTGCACGATCCATTCTAATTCATTCGCACGAATGTATCCATTCTAATTCATTCGTACGATTCATTCTAATTAATTAATATGATCCATTCTAATTCATTCGTACGATCCATTCTAATTCATATGCACAAAGGTATCCATTCTAATTCATTCGTACGATCCATTCTAATTCAGGATCGTACGAATGAATTAGAATGGATACATTCGTGCGAATGAATTAGAATTGATCGTACGAATGAATTAGAATGGATCGTGCGAATGAATTAGAATGGATCGTACGAATGAATTAGAAGGGATCGTACGAATGAACTAGAATGGATACATTCGTGCGAATGAATTAGAATAGATCGTACGAATGAATTACAATAGATCGTACAAATGAATTAGAATGGATCTTACGAATGAATTAGAATGGATCGTACGAATAAAATAGAATGGATCGTACGAATGAATTAGAATGGATACATTCGTGCGAATGAATTAGAATGGATCGGACGAATGAATTAGAATGGATCGGACGAATGAATTAGAATGGATCAAATGAATGAATTAGAATGGTTACATTCATGCGAATGAATTAGAATGGATCGTACGAATGGATTAGATAGGATCGTACGAATGGATTAGAATGGATACATTCGAGCGAATGAATTAGAATGGATCGTACGAATGAATTAGAATGGATCGTACGAATGGATTAGAATAGATCCTACGAATGGATTAGAATGGATACCTTTGTGCATATGAATTAGAATGGATCGTACGAATGAATTAGAATGGATCATATTAATGAATTAGAATGGATCGTACGAATGAATTAGAATGAATACATTCGTGCGAATGAATAAGAATGAATCTTGCGAATGAATTAGAATGGATCTTACGAATGAATTAGAATGGATCGTACGAATGAATTAGAATGGATCGTACGAATGAATTAGAATGGATACATTCGTGCGAATGAATTAGAATGAATCGGACGAATGAATTAGAATGGATCGTACGAATGAATTAGAATGGATCGTACGAATGAATTAGAATGGATCGTACGAATAAATTAGAATGGATACATTCGTCCGAATGAATTAGAATGGATCATACGAATGAGTAAGAATGGATCGTACGAATGAAATAGAATAGATTGTACGAATGAATTAGAATGGATCCTACGAATGAATTAGAATGGATCGTGTGAAAGAATTAGAATGGATTGTATGAATGAATTAGAATGGATCGTATGAATGAATTAGAATGGATCGTGCGAATGAATTCGAATGGATCGTACGAATTCATTCTAATTCATTCATACAATCCATTCTAATTCTTTCACACGATCTATTCTAATTCATTCGTAGGATCCATTCTTAGAATGGATCGTACGAATGAATTAGAATGGATCGTACGAATGAACTAGAATGGATACATTCGTGCGAATGAATTAGAATGGATCGTACGAATGAATTAGAATGGATCGTACGAATGAATTAGAATGGATCTTACGAATGAATTAGAATGGATCGTACGAATGAATTAGAATGGATCGTACGAATGAATTAGAATCGATACATTCGTGCGAATGAATTAGAATGGATCGGACGAATGAATTAGAATGGATCGTACGAATGAATTAGAATGGATCGTGCGAATGAATTAGAATGGATCGTACGAATAAATTAGAATGGATACATTCGTCCGAATGAATTAGAATGGATCATACGAATGAGTAAGAATGGATCGTACGAATGAAATAGAATAGATTGTACGAATGAATTAGAATGGATCATACGAATGAGTAAGAATGGATCGTGTTCGGGGGATTTTTTCGCTGGTCCGTGTGGGCTACCTGCAAGATAAAGAAAAAGTATGAGAACGGCTGGCTCCCTTAGGAGCGCAGACCCTCCGATGCTCAAGTCAGTCTCAAGTGCACAACAGCGAGCTTTAGTGGACGAAAGTGGTAGGGAAAAGGGTTTCAAACCTGTACTCTGGAGCCTGGGGGTGAGCATTTATAGACATTGGCGACCTACCGCGGCCCGACACATGGAGATTCTTTCCAGAGCCTTCTAGACCCCCACGTTCTGGCTCACGTGGGTCTCTGACAGTCCTTGGTACTCGCGTCCCTGACATTCTTTGTCGTCGAGCCTGCCAGGCGGTTTGAGTGGGGGAGAGTATCTTTCTTGTTGCTGCCAGGTGGCTATTCTGGAATATTCAAGTCTGGGAGATCTTCGTGCACTGTGGGCGACCTCCGGTGGGAAGCCAGGGCGAGCTCGCCCTCCATTGCTCCGCCTTCTCTTCCATATCTATCAAGAGTCGGACCTCGCGGGAGAGACCTCTTCGATAAACTGGGGAGTTCTAGTGAGCTTGGGCGAGCTCCTGAGCGAGCATGGGCAAGCTCCTGAGCGAGCTTGATCGAGCTCCTGAGCGAACTTGGGCGAGCTCCTGAGCGAGCTTGGGCGAGCTCCTGAGCGAGCTCTTTGCCTAAGGCCCCTTCGGCCCAATATGGAGCTCGCTCCCTGTCAAGGTGATTTGGTTAGCATGGGGGGAGAGGGCGAGCTCCTGGGCGAGTTCCCCACCCCTTGGAATCCTGGGGTCTATGAGATCCACAGGCAAGGGCGAACTTGGGCGAGCTCCTGCGCGAGCTTGGGCGAGCTCCTGCGCGAGCTTGGGCAAGCTCCTGCATGAGCTAGGGGCGTTTATCGTACCGGTATCTTTATATGCATGACGGTCTAACTCCCGCTGCCATCTCCAGCGAACTCCTGTGCGAGCTTGGGCGAGCTCCTGAGCGAGCTTTTAGCCTAAGGCCCCTTCAGCCCAATGTGGATCTCGCTCCCTGTCAAGGTGATTTGGTGAGCACGGAGGGGGGGTGCGAACTCCAGGGCAGATTTCAGCTACCCCCAACATTACCCCCTCCTGAGGGAGCGACCAAGGAGACTTTGGCGCTCGCTCAGGAGTCTTATGTTAGGTTTGATGTGGTCTACAGCTCATAAAACCCTAGGTTTGGCTGTATATGGTTGATAGTTTATTTAGGATTGTATAAAGGTACATATTATTATACGTGTTCTATTTAAAGAACTTAAGGAGCCATGGCTATATAGTAGTCCATCTGAGTGGGAGACTCAGTGGATCGGTCCTATGAGCCTAAATCGTTCACAGCTCTGATTTGGGTTGGTCGCCCTATCAGGATAAGCTGTTGGAATGACAGAGCATGAGAATCTCCATAATGGTCATTACCGGGCATAATATCTGTGGCCGAACAGAACCAACACGGTGCACAGATCGGTGAGCAGACACTGGTGCACATAGCCGTTTTTCTGCTTAGGGTAATCGGTCCTAAACCCTGAGGAACCATGACCGGTGGACTAACCAGTTGCGTGTAACTTTGGTTCACCAACGTGTGAGGGATCTAACCATGACCCAATACCACGGTGCGCTGGGTTACCGGGCTGGCGTTGCATCGGCACGCCACTCTTGCAGGCTATCCACATCCTTATCGAGAGGTGCGTTCCTTGGTATGACATATACCGTACTAAACCCAGGCCTGGTGGTCAGTAGTTGAGCTGTTGACCAGATCCGGTTGCTTGGCCAAAGCGATCGGAGGTGCGAGTTGACTCATGGCACCAAGTGGAGGGACATTGTATTACCAATACTAAGCGGAGAACAGCGGTATGCGAGAGAGCTTAATAAGTCTAGGAGAATTGGAGTGCAGCCTGCGTCGCACTCTGGGTGGCCACGCAGGTTAACCGGGACCCAGAGGATTGACAGGGACACTCGGGTAGTGTGTCGATCGGGTTCGGTTGGAAGCCATGAATCCTAGTCCCTGAAGGTTCCACCCTATCCACGATCATTACGGATCAATACTTTTTCCTTGTCTCATAGCATATTATGAGTTGAAGAAATAATGCCTAATCGTCCTGTGTTCCGTGAGTGCATCGCACTGGAGCATGGTGGTAGCACAGGACTAAGTGTATTCACTAGGGGGCAACCCCAGAGTAGTGTAGAGACATACGATGTTGCCATTATACCATAAGGAGTCCATTCCGTGTGTGCGTGTTGCACTAGAACGCAGAATGCGAGTTTAGTAATTTTTACTATAGGACACCCCACCTTTTACTAAGGGCACCCTTGTAAATAGTAAAAATACTATTCATCATCCCATGGTGTATTGACTTGTTGCTGATGCCGATGAGGTGCCCTAAGTGTTAGGGTGCATTATCGTGCACGTAGATGGGCCATACATTGTCCCGCATGAGGTGAACGACACTAGATACATGGGGGCATTTTGGTCATTTCAAAATGTCCCGCATGCCCTAGTGGCCGCCATCCTCACTAGGGCTAGCATGCATGGCCATAAAACTTATAATTAAGGGATTAATTCAGATTTGAATGATTTTGAATCATCTCCTTAATTGCAACAATTCCAATATGGCAACTAGTAATAAAAAGGGGCATTGAATTTGAGAGTAATGAGAGGGAGAGAGAGAGGAACGGTTTCAAATGGCAAGAGAGAGTAAGGGGCACGAATTTCAGATCTGAAATGGTGCATCCTTCTCAAATTTCCGATGAAGAACAAAAGCCCCTTTGCTTATGGTTCGGATTTTGCCATCTCTTTCTCTCTTGGGTTCATCTCTTCTTTCTCCCTCATCTTCTTCTCTAAGTGTGTGTGAGATTGATGGAGATCGCTTGCACTCTGAGGCACTCAGAGATTAGAGTGCAAGGATCCGGGATGATATGTGAGATCGGGTGAATCCGATGAGATTCATTTCTCTCTTGCATGAGGATCCGGCTCAAGATTGCTGCCCAGATTTTACGGGCAGATTTGCACTGTTTTGATCACTTCAGGAGCTATAGAAGTCCAAATGACTTTAAACTGGTTGCAAACTCTTGGCGTTGAATTCTTCTTTCCGGCAAATCAAGTTTCGCTCCGTTCCGATGTCGGGATAGAAAGTTACAGCCTTTGCACTGAAGGGTGTCGTGCAGATCCGAATCTGTCTTCATCAATATTGAAGCAATTCTTCGCGGTGTTAAATCCCGCACGAAGGTATAACCTACTAACCCCTAGATCTATCATAATGCATACATATGAGATATGTTAATCATTTCTATAGATGACTATAGGGGTTCGATTCGTATTTGTTTTATCATTTACGTATATGATTAATATGAATGAAAATTTTAAAATGTACCGCACACCGAAACGATCCTCGGGATCAACTCCACCTTCCACTGCGCCTCCGATATCATTCCAACAAATGGTATCAGAGCCATTTTAGTGTGCGATTCATGAGAAAATTTTTCATGGAATGAATCGTATGTACATTTGATTAACGAATGCGTCACCGGGGTTTGCGTATATGTCGCATGTTATGCATAGTGTGTTTTGCAGGGCACCGCTATAGTGTGATTGTTTGCTTTCGGGGGTCGGACCCTGAAATATAATTGCATGGTATTTCGATTGTTTTTGTGATGGATGAATATAAGGCCTAATGGGACAAGCGCGTGGAGGTTGACCACGGCTTGGTTTTTCCCGGCCCTTATTTCTATTCTTATCTTTATTCTTCTACCTAGGAAAATGTGTATGAACGAGTAATTGCTCGGAGCGTACTAGTATTTTCAGTTACAGGTTGAAGTCTTGGAGGACAAGGATAGATCAGAGATTCATCACTGGAGGACCAAGCGCGGTGGCCCAAAGTAAGGAATATCTAGAAGATGCCATTGAAGAAATGTCAGAGCATTGCTAGTCAGGTTCAGGGGTCGGACCCTGAACTTGATATCAATGGATGTTTGGTTTTTTCTTTGGTTGGATATTTCTTTAAACCCCGGTGAAAGAATATAATCTGATGCAGTATGTGTTAGATTGTGGGATGCCCTTTCCTCACTATTCGTGGGATGCCTTTTCCCCACTTGGTCCATGCGACCATTAGGTTAGATCTCCATTTATTGACACCCGTAGTTTAATTGGTGTTTGATGGTAGTTGGATCCCATAACACTCGGTTATGCCACCATTAGGTAGAGGTCCGACGGAGGTTGTCGGATGTCCCTAATTGGTTTGACATCGAAACCAATAGTGATGTGGTGATCATCTACGACATCAGACATCAAGTTACATATGAGGAGTCATACTAATGGGAGACCTTTCCTTGTATGTCTAGACCATAGGCTAGGCTCTAGAGCACAAAGAGTAATGATCATTTTATTTAGTATCGAAGGCTTGGAGAGTACGTAATGTGATTCTCGGGAGAAAGGTGACAACTGAGTATCCACGGGATAGGGACTATGGTCCTTTCCAAGTCTATCTATACTTTATAAGAGGTCTTAACTCTAGTGGGAGTGCGGTATGACCAGGGTCTAGGTCTAGGTTGTCGCAACCTAGGAACTAAAATACTTGCATTAAAATAACCCTCACCATAATTAAGGGATGTAAAAGAGGACTCAGTGTGAGTGCCCCTGGCCTCCACGACCAATTGCTGAATTTCTGGGTGATAGGGTATGACTCAACATCCCCCTCGGGTGAGAGTTATGTTCTGTCATGCCGGAGGCTTAGCAGTCTCCTTCGGGATATGGTGGTCACGATGCCAGGAGAGAAGGGCTTTTCCCGCCCTCGTGGGGGCCGCATGAACTCCCGTGTCGTGATTGCCTAGGCTGGTGGGTAAGCATCCGAAGCACCCGTGAGGCTACCCGTTGCGTCGCATGGAGATCACGGGGGGCTGGCCAAAAGGTACCATGGTCCATCATAGTCCGTTTGTGGCAGATTTGGATTGGGTCGGAAAGATCCGATGTGAGCGGAGGATGATACACACTGCCCCCTCGGGCCGGTGTATTCGAATTCGAGATCTCGCATACATGGTAAATTACTCCATGGAGATGTCTTCGTTTTGAGGGTAGCGTTGGCATATGGATGTAATTAGCTTGTTTTAAAAATATCCTTAAAATAAGTTTTAATACAATCTATATTCTACCATAGATCCCCTGTCCGCTATCCCATTAGAGAACTAGATAACGAGAACCGACTTCGTAGACCGGTAGCGCCAATATGACCTTATGTTTAGGGTTGGTAAACTACTATGGCTATAAATCTTAATGTCCCTAAACCAGACCTATCGGGTCTAGATGCCACTGTGGTACAGGATAGGGCATATAACGACTAACGAGAGTCTGTAGAGATGTGCAAGTGCTATGTCATAGCATACTTGCAGACAACTCTTCAGAAGTAAGTCAGACATATGTCGGGTCCTCTGATGTAATGTTCTGTTACATCATCAGATGTCTGAGGGGCGCAGTCAAATGACTCGCTATCTCACCATCAAGAAACTTGTCAGCACTAAGATGTTTGATGGAATACTGGTTTGGAAACACATTCTTGGGTTCCAGAACAAACTGGTTTTCTTTGAAATAGTGCTAGATGTCGAGGTGATAGAGAACATCTGTCTTGCATCCTTATATGGAACCTTTGAAGGCTTTGTCAAAGACTTCAGCCTTTACAAGCTGGAGATGACAAATGCGGAACTTCTGGGAGCTATCCAGGTCACTAAGGATGGGATCAAGATTAAAGGTAATTCCTTTAGTGCGTAACTTAGGCTTTCTATGAAGTGCCTAAAAGTAAGAACTGATCAGAAACTAAAAACAATGACTGTATAGAATCAGGAGCGGACTCTTAAGTCTGGTGAAGCCTAGTGCGAAAGTGCTTCCGATATGGCAACAGAAGGGGCATTGGAAGATTGAACATATGGTCTCAGGGTGCTAGGACAGGTAAACATCAACTCTTGGTAGAGTCGAATTGCCATCTAGTAGCAGTGCTTCTGCTTCTTGAAATATGGACTTCGTGTCTATAGAGATTCAAGGAAAGTAGAAGGCTACTTATTGGTAAGGTGGTCCTAACATAGATACTGATACCATAACAACTGCAGAAGCTATTAATATGTTATCTTAGATTTTTCGATAGAAGGATTTTGATCCTTAAAGATTTAGTTATGTTTCCTCCAAGCTAAATAAAGGTTTTCAGTTCTAATCGATGGCTTTAGTGCATCTCTTAAACTGAACAGGTGCCTTCATTGCTAAAGGAATAGCTCATAATAATCATTTTGTATCAAAATCTAGTTCGAAAATAGATTACATAATAGCTGTAGTATCTAATTCATATTCATCTTATTCCTTGGGATAACGTAATCCAATTGTGGCTCCTATGACTTAGATATATTGTCTCAGACATAATTCAAAGGTTAGTGAAGGTCGAGTTTTTAGATATATATCACTCGAAGATCCTTCTGACCTGTGAGTCTTGTTTGGAAGGCAAAATGACTAAAAGGGCCACTGAGGTATTGGAGTTAACCCATTCTGACGTATGTGGTTCCAAGAGCATCCAGATGGATAATATCCATTGGATGAGTTCCATAGGTACCTGATGGGGCATGGGATGATATCCCAGTTAATTGCTCCAGGGACACCATGCCAGAATGGAATATCCAAGAGAAGGAAACAGACCCTGTTGGACATGGTCTAAAGAATGATGAAGTTTGCCAAGTTTACTACCCACCTTCTATGGGTTACACCTTGAGACACAGTAGAGTATATCTTGAATAATATCTCATCTAATCAGTGCCTCATACACCTGAAAAGCTGTGGTCTGAGCGAAAGCCTATACTACGGCATTTTAGTATATGGGGATGTCCTGTATATGTGCAGAAGGACAAGAGGGATAAGATGGAGATTAAGTTCAAGGTGTATCTGTTTATAGGTTATCCTAGAAAAATATAAGGTGGACTATCCATGATCCTAAGGAATAGAAGGTGATCGTTTCTACGAATGCCATTTACCTAGAGCGGGATTCTATTATAGACCATATGTTCACTAGTAAGGTAGTTCTGGGTGAATTACTGGATACTAGTGGAGAGCGCATGATCGGAAACGTAGTGGTAATAGATGATGCAGACACTAGTATACCAGAAACTGTAGAAATAATTTGCTCTGTACCATAACCATCTTGTCGCAGTGGAAGCACCATTAGAGCTCTTGAAAGATTTTGTGGACAAACTTTGTGAATTAGTCCATAAATTCAAAAGGATGACCCCTTGAGCTACGACGAAGTAGTGAAATTTTTTGACAGAACTGTCTAACAGAAAGTCATAGAGACAAAGCTTGCATCAGTGTTCAGTGATACTCTTTTGTACCAGGGTTCATCAAAGCTTTATTAAAGCATATTTGGATTGGGTCAAAGTGAAAGACCCGTGTAAGTGGATCACTGTGCGCACCCTCCCTCGAGTGGGCGTATACTGAATCTAAGGCTTGCGCACCTAGCAACTTAGCCTATTGGGTAGAAGTTGGCAGAAGAGAGGATATATGATGCAGTTTCCAGGCTTAGGAGTTAGCAGGTCAGGAATACCTGGCTTACAGAATTGCAAAAGGTTCATTTATGGACTAAAGCAAGTATCCAGGAGAAACAATATCTATCTTGATCAAGTATGATCTATTCATATAGATTTGATCAAAATAAGCCAAGTGTGTACAAGAGGAGCGATGGAACTATAGGGGTATACCTAGTACTTTACATAGACGATGTTCTACTGATTGAAAATGAAGTAGAAACGTTGCCTAAGTTAAATATCTGTTTATTATCTTAATTCGACTGAAAGACCTTCGTGAGGCGAGTTATGTTCTGGAGATCATGGTAACTCGAGATCATCAGAACAAGATTCTCACGCTATCACAGGCTATGCATAGAGATATGGTTCTAGCCAGAATCAATATACAAGACTCCAAAAAAAGGGGTTTCTTGCTAAAGCTTGAAATTGTCGAATGATATAAATCATTTGACACCTAAGAAGATGGCAGAAATACAGAAGGTGCCCTATGCTTATGCAAAGGGTAGTCATATGCCATGAATGTATAAGATGCTAGTTATCTGTTACGCAGCAGGAATAGAGGGTCGGTTTTAGTCGAATCCGGGTCCAGTTAGCTGGACTGATGTGAAGAGTATACTCGATATCCTCATCAAACAAGGACTACGAGTTAGTTTACACTTCACAAGACTTGACGCCGATTGGATGCACAAGATCTGATTTAGCATCAGATGTGTAATCTAGAGAATCGACTTTAGGTATAGTTTTCACCTTGGGATGAGAAGCGGTTAGTTAGCAGAGTGTGAAGCTATAATGCATCACGGGCTCTACTACAGAAGCCTAAGCACTTTGTAGCGTGCGTGACAGGAAAATAGGTGGTATGGCTAAGTAAGTTTATAGTAAACTTGGAAAGCATACCAGAGGCTCAGTTTTTTGTTGTAATAACAAAAGAGCGGTAGCAAGAGCCTAGGCACCACCATAAATGGGAAACATATCAAATACAAATTCTACTTGATCTGGTAGTTTTAGGAGGAAAGGCAAGTGGCGGTAACTAAGGTAGCATCTGCAGATAATGTTGTTGATTCCTTTAGGGAATTCCTGCAAAGGCTTTTGGGCAGCATGTAGAAGCTATAGAGCTCATGACCGTTTTTCCTCGCTAAACCAAGTGGGAGATTGTTAGGTTTGATATGGTCTACAGCTCGTAAAACCCTTGGTTTGGCTGTATATGGTTGATAGTTTATTTAGGATTGTATAAAGGTACGTATTATTATACGTGTTCTATTTAAAGAACTTAAGGAGCCATGGCTATATAGTAGTCTATCTGAGTGGGAGACTCAGTGGATCGGTCCTATGAGCCTAAATCGTTCACAGCTCTGATTTGGGTTGGTCGTCCTATCAGGATAAGCTGTTGGAATGACAGAGCATGAGAATCTCCATAATGGTCATTACCAAGCACAATGTCTGTGGCCGAACAGAACCAACACGGTGCACAGATCGGTGAGCAGATACCGGTGTACATAGCCGTGTTTCTGCTTAGGGTAATCGATCCTAAACCCTGAGGAACAGTGACCGGTGGACTAACCAGTTGCGTGTAACTTTGGTTCACCAACGTGTGAGGGATCTAACCATGACCCAATACCACGGTACGCTGGGTTACCGGGCTGGCGTTGCATAGGCACGCCACTCTTGCAGGCTATCAATATCCTTATCGGGAGGTGCGTTCCTTGGTATGACATACACCGTACTAAACCCAGGCCTGGTGGTCAGTAGTTGAGCTGTTGACCGGATCCGGTTGCTTGGCCAAAGCGATCGGAGGTGCGATGTGATAGTCAACCTGGAAGGAACCTAGTCATATGGTCACTCGAGTCTGACGGTGCTCTCCACCGCTCGAGTTGACTCATGGCACCAAGTGGAGGGACATTGTATTACCAATACTAAGCGGAGAACAGGGGTATGCGAGAGAGCTTAATAAGTCTGGGAGAATTGGAGTGCAGCCTGCGTTGCACTCTGGGTGGCCACGCAGGTTAACCGGGACCCAGAGGATTAAAAGGGACACTCGGGTAGTGTGTCGATCGGGTTCGGTTAGAAGCCATGAATCCTAGTCCCTGAAGGTTCCACCCTATCCACGATCATTACGGATCAATACTTTTTCCTTGTCTCACAGCATATTATGAGTTGAAGAAATAATGCCTAATCGTCCTGTGTTCCGTGAGTGCATCGCACTGGAGCATGGTGGTAGCACAGGACTAAGTGTGTTCACTAGGGGGCAACCCCAGAGTAGTGTAGAGACATACGATGTTGCCATTATACCATGAGGAGTCCATTCCGTGTGTGCGTGTTGCACTAGAACGCAGAATGCGAGTTTAGTAATTTTTACTATGGGGCACCCCACCTTTTACTAAGGGCACCCTAGTAAATAGTAAAAATACTATTCATCATCCCATGGTATATTGACTTGTTGCTGATGCCGATGAGGTGCCCTAAGTGTTAGAGTGCATTATCGTGCACGTAGATGGGCCATACATTGTCCCGCATGAGGTGAACGACCACTAGATGCATGGGGGCATTTTGGTCATTTCAAAATGTCCCGCATGCCCTAGTGGCCGCCATCCTCACTAGGGCTAGCATGCATGGCCATCAAACTTATAATTAAGGGATTAATTCAGATTTGAATGATTTTGAATCATCTCCTTAATTGCAACAATTCCAATATGGCAACTAGTAATAAAAAGGGGCATTGAATTTGAGAGTAATGAGAGGGAGAGAGAGAGGAACGGTTTCAAATGGCAAGAGAGAGTAAGGGGCACGAATTTCAGATCTGAAATGGTGCATCCTTCTCAAATTTCCGATGAAGAACAAAAGCCCCTTTGCTTATGGTTCGGATTTTGCCATCTCTTTCTCTCTTGGGTTCATCTCTTCTTTCTCCCTCATCTTCTTCTCTAAGTGTGTGTGAGATTGATGGAGATCCCTTGCACTCTGAGGCACTCAAAGATTAGAGTGCAAGGATCTGGGATGATATGTGAGATCGGGTGAATCCGATGAGATTCATTTCTCTCTTGCATGAGGATCCGGCTCGAGATTGCTGCCCAGGTTTTACGGGCAGATCTGCCCTGTTTTGATTACTACAGGAGCTATAGAAGTCCAAATGACTTCAAACTGGTTGCAAACTCTTGGCGTTGAAGTCTTCTTTCTGTCAAATCAAGTTTCGCTCCGTTCCGATGTCGGGATAGAAAGTTACAGCCTATTCACTGAAGGGTGTTCGTGCAGATCCGAATCTGTCTTCATCAATATTGAAGCAATTCTTCGCGGTGTTAAATCCCGCACGAAGGTATAACCTACTAACCCCTAGATCTATCATAATGCATACATATGAGATATGTTAATCATTTCGATAGATGACTATAAGGGTTCGATTCGTATTTGTTTTATCATTTACGTATATGATTAATATGAATGAAAATTTTAAAATATACCGCACACCGAAACGATCCTCGGGATCAACTCCACCTTCCGCTGCGCCTCCGATATCATTCCAACATCTTATTGCACACGACGGTCGAATTGGGAGTTCTAGTCATTTGCGACCTCCACCTGGCGGACTGCGGGCACCAACCGTGGGCGGTCTGCGCCGAGAGCTTTGACTGTCAGTATTTCACAAACGCTGGGCGGGCCGGAGCATCAGCCACGAGCGATCTCCTTCCGGTGCGAGCTTGTCACACACGGCCAGGGTCTGCTTCGGGCGAGCTTGGGCGCCAGTCGTGGGCGATCTGCGCCGAGAGCTTTGACTGCCAGTATTTCACAGACGCTGGGCGGGCCGGGTGCATCAGCCACGAGCGATCTCCTTCTGGTGCGAGCTTGTCACACACGGCCAGGGTCTGCTTCGGGCGAGCTTGGGCACCAGCCATGGGCGATCTGCGTCGAGAGTTTTGACTCCCAGTATTTCACAAACGCTGGGCGGGCCGGGAGCGTCAGCCACGAGCGATCTCCTTTCGGTGCGAGCTTGTCACACGCGGCCAGGGTCTGCTTCGGGCGAGCTGCGGGCACCAGCCACGGGCGATCTTGTGACTTGGGTATCACTCCGAATCTCCGACGGTCGCCTCAGCTTAAATGCGGTGTGAGGCTCGATGCTGATACAATGAATCTCATCATGAGATCTCGATCGGCGTGAGACACGTGTCTTCTTCTTATTCGCTCCTTTTTCTATCAGTAAAGGACAGCGTCGGCGCCGGCGCAGCCTTTTCCATGCGTGGCCCACGTGGCGCTTGACGATTGGAAAGAAACGAGCTGTCGCTTCGACAACCGTCATGTCGCCTCGTTGGGCGTGCTCGGGCATTAACTGCGGCCCGATTCACTTGTCTCTCGCCTGCCTATATATAGGAGATGGGGGGGCGATTTTTACCGCTGCGTGAAAAACAGCTCTCCCTTCCTCCTTAGCTTTCAGCTCGTAGCTCGCTAGCACCCTCTCGCACTTATGGCTTCCTCTGCTGCCGCTTCTTCTTCTGCTGCTGCTGCCGCTGCACCCTCCCAAGAGGAGCCTCTCGACGTCGCTCCTCTCTCAGTGCGCGCTTCCGGCACTGAGGGCGAGGCTCCCCCCAAGGTGCCCGCCGTTATTTGGCTGCACGACATCGGGGGCGCGCCTGTCCCTGACAGTCTGCGGACTGCGGTGGGAATTCCCCGGGAGCTCACCATTTTGCCCCTCCCTCGCTCGGGGAGGCCGCTCTCCGGCACCGCGATCTCCGTGGGGCAGGTCTGGTCAGGGCTCCGGCTCCCCCTGAACCATTTGGCCAGCGAGCTACTGGAGCTGGCGGGCTTATGCCACGCCCAGCTTCCGGGAAACTCATGGGGGATCCTCTACGGGCTTTCTCGAATCGAGGAAGCCCTTAACGTGAGGATCCCCCTCGCCTACCTCCTGAAGAAGTGGTTTCTCAAGCCGGGGCCCGTCTTCAACGAGGTGGGATGCGGCCTGTTCTACCTCACAGGCGGCTCCGACAAGGTGCTCCCCTTCTCCGCGGTCGAAAACAAGGATAGGTACTGGAAAGAGTACCCCTTCGTCGTCGCGGGGGAGTGGCGAGGTCCCTGCGCAGGCGTTCCTGCTCACCCCGGAAGGCCGCCCCTCCCCAACTTCAAAGTGATCGCTGAGTACCGTGCCAAAGGGAAGAAGTGTATCTCTGAGGCCCAAGAACAAACGCTCGACAAGGCGATCTTGGAGTTCCTCGACAGGCGAACTCCCGAGAAGATCCTGGCTCCGGACTTCTCCTTCCTCTGGAAGGATCTCCGGACTGGCACCATCACCACCCGCCAGAAGAACATGCGCCAGAAGGTGGCGGTCTCTCGCCGCGCCGGGGCGACCTCCAAGGCGCCTCCCACGACCCCCGGTGCCGGCACCTCTTCGGCGACGAAGGGGAAGAAGAAGCGGGCTTCCCCGATTAGGCTCGCCGATGAAGACACCATCGACATGCTCCGCGAGGAGGACATTCCCTCGCCGCCGCCTCCATCCCGCGAGGTTGCCCCAGGTCAGGCGAACTCTCCCTTAGGTTCCAATCTCCCTACGCACTCCTCAATTTCGGAACCCCCACGACGTCAAGTTGTGATGGTCGACCCTGAGGACCCGCGCGTCGAGCTCCTTCTTGGCATAGCGGAGGTGGAAACCCCAATGGCCGAGGTACTGATGCGCGGGTTCCCGGGCGACCTCTCTAAACTCCTCTTTGTCACGGTAATGACCCCAGAGATGGAGGGCGCCCACATAAAGAAGAAAAAGAAGAGGGCTCCGGCGGCCCACCCGACGGGGGAAGACGATGTCGTCCGCAAAGCTCACGAAGCCTTTGTGCGAGCCGCTGAGGAGCGGAGGAGGAAAGCCGCTCTGGAGGAAGCGGGCCTGGGATCCTGCGAGGATTCTAGCTCGGCCGAGGAAGAGGAAGAAGAAGGAGAAGCGCCGGCCCGCGCTGCCGAGCCCGCCGCACCGGCTGCGTCTGCTCCCAGTGCGCCCGCACACGCTGCTTCCAGCGCGCCTGTGCCCCCCATCGTGCCCGCGCCCTCTATACCGGATGCGTCTGGCTGCAGCGTGCCCGCGCCCGCTACTGCTAGCGCGCCCGCGCCCTCTGCTGCTAGCGCGCCCGTGGCCACGCCCGCGCCCGCGCTTATGGCTCCCAGCGCGCCCGCGCCCTCTGCTGCCAGCGCGCCCCGCCCGCTGATTCCAGTACTCCCGCGCCCATGCCCGCGCCCGTGCCTATGGCTCCCAGCGCGCCCGAGCCCGCGCCTGCCGCTTCCAGCGCGCCTGCGCCCACTGATTCTAGTGTGCCCGCGCCCGCGCCTATGGCTCCCAGCGCGCCCGCACCCTCTGCTGCCAGCGCGCCCGCGCCCGCGCCTATGGCTCCCAGTGCGCCCGTGCCCGAGCCCGCGCCTGCCGCTTCCAGCGCGCCTGCGCCCACTGCCCCCTCCGCTCCCTCTGCTCTCGAGGCTCCTATCCTCCCGGAGCTGGGCGGGTTGGTTTACTGGTCTCCGGACCTGGGGGCCATCCTGGACGACCTTCCGAGCTCCAGCTCGTAAGCCTCGGACCCAGACTTGCCCGGGCAAGGGGGATCCGCCGTGCCTGCCCTTATCAAGGAAGGGGGTGCCGGCGCTCAAGGGGGCGAGCCCGCCGCTACTGCCGTCGATGCGCCTCCCCCGGCTGCCCCAACCGAGGTGAGCCAGGCGGGTTCCTCTTCAGGCGACCCCGAGCGCGCCCCCTACTTCACGCGGGAGATCCTGGGGCGCAACATTTTCGCTCGGACTCCCTACATCGCCCTCATCAACCGGCTCCTCGAGGTAAGATTACCTTCACACTTCTTCGCCTTAAATCCCTCTCTGTTCGAAATTTCTCCTAAGACTTTCTCTAACTGTTTCACCTTGGCGTAGGTGGAGCGGGTCAGCCGGGCCCTCGCCGATGAGGTCACTGGCGTTGCGGGGGACACGGTTGCTCTCTATGATGACACTCTCCACGGCTCAGAGAGGAGAGTAGACGAGCACATCCACCGGCTTCACCAGATGGACCACTCCGGCGAGCTCCGAGCTGAGGTGGACCGGCTGCGCCAGCAGGCCGCCTCTGTTGACACAGAGGTTGCCCAGCTGCGCTAGCGGGCTGCCACCCTCACCACTGGGCTCGCCTCTGTCGAGGATGCTCGTGCCCGTGCCCTCGCGGACCTACAAGAGGCGACCAAAGCCAAAGAGGCCGCCCAGAAAGAGGTCCTCGAGCTCCGCAGCCTGGTGGCGGCCTCCAGGGACGAGATCGCAGTGCTGAAAGAGGCACATCTCCGCGACCTCAACACCCAGCGAGAGCGCCTCTAGTCGCAGCTGGGCGAGCTCCTTCAGAAGGGCGCACTGGACGCCATTGAGAAGTATAAAGCCGAAAGGTCAAAGAAGAGGAAGTGCGGCGACGACGACGGCGCGGGTGCTGGCCCTGCCTAGATTCCATCCTTTTGTAACCCCTTCAATATACTTTTAAACAATGAATGAAAATACATTTTGAGCTCGCCTATGCGTTTCTCTCTCTCTGTGTTGCTCATGAGTCCGCTTTAGGAGTTTCGCAGCGATCTCGAGAGTGATACCCCGGGCGAGACAGCTAATTCGATTCAACCTTTTTATTTTAAAGTATATGTAAACGAAAAACTCGGCATGCTCGCTAAAACTCAACAGTCTCTGAGCCCGGAAAACGATAAGCGAACCAAATGACTTCAAAAAAAACTTCCCGACACTTAGAGACTTAAACCATTTTTATTTTAAAAGGAAACTAATAAGTGCTAGCTGCCCCCTGCCCGGTTAATTTCCCTCGATGATCCTGTTCAGCGGACTTGCCCTTTGAGGGGTATGCCCGTGCCAGGATGCTTCCGTTCATGGCAGGTGAACGCGAAGAATCCCGGTTAGGTTTAGAGTCCACTAGGCAGCGGACTTCCCCAGGAATCTCAAGGTCGCCCACTGGCTGCCTCTGAGGATCCCGGTCTTGCTTTAAGTCCGCACAACGGCGGACTGCCCCGGGAAGCTCAAGGTCGCCCACTGGCTGCCTCTGAGGATCCCGGTCTTGCTTTAAGTCCGCGCAATGGCGGACTGCCCCGGGAAGCTCAAGGTCGCCCACTGGCCGCCTCTAAGGATCCCGGTCTTGCTTTAAGTCCGCACAACGGCGGACTGCCCCGGGAAGCTCAAGGTCGCCCACTGGCCGCCTCTGAGGATCCCGGTCTTGCTTTAAGTCCGCACAACGGCGGACTGCCCCGGGAAGCTCAAGGTCGCCCACTGGCTACCTCTGAGGATCCCGGTCTTGCTTTAAGTCCGCACAACGGCGGACTACACTTTATAGATCATGCGAGCTCTATGCTGCGCCGAGCTCTCGAGTTAAATTCCTTGTTGAAACCTTCATCGTTCATTCATAACTTCATAAGATAATTTACAAAATTCCTTAGTATGCGCATAAAACTTGCGAAGGTGTAAAACATTCCAAGGTCGCTCTAACAGTTCGCCTTCAGCGGTCATCAACCGGTAAGCCCCCGAGCTTCCTGCTTCGTGTACTATGTAGGGGCCTTCCTAGTTCGCCGCGAGCTTTCCTGCATTAGGCTCTTGCGTGTTTGCGAACACCTTTCTCATCACCAGATCGCCAGCCTTGAATGCCTGATGGCAGACTCTTTTGTCATATGCGCGCTTCATTTCCTGCCTATATCCGGCGAGCTGTAGATTGGCGTGCTCTCGTCTTTCTTCGAGTTGATCGAGGGAGTCGGCGAGCAGTTTGTCGTTGTCGACCTCCTTTGACACAAGAATTCTTTCAGTGGGCAGTTCGGCTTCTATGGGTAGCACGGCTTCGCAATCAAAAGTGAGACTGAAAGGGGACTCGTTAGTTGAGCGACGTGGAGTGGTGCGATAGGCCCATAAGACTCCATCGAGCTCCTGCTCCCACAATCCTTTCTTCCCTTCCAGCCTTTTCTTGAGGTTGTCTAGGATTACACGATTCGTAGCTTCGGCCTGCCCATTGCTTTGAGGGTACCTTGGGGAACAGAACCTTAGGTCAACTCCATATTCAACGCAAAAGCTTCTGATCAAACGATTGTCGAACTGGCGACCATTGTCGGTGATGAGTACTCGGGACAGCCCGAACCGGCAGAAAATATTCTTCCAAAGGAAGTCTTTCACTTGTTTCTCACCTATCTTAGCTAGCGGGACCGCTTCCACCCATTTGGTGAAGTAGTCCGTAGCTACTAAGATGAATTTCTTCTGCCGGGCTGATACGGGGAAAGGACCCACAATATCTAACCCCCATTATTGAAACGGCCAGGGGCTCGCCAGAGGATGCAGTTCTTCTGCGGGCATATGATTTGTCGTGGCGTGCTTCTGACATTGGATGCAGCTTTGTGCGACCTTCAAGGCATCTTGCTCTAGAGTGGGCCACCAGTATCCTTGCCTCCGTACTTTCGCAGCTAGAGACCGCCCACCAGCGTGGTTTCCCAGCTCGCCCGAGTGAATGCAATTCAAAACTTCTTCGGTCTCCGGGCTCTCGACGCAACGAAGATTTGGCCCGCCAAAAGATCTTCGAAAAAGGTGATCCCAGCGAATAAGGTAGCGCCCAACGCATTTCTCCACTCGTCGGGCTTCCTCTTTATCCTCTGGAAGCTCGCCCTTCTAGAGAAAACGAAGAATGGGGGCGGTCCACCCGCCGGATAATACGTCGGTAGAGACTTGGTTAGCAGCGGGCTCTATCAGTCGAAGCTGAGACTGATTCTGGACCTCGATGAGAATCTGGCGAGCTTCTGATGTTCCCAGCAGGGAGGCAGCGTTTGCCAATGCATCAGCTCGCCTATTATCGGCTCGAGGGATTTGCTCGAAGGAGATCTTTTCGAACTCTGCGGCCTTTCCTTTTACCAGATCCACGTAGCCCGCCATTCGCGTATCCCGGGAGGCGTACTCTCTATTGATTTGACAAATGATCAGCTGGGAATCGCTGAAAACCTTTAACTGTTTGGCGCCTACTTCTTGAGCAAGCTCTAGTCCGGCGAGCAGTGCCTCATACTCTGCCTCATTGTTGGTTGCCGCGAAATCCAGCCGGACTGACTTCTCAAGAATTACCGATTGAGCGATCAGTGCAACCCCGATCCCGGCCCCCAGAGCGTTGGAGGATCCATCGACGAATAATTCCCAGCCCCCTATATCTTAATGCTTAGTTGGAGGAAGCTCGCCTAGGTTGTCCAAGAACCTCGCCTTCCCAGGGTGTGCCTCAGTTGGCTCATCCTCCTGGTAGTGGACCGGTTCTTCTATGGGGAAGTCCGCCAAGAAATCGACGAGAGCCTGCCCTTTGACGGCAACTCGAGGGACATACTTCAAACCATAGGCGGCGAGCTCGGCGGACCATCGGTAGAGCCTGCCGACTACCGAGGGTCTGGAGAGCGTGCTCTTTAGTGGGTGCTCCGTGATGACCTTGACAGTGTGCACCGAGAAGTAGGGGTGAAGCTTCCTTGCGGTAAGAACCAAGGCCAATGCGACCTTCTCGATTGGTCGATACCGGAGCTCGGCGGGAAGCATTGTGTGGCTTACAAAGCAGACAGGCCGCTCCACCTTTGCTTCTTCCACAACAAGGACCCCGCTTACCGCATTCTCTGTGACCGCGAGATACACGCCAAGCTCGGCGCCATCTTTTGCTGCCGCTAGGATTGGTGGGCTCGCCAGATAATCCTTGATCTTTTGACAGGCGCGCTCGCACTTTTCATCCCAACAAATGCTCGCTCCTTTTCGTAGTAGCTCGAAAAGAGGTCGACAGTTGTCTGAGGATTTGGAGATGAATCGATTGAGCGCGGCGATTCGCCCGCTCAACCTCTGGACTTCCTGCCGGGTTCTTGGTGTGGGCATCTCGACAAGTGCTCGGATTTGCCCAGAGTCCACCTCGATCCCCCTGTGGGTGACCAGGTACCCTAGGAATTTCCCAGAAGTCACCCCGAATGCGCACTTTGCCGGGTTCAGCCTCATTTGGTACTTTCTCAGCACTTCGAAGGTTTCGCGGAGATCGGCGACATGCCCCTCTCACTCTCGACTTTTCACCAGGAGGTCGTCTACATAAACTTCGACATTCCTGCCGATCTGACCCTTGAACATCTGAGTGACTAACCTTTGGTAGGTGGCTCCAGCGTTCTTAAATCCAAAAGGCATCACTCGATAGCAGAATAGCTTCTGGTAGCCCGCCCCAGAATAGAAGGCGGTCTTCTCTTAATCGTCGACGTGGAGAGGTATCTGGTTATACCCAGAATATCCATCCATGAAGGACAGGGCCTGGAACCCGACAGCTCCGTCGACCAGTGCGCCTATTCGTGGAAGGGGAAAACCGTCCTTCGGGCATGCTTTATTGAGGTCGGAGAAGTCAATGCACACTCTGACCGCCCGGCTCTTTTTTGGCACCGCCACGATGTTGGAGATCCACTCGGGAAAGTGCGCTTCGCGAATAAAGCCAGCTCGCTCTAGCTTGTCTATCTCCGCCGCCACTGCGATGGACTTCGCAGCCGGTATGTGCCGAGCTTTTTGCTTGATCGGCGGGAACTCTTTCAAGGTGTACAGACGATGACAGGCGACCTCCGGGTCAATCCCTGGCATGTCCGCGAAGCTCCAAGCGAATACGTCACGGTATTCCCTGAGTATGTCGGTCAAGGCCAGGACCTCGCCCTTGGTTAGCGAGGTCCCAAGACTAACAATCCTCGGTCCGTCCTCGCTTCCGATGTTGACTTCTTGTAGCGGCTCGGCAATGGGAAAACTTCCTCTCTAGGTCCCTGGTAGGCGGCCTTTCTCCTCGAGCTCAAAATCCACGCTGCTCCCACCCGGGGGTGGAGTGGGGGATCTAAGCGAGGCGACCTCTCTCAGGCTTTGAGGGAGCCCGCTTGAGGTGGGCGTTAATTGCTAGGAGGGCGCGGGCCTCTTGGCCTCAGCGACCTCCACGTCTGCGAGGTGAAAGACGTCCTGCTCGCACTAGTAGCAGCAACCTGGTCTCCTCGAATTACCACGATCCCTCCATTTGTGGGAAACTTGAGGGCCTGGTGATTAGGCGAGGACACCGCTTTCATCTGCCTCAACCAGGGTCGCCCTAGGATGGCATTGAAAGCAGACTGCCCGTCCACCACTGCGAAACGGACTTGACGTACCTCCGGGCCCGCCGTTACGGTGAGGGTTATCTCCCCTACCACCTTAGCGACCTCGCCAGTGAAACCGGTGAGCGAGCCCATTGAGGGGGAGAGATCAATTTGTCTCAGTCCCATTCGCTGGAAGGCCGACAAGAACAGGATGTATACGACACTTCCTGGGTCAACCAGGACCCGCCTTACTTCGATGTTTGCCATCATTAGGCGTATGACAAGGGGGTCATTGTGGGGGGTAACGACCCCGGCCATGTCCTCCTCCGAGAACCAAATAAAGTCTCGGGCTTCTACCCTCGGCGTTCGGTGCAGTACAGGAGTTAGAGAAACGAAGAATACCTTCTGAGCCCGCTCCATCTCTCTAACTTGTCGCCGAACCTCGTTACTGGATCTTGGGCCGTTCAGGCGCCCGCTGATGGTGTGACAGACCGCCGGCCCTCCCGGGGGAGGTGGAGGCAGGGCGGGCTCAGCGGGCCCCGGGCGATCTCCCTCCCGAGGAGCCCGTGCCGGTATCACCTCGAACCTCCTTGGAGGCGAAATAAACTGATCCAAATGGCCCTGGGTGACCAAGTCCTCGAGGTGGTTCTTCAGAGCCCGGCATCTGTTGGTGTGATGCCCGGGGCTGCGATGAAAGGCGCACCACCGCGAATTGTCGGTTGAGCCGGGCTCCCCGACCTGCAGGGGGGGTGGATACTGAAAGAATGGTTCGTTCTGAATCTGGTGAAAGATTTGCCCTGGCGAGTGGGTTAACACGGTGAAATCCTACTCCCCGGGTCCCGGAGGCAGGTGCCAGTTCGCCGGCCTTCCAGCGACCACCGGGGGGGCTTCCGCGGGCTGTACAGCAGGAGCTGCGGGCGGTCCGAGCAAAGGTGCCACCTGTGGCACCTCCCGCCTCTCCACAGCCTTAACGACGAGAGGTCGCAGAGCCGGAGGAGGTCGCTACTCGACTGCCTTTCCCTTCCGGTCTAACACTGCATCTTCGAGCTTAATGTGCTGTTGGACAAGGGCGAATAGCTCGACGATCGTGCGGGGATCCTTGATTACCAGGGTGTCATGAAGCTTGCTTCCCTCGGGGAGGGCGTTCCGGAACGCGCTCACCGTCGTGCGATCTTGGCCGACAGTGTCCTCCAGAGCGAGGTAGGCGCTTCGGAAGTGCGTCGCGAAGCTTCGAAGAGTTTCGCGGGCTCCCATGGACAAAGTAAAGAGGGACTCGATCCTCTTAGGGGGCTGTCTGTTGCACCAGTACTGCTCCAGAAACAACTTGGAGAGAGTTGGGAAGTCTGGAATGGTGCCCGACGGCAATTTGTGGAACCAATTTAACGCCGATCCTGTCAAGCTGCTAGGGAAAGCCCGACACAAAACATGAACTTGGTCCCGGAAGAATAACAGCTTCCGGTAAGCCAATAGGTGGTCGACTGGATCTTGCGATCCATCGAACAGTACAAACTTAGGCGGGGGCCAATGGTGAGGGAAACCTCCTTGGTGCACCTCGCTCGTGAAGGGCGAGCTACCCCCGTGGGCGGCGAGGTCCTCCAGCAGGTCTACCGTCGCGTTAGGTCGCTGCTAGTGCCCGGGGAAAACTCCCAGAGGCTGCTGCGCAGGTCCTAGGTGACCGTGCACGCTCCCTCGAGGGAGGTTCGGATCCGCCCCGCGGCGACCCTCGGGGGCTACCGCTCGGCGGCCTCCTCGCTGTTCACCCGCGGATTCCTTCATCGTGGCGGTTGGTCTGTGGGAGGTCGTTGCCTCTCGAGCTTCGGAAGGTATAGCCACCGCGGGCTCTTTCCCACGTCGCCGATGACGCGGGTCACGATCCCGCTCTAGAGACCTTGCCTCCGACTCGTTAGAATCGGCGCTCCGGCTACGGCGGCAAGGGATGGTCGCCCGCGAGGTCGCGTGGTTGCTAGACCGCTGGGTTACTAGCTTCTGCAGCCTCGTAAGCGGGGTTTTCGGCACCCCGCGCACGGCCGCTCTCTTGACCGGGGGTTCCGGACGAGAAACCTGCTGAACCGGAATGGTTATGGGCGGGCGCGATGTTGATGCTGGTGGTCGCACCGGAGACGCCGTTTTCGCCGGCCCAGACCGTCGGCTGGCCGCCGGAACCTGACGGAGTCGCGTCAGTTCATCCATCATTGCCCGCTGGGTAGCCAGCATCCCCAACAGGAGCTGGTCACTGAGCGGGACATGGGGCTGGGGGGTCTCAACAGGAGGTTCGCTGCGCGCAGACCTCGCACGGGTCCTCGGTCGCCGGCGTCCCCTTGTCGCCGGAGCCATCTTTGGGTTACGAGAGCCTCCGGTGTCTAACCGTGTGGTCGTGGGTGTTCTCGCCGGAACCAGTCGAAAGATCCCACAGACGGTGCCAAATGTTCGGGGGATTTTTTCACTGGTCCGTGCGGGCTACCTGCAAGACAAAGAAAAAGCGTGAGAATGGCTGGCTCCCATAGGAGCGCAGACCCTCCGACGCTCAAGTCAGTCTCAGGTGCACAACGGCGAGCTTTAGTGGACGAAAGTGGTAGGGAAAAGGGTTTCGAACCTGTACTCTGGAGCCTGGGGGTGAGCATTTATAGACATTGGCAACCTACCGCGGCCCGACACGTGGAGATTCTTTCCAGAGACTTCTAGACCCCCACGATCTGGCTCGCGTGGGTCTCTGACAGTCCTTGGTACTCGCGTCTCTGACATTCTTTGTCGTCGAGGCTGCCAAGCGGTTTGAGTGGGGGAGAGCATCTTTCTTGTTGCTGCCAGGTGGCTATTCTGGAATATTCAAGTCTGGGAGATCTTCGTGCACTGTGGGCGACCTCCGGTGGGAAGCCAGGGCGAGCTCGCCCTCCATTGCTCCGCCTTCTCTTCCATATCTATCAAGAGTCGAACCTCGCGGGAGTGACCTCTTCGATAAACGGGGGAGTTCTGGCGAGCTTGGGCGAGCTCCTGAGCGAGCTTGGGCGAGCTCCTGAGAGAGCTTGATCGAGCTCCTGAGTGAACTTGGGCGAGCTCCTGAGCGAGCTTGGGCGAGCTCCTAAGCGAGCTCTTTGCCTAAGGCCCTTTCGGCCCAATGTGGAGCTCGCTCCCTGTCAAGGTGATTTGGTTAGCATGGGGGGGGAGGGCGAGCTCCTGGGCGAGTTCCCTACCCCTTGGAATTCTGGGGTCTATGAGATCCACAGGCAAGGGCGAACTTGGGCGAGCTCCTGCGCGAGCTTGGGCGAGCTCCTGCATGAGCTAGGGGCGTTTGTGGTGCCGGTATCTTTATATGCATGACGGTCTAACTCCCGCTGCCATCTCCAGTGAACTCCTGCTCGAGCTTGGGCGAGCTTCTGAGCGAGCTTTTAGCCTAAGGCCCCTTCTGCCCAATGTGGAACTCGCTCCCTGTCAAGGTGATTTGGTGAGCGCGGAGGGGGGGTGCGAACTCCAGGGCAGATTTCAGCTACCCCCAACAGATCGTACGAATGAAATAGAATAGATTGTACGAATGAATTAGAATGGATCCTACAAATGAATTAGAATAGATCGTGTGAAAGAATTAGAATGGATTGTATGAAAGAATTAGAATGAATTCGTACGATCCATTCGAATTCATTCGCACGATCCATTCTAATTCATTCATACGATCCATTCTAATTCATTCATACAATCCATTCTAATTCTTTCACACGATCCATTCTAATATATTCGTAGGATCCATTCTAATTCATTCGTACAATCTATTCTATTTCATTCGTACGATCCATTCTTACTCATTCGTATGATCCATTCTAATTCATTCGGACGAATGTATCCATTCTAATTTATTCGTACGATCCATTCTAATTCATTCGTACGATCCATTCTAATTCATTCGTACGATCCATTCTAATTCATTCATCCGATCCATTCTAATTCATTCGCACGAATGTATCCATTCTAATTCATTCGTACGATCCATTCTAATTCATTCGTACGATCCATTCTAATTCATTCGTAAGATCCATTCTAATTCATTCGTACGATCCATTCTAATTCATTCGTACGATCCATTCTAATTCATTCGCACGAATGTATCCATTCTAGTTCATTCGTACGATCCATTCTAATTCATTCGCACGATCCATTCTAATTCATTCGCACGATCCATTCTAATTCATTCGTACGATCCATTCTAATTCATTCATACGATCCATTCTAATTCATTCGTACGATCCATTCTAATTCATTCGTACAAATGTATCCATTCTAATTCATTCGTACGATCCATTCTAATTCATTCGCATGATCCATTCTAATTCATTCGTACGATCCATTCTAATTCATTCGCACGATCTTTTCTTATTCATTTGCACAATCCATTCTAATTCATTCGCACGAATGTATCCATTCTAATTCATTCGTACGATTCATTCTAATTCATTCGTACGATCCATTCTAATTCATTCGTATGATCCATTCTAATTAATTCGTATGATCCATTCTAATTCATTCGTACGATCCATTCTAATTCATTCATACAATCCATTCTAATTCATTCGCACGAATGTATCCATTCTAATTAATTCGTACGATCCATTCTAATTCATTCGTATGATCTATTCCTATTCATTCGCACGATCCAATCTAATTGATTCGCACGATCCATTCTAATTCATGTGGGGGAAAATCTTCGTGCCGACCCGAAGACCTCGCCTCACCAGTCAATCGAAGTTGAAGTTGAAGAGATCGTTGTTTGATCTGTTGATTGGAGTTGCAGCTTTTGATATGTAAACAGAGATGCAATCAGAGAGAGTGTTGACACGAGAAGTGATCTCAGAGTTCAGCCGAAGCCTACATCTCCGTGCTATAGGGAGCAACCCGAATTCACTAACACTTTTCTCGAAGTAACCTCGACAGGCCGAGTGTTACTGAAGCCTCTTTGATCTCTTCAAAGACAAAAAGAAGATCAAGGAGAGGAGAGGAGATAGAAATTCCAGAGCTCTGGGTTCTGAAAATCAGATCTCAGTCTAGAGATCAGAAGTTTCGGATCTTTTTACATTCGAAGGCTCTGCTATTTATAGGATTCTCTGGTGGTAAATGGCGGTTTTCTGCTGTTGTATCTGGGGATCCTCCAGGTAAGGCTGGTGGGCTCCGCTGCCGTCTTAGGGGGCCCACCAGGCAAGGCCGGTGGGTCCCGCTGTTGTCTTCGGGGGCCCACCAGGCAGGGCCGGTGGGTCCCGCTGTTGTCTTCGGGGGCCCATCAGGCAGGGCCGGTGGGTCCCACTGTGTTACTCGGGGGCCCACCAGGTAGGGCCGGTGGGTCCCGCCGTTTGCAGACTTCTTGCCAAAATTTGCACCCACAGTTACCCCCTCCAAGTTAGCTAAGAGGCCGCCTTGGCTGGCTTGGATTCGTGGTGCAAAGCTAACGACTCCCTGTCACACATGCAGAGGAGCTTTTGTCAAGTGTTAGCGAAGAAATAGGCTGATCGGTCAATTTTGACTGATCGGTTAATTTTGACTGATCGGTCAAATTTGACCGATCGGTTGAATTTGACCGATTGGTCAATTTTGACCGATCAGTTAATTTTGACCGATCGGTCAATTTTGACCGATCGGCTAAAATCAGCCGGTCAAGGATTGGGTGATCGGCAAAAAACACAGGTTTTCTGCCAGATCTAGTAGAAAATCGACTGATCGGTCAATTTTGACTGATCGGTCAAATTTAACCGATCGGTTGAATTTGACCGATCGGTCAAAATTGACCAATCGGTTAATTTTAACTGATCGGTCAAATTTAACCGATCGGTCAATTTTGACCGATCGGTTAATTTTGACCGATCGATCAATTTTGACCGATCGGTCAATTTTGACCGAACGGCTAAAATCAGCCGGTCAAGGATTGGGTGATCGGTAAAAAACATAGGTTTTTTACCAGATCTAGTAGAAAATCGACTGATCGGTTGATTTTGGCCGATCGGTCAATTTTGACCGAACGGCTAAAGTCAGCCGGTCAAGGATTGGGTGATCGGCAAAAAACATAGGTTTTTTGCCAGATCTAGTAGAAAATCGACTGATCGGCTAATTTTGGCCGATCGGTCAATTTTGACCGAACGGCTAAAATCAGCCGGTCAAGGATTGGGTGATCGGCAAAAAACATAGGTTTTTTGCCAGATCTAGTAGAAAATCGACTGATCGACTGATTTTGGCCGATCGGTCAATTTTGACCGAACGGCTAAAATCAGCCGGTCAAGGATTGGGTGATCGGCAAAAAACATAGGTTTTTTGCCAGATCTAGTAGAAAATCGACTGATCGGTTGATTTTCGCCGATCGGTCAATTTTGACCGAATGGCTAAAATCAGCCGGTCAAGGATTGGGTGATCGGCAAAAAACACAAGTTTTTTGCCAGATCTAGTAGAAAATCGACTGATCGGTTGATTTTGGCCGATCGGTCAATTTTGACCGAACGGCTAAAATCAGCCGGTCAAGGATTGGGTGATCGGCAAAAAACACAAGTTTTTTGCTAGATCTAGTAGAAAATCGACTGATCGGTTGATTTTCGCCGATCGGTCAATTTTGACCGAACGGCTAAAATCAGCCGATCAAGGATTGGGTGATCGGCAAAAAACATAGGTTTTTTGCCAGATCTAGTAGAAAATCGACTGATCGGTTGTTTTTGGCCGATCGGTCAATTTTTACCGAACGGCTAAAATCAGCCGGTCAAGGATTGGGTGATCGGCAAAAAACATAGGTTTTTTGCCAGATCTAGTAGAAAATCGACTGATCGGTTGATTTTGGCCGATCGGTCAATTTTGACCGAACGGCTAAAATCAGCCGGTCAAGGATTGGGTGATCGGCAAAAAACATAGGTTTTTTGCCAGATCTAGTAGAAAATCGACTGATCGGCTGATTTTGGCCGATCGGTCAATTTTGATCGAACGGCTAAAATCAGCCGGTCAAGGATTGGGTGATCGGCAAAAAACACAAGTTTTTTGCCAGATCTAGTAGAAAATCGACTGATCGGTTGATTTTGGCCGATCGGTCAATTTTGACCGAACGGCTAAAATCAGCCGGTCAAGGTTCGGGTGATCGGCAAAAAACACAAGTTTTTTGCCAGATCTAGTAGAAAATCGACTGATCGGTTGATTTTGGCCGATCGGTCAATTTTGACCGATCAGCTAAAATCAGCTAGTCAAAGATTGAGTTTCGAACCTGTCTTTTCGAGGAAATAGTATAGCTGGTTCTTCTTCTTTGATCTTTCAGCAAAATCTTGAATATTGATGGAGTTCGATTTTTTCTGCTTTGAATCTTTGGTTTGCCTGAATGCGGTGTTGAACCGACGGTCCGGTTCACTTGGACCGGTGATTTGCTTGGACCGGTGGCTTGCTTGGACCAGTGGCTTGTTTGGACCAGTGGTCTGACGCTTCGTCTGGTCCCGACTGTTCGCCTGGTTTTGCGCTTGCTACGGATGGATGCCACGTGTACCTACAAAAACACGCGATTCGATATGGTGAACACATGTGTCTTCTCGATTTGTGCGCTGGTTTACCCTGGGTATATAAGTTTTACTCGCTGTCATTTTTCGCCTCACGCTTTCAAAATTTTCGAAGTCCAGACTCTTTGCTTTCAATCTCCCGTTCTCTGCTTCCTTGTTCTCTTCTTTCCGATCAATCGAAATGGCGTCTTCGGGTAGTTCGAAGAAGAGTGTTGTTCCTTCCAAGAGGAAGGGCAAGGAAATTGTTGAAGAAACGTCTGTCTCGAAGGGCCGTGGCAAAGGCAGGGCCGAGTTGATCGAGCTTGGCCAACTGGGCAAGAGGCACTAAGGAGTTGGATTTGCTTCAGCACCATCAAGACCAGAGCAGATCCCCAAGGCAAAGTTTGTTCTCTGCCCGCATCTGCCTTTAGAGGCGGAACCTGAGTTCGGATACAATATTGGCAGTAAACTTACAGATGCGAAGAGGGAGAAGCTGCAGGAGTTACTGGCAAATTTCACTGAGGGAAAGGCTCGCCCAGCGCTTCCGGGGGTTCTATCCGCTTTTGGCGTTGACAGGCGGACAATCTTCGTCTCGTACGCGAGCAAGGAGCAAGTGATGGGAACCATCGTCACGATTGGCCAGCTCAACTGTGGACTGCGCCTCCCATTGCCGCCTTTTGCAGCGAGGTTGCTGAACACCTCCGGTCTTTGTCCCGGGCAGGTTACCGGGAATTCCTGGAGGATCATCTACGCTTTTTGCCGCGTAGAGTCGGACTTCCAGAAGGAGCTCAGGGAATGCTACTCCAGCCTCCCTGAAGGAGAAGAAGCCAGGATCGAGCTGGGATACTTTTTCTATCACTATCGATGGGCCTGGAGGAAAGACAGCCCATTCTTCTATCTGACGGGTGTCTCT
This sequence comes from Chamaelirium japonicum, assembly GCA_947650365.1. Lineage (NCBI taxonomy): Eukaryota > Viridiplantae > Streptophyta > Magnoliopsida > Liliales > Melanthiaceae > Chamaelirium > Chamaelirium japonicum. The sequence goes on along the minus strand of CANTAL010000088.1, from coordinate 677,289 downwards.
GCACTTCGGCCGATTGTTGACACCATCGGCTCTGATAAGCTCTATACTGACTGGCCGTTGTCTGTGTCTGGTGCATGGACTCCTGTGTCAGTATCTAAAGTTCCCCGATACAAGGTCCATAAAGAGATCGATATGTACTGTGCAGGAGGAGCCCTCTCATGGTCTACGGAGCGAGTGGGAGCAGTTGACAATCTCTTCCTCGAGCTGACCTGTGGGACTCGATCTTGGAAGCAATTCTCGAATTGCCTAGTTCGACACGGCAAGGCCAACCTTCTCCACCGATCGAAGACTCGTTATGAAGATAACGAGGTCATCTACTCGGATTACGAGGAAGACCCCCAGTCAGGCAAAATCGTCAGAAAACTTTGTTTTGAGAAGAAAGCCTACGGAGCTAGGCGTAGCTTGCCCTCGGAAGAGAAGTTGGTGATACAGAGGGGTCCGGCCAAGAAGAAAGGAAAGGTCTTAGCTGAGGAGGTGGAGAAGAAAGATGAAGAGAAGAAGGGGGAAGAAGAAGTAGGGGAAGAAGAGAGAGATGAGGAAGGTGGAGACGAAGAGGAAGAAGATGATGATGCTGATGACAGCACTGGCAGCGATGGAGGAGATAATGGGGATGATGAAGATGAAGATGAAGAAGATGGGGGTGGTGAGGAAGAAATTCCTCCCACCCCCACTGATGGTGGTCAAAGACATGGGGGTGGCGAGGAAGAAATTCCTCCCACCCCCACTGGTGGTGCTGGCGAGGACTCACAGCCGATCCTCATCGACGAGGCTAAGGCTCTCAAGATGGAGGGGGTGATGGATGCAACGGGCGATGGCCCTAAAGTGATTCCTACTTATCACTTTGGGGAGTTGCAGAAGAATCCACTGCGTTTCAAGATCAAGATATCGGGGAGTGGTGGGGTTGGAAGCAACCCTACACCCCTCGATCAGATACCTCCCGAGGTTCCTCGCCTAGAAGGGGCGACTACAAGTGGGGGTGTGGAGGTTGAACAACCCCCACCCCCTTCGCGATCTCTGGCTGAGGAGGTAGCTGCTATGGTGGCAGGGCTCGATAATTCGAGCGGGCATGAAGATGAAGGGGGAGCCTCACCTCCTCGAGATGTTCCCTCTCCTGCTCACTTGGAGAGAGGAAGCCGGGCGGGTGATGCTACTCCCCATCCTCTGCCAGAGCCAACCCCCATCAAGGAGAAATCGACCCCCAAGGGTAAGAACTCCAACCGTGGGAAGGGAAAATCTCCTCAGGTCGAGGCTTCAGGTATCTGCTCTAACTTGTCTTGATTGCCATGCCTTTGAAGTTTGAAAAATATTCTAACACTTTGAACTCTTGTGTCGATTGCAGGTACGCCTGTTGGCTCGACTCAAAAGATAAAGAGCTGGGTGATGTTGATATCAACCACCCTACTAGCGTGATCCGGAAGCTTTGCAATCTTCCGGAGGCTACTTTTGAAGAAGCCTTCGATCGGCTAGATGTAGTGGTATGTGCATCTGATTGATCCACTTATTCGAATTGTATCTTCGGAATAGTTCTAACTCTTTATCCATCTGCAGAGCTCAGTAGTTTTGAGAATCACAAGCAGTCTCTCCAGGAGGGCAGGAGAACTGGAGGCTGTATCTGAAGTATCCCGTTTGAAAGCTGAACTGGAGGCTGCCCATGAGGAGAGGGACAAGCTGAGGGAAATTTTGACTTCGAAGAAACTCTCTCTCAAGGCCAAGATCGAGGACCTTCGTAAAGTGAAGCAGGAGAGCAAGGGGTTGTAGGATCGTTGCAAGGCGCAGAGTCACGAACTTGAATCCTTGAAGAATCGGATCATCAAGGTTGAGGACGTGTCCTGTGATCGCGCAGCCAAGAATAAAGAGTTGAAAGAATAACTTGCTGCTCAGCATGCTGCCTTTACTGCTAGAGAGGAGACTTCCAAGAAGGAACTGGAGCATGCGCTGTTTGAATGCAAGAGTTACAGGGAGACAGCTGAGAAAGCGGCAGAGGCACTCAGGGCACATGTCAGTAGTGCCCGATCTTCTAAGGCTTCAGCTGCGAGCAAGGCTTGTGGAGGATCTGAAGGAGAGAGGTCACGTGCTCCAAGCGTAGCCAAGCCCTGATGTGTTTCTGCCTTTTTCTTTGTTGTTTACACTTGTAAACTTTTGATATGTAGCAGCTCAACTTTGTACTTGGCAAATTTTGATAATAAAAGATATCTTTTTGGTATTTTAGAATTGAATGTCTCTTGAGTTGAATGTCTTTGAATACTGTGTTCTGGATGGTATTGAAATATTTGAATACATATACACACTTGAAGGTAAGGGGATGAGTCGCAACTCGATCACCCAAACTGTTGAGTAACTTGAAAATTGAAGGTTGTTGTAGCACAACTTGAAATCGTTAACATTTGTATGTGAGGGGTTGAGTCGCAACTCAAGCACCCAAACTTGTTAGACGATATTGAAATTGAAGGTTGTGTTGTAGCACAACTTGAAATCGTTAACAATTGTATGTGAGGGGTTGAGTCGCAACTCAAGCACCCAAACTTGTTAGACGATATTGAAATTGAAAGTCATTTAACGTTTGCACGTAAGGGGTAGTGTCACAACACAAACTCCCAAACTCGTTAAATGACTAGTGACTTGAAGGTTGTGTTGTAGCACAACCCGAAACCGTTTAACATTTGCCTGTAAGGGGTTGAGTTGCAACTCAATCACCCAAACTTGTTAAACGACCTGGCAATTTGAATGCAGATAGCTTTGAATTTGAATGTAGATAACTTGAAACTGCTCCAGAATTTGAATCGATAAGATGAACATTTGAAAGCAATCTTTATCCAGCTTTGAATTTACATCAAGGATAGAGCATTTTGAGATGTCTAGCTTTCCAAGTTCGTGGCAATCGATAGGATCCTTTGCTTCCCTCTGATTTGACTATGTATAGACTTTCCCAGTTGGGAGCTAGTTTCCTGCTGCTGTGTTCTCTGGTCTTCTCTGGCAATGCAAATAGTTACTTGAAAGTTGACCATCTTCAACCCCTAGATCTTTCGATCTCGATGGAGATCTTCACTATCGATGCTTGACGGAATGATCTTGCCTGCCTTTGACAAATTCTTGAAGATGTCCTACATGTAGCAAATCTTTCAAATGATACTTTAGCCGGTGGCATTGATCGGTAGAATGTCCATGACTGCGATGGAAATCACAGTAGACTGTTTTATCTGCAGTGAACTTGGTGTCGGGCTGCAGTGGATTAGGCCATCGGAGGAACTCTTCATGTTGAATTCGGTCGAGGATCTGTTCGACCGGTAAATTCCACTCGGTGAAAGTGGTCTTCGTAGGAGATCGTCTTCCATCGTTCTTCGATCATTTATTGGCAGGGGGGACTGCTGCCTCAGTATTGTGAGCTTTGGCAGCATACTTCGGAGCCTCTCTCTCCGCAGGCCTTTGCTTTGACTCTCGTCCCTTTCGGGCCACTTGATCATCTTCAACCTCAATCTCCCTCTGAATTCGATCAAACATTGAACCCAGGGAAGGAGGGGGATTGCGAATGAAGTCGTTGTAGATATGTAGATCGAAGTGGAGGGCGTTCTGGAAAGCTAACATGATGGCTTCATCATCCAGATGTCTTCCAGAGAGGGCAGCATGCTCGTTGCGAAATCTCCTCGTGAAGCTGCGGAGAGTCTCGTCGGTACTCATCCTTAGTCGATAGAGAGAGTCGAGCTTCTTTTCTGGCTTCAGATTGAGCTGGTAATGCTGCACGAAGAGGTTTGCCAAAACACCGAACTGGGTGATGGACCCAGCTCGGAGATTGTGATACCAGTCGAGTGACGGCTCATCGAGACTTCCTGCGAAGGTACGGCAGAGCACGTTGTTTTCTTCTTCGTGCGGCGTTAGAGCTTGTTTGAATATGAGGATATGGAGAGAAGGATCTCCTCTGATGCAATTAAATTTGGGGAGAATGGGGGTTCTCCATCCCCTTGGAAATGTTGATTCGAATAGACTCCGGTGGAGAGGCCCGGCAGAGGAGTACCCATCTTTACGACCATGCCCTCGGACTGGATATAGATCAAGGGGCAGAATTGAGAGGTCTGGTTCAGGCCTCTGAATATCAGCAGGCTGGAGTCGATGGCAAAGGTCCGGTCCGAGTCCACGTTGGAGTGGAATGGAAGGGGAGACTCTACTCTTTGAAGGAGCGCCTTTCATTTGGTGCTTCCTTGGTATGTTGAGCTTTGAAGGTGCCCTCTTGTCGCAGTTGCGGCCAGAAGATGATTGGGAGGACTCGTCATCTTGGCGGTCCCAAACACTTTGCTTCCAGGGGGTAGCAGAGGGAGTTGGTTCGCGTCGAATCCTCTCGAGGGCAATAGTGCCCATTGACCTCCGTTGTTCGGAGTGGATTGAAGGTCGAAGAAGATTGACCCTCTCACTTGTAGAGGGGATTGGAAGAGCGATCCCAGCCTCGGAAGCTACTTTCTTAAGAGCATCCCTCTCAGCAGTGAGGGTGGCGTTTTGCTTCGCCAATTGTAGTAGTTGGAAGTCGACTACAGAGATTTGGTAGGTCGATGGAGGGTCTTCAGCAGGAGCGGGGACTGTTTGTCCAATTGATTGTCGTGCAGGATGGGCGATTGGTCGATCGATAGATCTCCCACTCCTTGAATGAACCCCCATCTCGGGGACAGCAAGGGGCTGTCCGAAGTTGAGCCTTTGACTCATTGAACGAGTCTCAGGACGAGCTTGTTGTTGAGTGTTACTTCCTTCTGGTTGACCCTGATGCTTAGTTTTTGCCATTTCAGAGAGCGATGGGTGCAACGAGAGTGCCAACGTCCGATCAGTTGTCTGATCAACCGAAGAGGCGAGGAAGTTTGGCTATAGAAGATCGGTTGTAGGCTCAACCGATCAAATAGTAGTGGAGAGAGCTTGACTTTTTGCTCGGATCCCACAGACGGCGCCAAACTGTGGGGGAAAATCTTCGTGCCGACCCGAAGACCTCGCCTCACCAGTCAATCGAAGTTGAAGTTGAAGAGATCGTTGTTCGATCTGTCGATTGGAGTTGCAGCTTTTGATATGTAAACAGAGATGCAATCAGAGAGAGTGTTGACACGAGAAGTGATCTCGGAGTTCAGTCGAAGCCTACGTCTCCGTGCTATAGGGAGCAACCCAAATTCACTAACACTTTTCTCGAAGTAACCTCGACAGGCCGAGTGTTACTGAAGCCTCTTTGATCTCTTCAAAGACAAAAAGAAGATCAAGGAGAGGTGAGGAGATAGAAATTCCAGAGCTCTGGGTTCTGAAAATCAGATCTCAGTCTAGAGATCAGAAGTTTCGGATCTTTTTACATTCGAAGGCTCTGCTATTTATAGGATTCTCTGGTGGTAAATGGCGGTTTTCTACTGTCGTATCTGGGGATCCTCCAGGTAAGGCTGGTGGGCTCTGCTGCCGTCTTAGGGGGCCCAGCAGGCAGGGCCGGTGGGTCCCGCTGTTGTCTTCGGGGGCCCACCAGGCAGGGCCGGTGGTTCCCGCTGTTGTCTTCGGGGGCCCATCAGGCAGGGCCGGTGGGTCCCGCTGTGTTACTCGGGGGCCCACCAGGCAGGGCCGGTGGGTCCCACCGTTTGCAGACTTCTTGCCAAAATTTGCACCCACAGTTACCCCCTCCAAGTTAGCTAAGAGGCCGCCTTGGCTGGCTTGGATTCGTGGTGCAAAGCTAACAACCCCCTGTCACACATGCAGAGGAGCTTTTGTCGAGTGTTAGCGAAGAAATAGGCTGATCGGTCAATTTTGACTGATCGGTTAATTTTGACTGATCGGTCAAATTTGACTGATCGGTTGAATTTGACCGATCGGTCAATTTTGACCGATCGGTTAATTTTGACCGATCGGTCAATTTTGACCGATTGGCTAAAATCAGCCGGTCAAGGATTGGGTGATCGGCAAAAAACACAGCTTTTTTGCCAGATCTAGTAGAAAATCGACTGATCGGTCAATTTTGACTGATCGGTCAAATTTGACCGATCGGTTGAATTTGACCGATCGGTCAAAATTGACCGATCGGTTAATTTTAACTGATCGGTCAAATTTGACCGATCGGTCAATTTTGACCGATCGGTTAATTTTGACCGATCGATCAATTTTGACCGATCGGTCAATTTTGACCGAACGGCTAAAATCAGCCGGTCAAGGATTGGGTGATCGGTAAATAACATAGGTTTTTTACCAGATCTAGTAGAAAATCGACTGATCGGTTGATTTTGGTCGATCGGTCAATTTTGACCGAAAGGCTAAAGTCAGCCGGTCAAGGATTGGGTGATCGGCAAAAAACATAGGTTTTTTGCCAGATCTAGTAGAAAATCGACTGATCGGCTAATTTTGGCCGATCGGTCAATTTTGACCGAACGGCTAAAATCAGCCGGTCAAGGATTGGGTGATCGGCAAAAAACATAGGTTTTTTGCCAGATCTAGTACAAAATCGACTGATCGGCTGATTTTGGCCGATCGGTCAATTTTGACCGAACGGCTAAAATCAGCCGGTCAAGGATTGGGTGATCGGCAAAAAACATAGGTTTTTTGCCAGATCTAGTAGAAAATCGACTGATCGGTTGATTTTGGCCGATCGGTCAATTTTGACCGAATGGCAAAAATCAGCCGGTCAAGGATTGGGTGATCGGCAAAAAACACAAGTTTTTTGCCAGATCTAGTAGAAAATCGACTGATCGGTTGATTTTGGCCGATCGGTCAATTTTGACCGAACGGCTAAAATTAGCCGGTCAAGGATTGGGTGATCGGCAAAAAACACAAGTTTTTTGCCAGATCTAGTAGAAAATCGACTGATCGGTTGATTTTGGCCGATCGGTCAATTTTGACCGAACGGCTAAAATCAGCCGGTCAAGGATTGGGTGATCGGCAAAAAACATAGGTTTTTTGCCAGATCTAGTAGAAAATCGACTGATCGGTTGTTTTTGGCCGATCGGTCAATTTTGACCGAACGACTAAAATCAACCGGTCAAGGATTGGGTGATCGGCAAAAAACATAGATTTTTTGCCAGATCTAGTAGAAAATCGACTGATCGGCTGATTTTGGTCGATCGGTCAATTTTGACCGAACGGCTAAAATCAGCCGGTCAAGGATTGGGTGATCGGCAAAAAACACAAGTTTTTTGCCAGATCTAGTAGAAAATCGACTGATCGGTTGATTTTGGCCGATCGGTCAATTTTGACCGAACGGCTAAAATCTGCCGGTCAAGGTTCGGGTGATCGGCAAAAAACACAAGTTTTTTGCCAGATCTAGTAGAAAATCGACTGATCGGTTGATTTTGGCCGATCGGTCAATTTTGACCGATCAGCTAAAATCAGCTGGTCAAAGATTGAGTTTCGAACCTGTCTTTTCGAGGAAATAGTATAGCTGGTTCTTCTTCTTTGATCTTTCAGTAAAATCTTGAATGTTGATGGAGTTTGATTTTTTCTGCTTTGAATCTTTGGTTTGCCTGAATGCGGTGTTGAACCGGCGGTCCGGTTCACTTGGATCGGTGATTTGCTTGGACCGGTGGCTTGCTTGGACCAGTGGCTTGTTTGGACCGGTGGTCTGGCGCTTCGTCTGGTCCCGACTGTTCGCCTGGTTTTGCGCTTGCTACGGATGGATACCACGTGTACCTACAAAAACACGCGATTCGATATGGTGAAGATATGTGTCTTCTCGATTTGTGCGCTGGTTTACCCTGGGTATATAAGTTTTACTCGCTGTCATTTTTTGCCTCACGCTTTCAAAATTTTCGAAGTCCAGACTCTTTGCTTTCAATCTCCCGTTCTCTGCTTCCTTGTTCTCTTCATTCCGATCAATCGAAATGGCGTCTTCGGGTAGTTCGAAGAAGAGTGCTGTTCCTTCCAAGAGGAAGGGAAAGGAAATTGTTGAAGAAACGTCTGTCTCGAAGGGCCGTGGCAAAGGCAGGGCCGAGTTGATCGAGCTTGGCCAACTGGGCAAGAGGCACCAAGGAGTTGGATTTGCCTCAGCACCATCAAGACCAGAGCAGATCCCCAAGGCAAAGTTTATTCTCTGCCCGCAGCTGCCTTTGGAGGCGGAACCTGAGTTCGGATACAATATTGGCAGTAAACTTACAGATGCGAAGAGGGAGAAGCTGCAGGAGTTGCTGGCAAATTTCACTGAGGGAAAGGCTCGCCTAGCGCTTCCGGGGGTTCTATCCGCTTTTGACGTTGACAGGCGGACAATCTTCGTCTCGTACGCGAGCAAGGAGCAAGTGACGGGAACCATCGTCACGATTGGCCAGCTCAACTGTGGACTGCACCTCCCATTGCCGCCTTTTGCAGCGAGGTTGCTGAACACCTCCGGTCTTTGTCCCGGGTAGGTTACCGAGAATTCCTGGAGAATCATCTACGCTTTTTGCCGCGTAGAGTCGGACTTCCAGAAGGAGCTCAGGGAATGCTACTCCAGCCTCCCTGAAGGAGAAGAAGCCAGGATCGAGCTGGGATACTTTTTCTATCACTATCGATAGGCCTGGAGGAAAGACAGCCCATTCTTCTATCTGACGGGTGTCTCTGCACTTCGGCCGATTGTTGACACCATCGGCTCTGATAAGCTCTATACTGACTGGCCGTTGTCTGTGTCTGGTGCATGGACTCCTGTGTCAGTATCTGAAGTTCCCCGATACAAGGTCCATAAAGAGATCGATATGTACTGTGCAGGAGGAGCCCTCTCATGGTCTACGGAGCGAGTGGGAGCAGTTGACAATCTCTTTCTAGAGCTGACCTGCGGTACTCGATCTTGGAAGCAATTCTCGAATTGCCCAGTTCGACACGGCAAGGCCAACCTTCTCTACCGATCGAAGACTCGTTATGAAGATAACGAGGTTATCTACTCGGATTACGAGGAAGACCCCCAGTCAGGCAAAATCGTCAGAAAACTTTATTTTTAGAAGAAAGCCTACGGAGCTAGGCGTAGCTTGCCCTCGGAAGAGAAGTTGGTGATACAGAGGGGTCCGGCCAAGAAGAAAAGAAAGGTCTTAGCTGAGGAGGTGGAGAAGAAAGATGAAGAGAAGAAGGGGGAAGAAGAAGTAGGGGAAGAAGAGAGAGATGAGGAAGGTGGAGACGAAGAGGAAGAAGATGATGATGCTGATGACAGCACTGGCAGCGATGGAGGAGATAATGGGGATGATGAAGATAAAGATGAAGAAGATGGGGTGGTGAGGAAGAAATTCCTCCCACCCCCACTGATGGTGGTCAAAGACATAGGGGTGGCGAGGAAGAAATTCCTCCCACCCCCACTGGTGGTGCTGGCGAGGACTCGCAGCCGATCCTCATCGACGAGGCTAAGGCTCGCAAGATGGAGGGGGTGATGGATGCAACGGGCGATGGCCCTAAAGTGATTCCTACTTATCACTTTGGGGAGTTGCAGAAGAATCCACTGCGTTTCAAGATCAAGATATCGGGGAGTGGAGGTTCCTCGCCTAGAAGGGACGACTACAAGTGGGGGTGTGGAGGTTGAACAACCCCCACCCCCTTCGCGATCTCTGGCTGAGGAGGTAGCTGCTATGGTGGCAGGGCTCGATAATTCGAGCGGGCATGAAGATGAAGGGGGAGCCTCACCTCCTCGAGATGTTCCCTCTCCTGCTCACTTGGAGAGAGAAAGCCGGGCGGGTGATGCTACTCCCCATCCTCTGCCAGAGCCAACCCACATCAAGGAGAAATCGACCCCCAAGGGTAAGAGCTCCAACCGTGGGAAGGGAAAAGCTCCTCAGGTCGAGGCTTCAGGTATCTGCTCTAACTTGTCTTGATTGCCATGCCTTTAAAGTTTGAAAAATATTCTAACACTTTGAACTCTTGTGTCGATTGCAGGTACGCCTGTTGGCTCGACTCAAAAGATAAAGAGCTTGGGTGATGTTGATATCAACCACCCTACTAGCGTGATCCGGAAGCTTTGCAATCTTCCGGAGGCTACTTTTGAAGAAGCCTTCGATCGGCTAGATGTAGTGGTATGTGCATCTGATTGATCCACTTATTCGAATTGTATCTTCGGAATAATTCTAACTCTTTATCCATCTGCAGAGCTCAGCAGTTTTGAGAATCACAAGCAGTCTCTCCAGGAGGGCAGGAGAACGGAAGGCTGTATCTGAAGTATCCCGTTTGAAAGCTGAACTGGAGGCTGCCCATGAGGAGAGGGACAAGCTGAGGGAAATTTTGACTTCGAAGAAACTCTCTCTCAAGGCCAAGATCGAGGACCTTCGTAAAGTGAAGCAGGAGAGCAAGGAGTTGTAGGATCGTTGTGAGGCGCAGAGTCACGAACTTGAATTCTTGAAGAATCGGATCATCAAGGTTGAGGACGTGTCCTGTGATCGCGCAGCCAAGAATAAAGAGTTGAAAGAACAACTTGCTGCTCAGCATGCTGCCTTTACTGCTAGAGAGGAGACTTCCAAGAAGGAACTGGAGCATGCGCTGTCTGAATGCAAGAGTTACAGGGAGACAGCTGAGAAAGCGGCAGAGGCACTCAGGGCACATGTCAGTAGTGCCCGATCTTCTAAGGCTTCAGCTGCGAGCAAGGCTCGTGGAGGATCTGAAGGAGAGAGGTCACGTGCTCCAAACGTAGCCAAGCCATGATGTGTTTCTGCCTTTTTCTTTGTTGTTTACACTTGTAAACTTTTGATATGTAGCAGCTCAACTTTGTACTTGGCAAATTTTGATAATAAAAGATATCTTTTAGGTATTTGAAAATTGAATGTCTCTTGAGTTGAATGTCTTTGAATACTGTGTTCTGGATGGTATTGAAATATTTGAATACATATACACACTTGAAGGTAAGGGAATGAGTCGCAACTCGATCACCCAAACTGTTGAGTAACTTGAAAATTGAAGGTTGTTGTAGCACAACTTGAAATCGTTAACATTTGTATGTGAGGGGTTGAGTCGCAACTCAAGCACCCAAACTTGTTAGACGATATTGAAATTGAAGGTTGTGTTGTAGCACAACTTGAAATCGTTAACAATTGTATGTGAGGGGTTGAGTCGCAACTCAAGCACCCAAACTTGTTAGACGATATTAAAATTGAAAGTCATTTAACGTTTGCACGTAAGGGGTAGTGTCGCAACACAAACTCCCAAACTCGTTAAATGACTAGTGACTTGAAGGTTGTGTAGTAGCACAACCCGAAACCGTTTAACATTTGCCTGTAAGGGGTTGAGTTGCAACTCAATCACCCAAACTTGTTAAACGACCTGGCAATTTGAATGCAAATAGCTTTGAATTTGAATGTAGATAACTTGAACTGCTCCAGAATTTGAATCGATAAGATGAACATTTGAAAGCAATCTTTATCCAGCTTTGAATTTACATCAAGGATAGAGCATTTTGAGATGTCTAGCTTTCCAAGTTCGTGGCAATCGATAGGATCCTTTGCTTCCCCCTGATTTGACTATGTATAGACTTTCCAAGTTGGGAGCTAGTTTCCTGCTGCTGTGTTCTCTGGTGTTCTCTGGCAATGCAAATAGTTACTTGAAAGTTGACCATCTTCAACCCCTAGATCTTTCGATCTCAATGGAGATCTTCACTATCGATGCTTGACGGAATGATCTTGCCTGCCTTTGACAAATTCTTGAAGATGTCCTACACGTAGCAAATCTTCCAAATGATACTTTAGCCGGTGGCATTGATCGGTAGAATGTCCATGACTGCGATGGAAATCACAGTAGACTGTTTTATCTGCAGTGAACTTGGTGTCGGGCTGCAGTGGATTAGGCCATCGGAGGAACTCTTCATGTTGAATTCGGTCGAGGATCTGTTCGACCGGTAAATTCCACTCGGTGAAAGTGGTCTTCGTAGGAGTTCGTCTTCCATCGTTCTTCGATCATTTATTGGCAGGGGGGACTGCTGCCTCAGTATTGTGAGCTTTGGCAGCATACTTTGGAGCCTCTCTCTCCGCAGGCCTTTGCTTTGACTCTCGTCCCTTTCGGGCCACTTGATCATCTTCAACCTCAATCTCCCTCTGAATTCGATCAAACATTGAACCCAGGGAAGGAGGGGGATTACGAATGAAGTCGTTGTAGATATGTAGATCGAAGCGGAGGGCGTTCTGGAAAGCTAACATGATGACTTCATCATCCAGATGTCTTCCAGAGAGGGCAGCATGCTCGTTGCGAAATCTCCTCGTGAAGCTACGGAGAGTCTCGTCGGTACTCATCCTTAGTCGATAGAGAGAGTCGAGCTTCTTTTCTGGCTTCAGATTGAGCTGGTAATGCTGCACGAAGAGGTTTGCCAAAATACCGAACTGGGTGATGGACCCAGCTCGGAGATTGTGATACCAGTCGAGTGACGGCTCATCGAGACTTCCTGCGAAGGTGCGGCAGAGCACGTTGTTTTCTTCTTCGTGCGGCGTTAGAGCTTGTTTGAATGTGAGGATATGGAGAGAAGGATCTCCTCTGATGCAATTAAATTTGGGGAGAATGGGGGTTCTCCATCCCCTTGGAAATGTTGATTCGAATAGACTCCGGTGGAGAGGCCCGGCAGAGGAGTACCCATCTTTACGACCATGCCCTCGGACTGGATATAGATCAAGGGGCAGAATTGAGAGGTCTGGTTCAGGCCTCTGAATATCAGCAGGCTGGAGTCGATGGCAAAGGTCCGATCCGAGTCCACGTTGGAGTGGAATGGAAGGGGAGACTCTACTCTTTGAAGGAGCGCCTTTCATTTGGTGCTTCCTTGGTATGTTGAGCTTTGAAGGTGCCCTCTTGTCGCAGTTGCGGCCAGAAGATGATTGGGAGGACTCGTCATCGAGGCGGTCCTAAACACTTTGCTTTCAGGGGGCAGCAGAGGGAGTTGGTTCGCGTCGAATCCTCTCGAGGGCAGTAGTGCCCATTGACCTCCGTTGTTCGGAGTGGATTGAAGGTCGAAGAAGATTGACCCTCTCACTTGTAGAGGGGATTGGAAGAGCGATCCCAGCCTCGGAAGCTACTTTCTTAAGAGCATCCCTCTCAGCAGTGAGGGTGGCGTTTTGCTTTGCCAATTGTAGTAGTTGGAAGTCGACTACAGAGATTTGGTAGGTCGATGGAGGGTCTTCAGCAGGAGCGGGGACTGTTTGTCCAATTGATTGTCATGCAGGATGGGCGATTGGTCGATCGACAGATCTCCCACTCCCTGAACGAACCCCCATCTCGGGGACAGCAAGGGGCTGTCCGAAGTTGAGCCTTTGACTCATTGAGCGAGTCTCAGGACGAGCTTGTTGTTGAGTGTTACTTCCTTCTGGTTGACCCTGATGCTTAGTTTTCGCCATTTCAGAGAGCGATGGGTGCAACGAGAGTGCCAACGTCCGATCAGTTGTCTGATCAACCGAAGAGGCGAGGAAGTTTGGCTATAGAAGATCGGTTGTAGGCTCAACCGATCAAATAGTAGTGGAGAGAGCTTGGCTTTTTGCTCGGATCCCACAGACGGCGCCAAACTGTGGGGGAAAATCTTCGTGCCGACCCGAAGACCTCGCCTCACCAGTCAATCGAAGTTGAAGTTGAAGAGATCGTTGTTCGATCTGTCGATTGGAGTTGCAGCTTTTGATATGTAAACAGAGATGCAATCAGAGAGAGTGTTGACACGAGAAGTGATCTCGGAGTTCAGCCGAAGCCTACGTCTCCGTGCTATAGGGAGCAACCCGAATTCGCTAACACTTTTCTCGAAGTAACCTCGACAGGCCGAGTGTTACTGAAGCCTCTTTGATCTCTTCAAAGACAAAAAGAAGATCAAGGAGAGGTGAGGAGATAGAAATTCCAGAGCTCTGGGTTCTGAAAATCAGATCTCAGTCTAGAGATCAGAAGTTTCAGATCTTTTTACATTCGAAGGCTCTGCTATTTATAGGATTCTCTGGTGGTAAATGGCGGTTTTCTGTTGTCGTATCTGGGGATCCTCCAGGTAAGGCTGGTTGGCTCCGCTGCCGTCTTAGGGGGCCCACCAGGCAGGGCCGGTGGGTCCCGCTGTTGTCTTCGGGGGCCCACCAGGCAGGGCCGGTGGGTTCCGCTGTTGTCTTCGGGGGCCCATCAGGCAGGGCCGGTGGGTCCCGCTGTGTTACTCGGGGGCCCACCAGGCAGGGCCGGTGGGTCCCACCGTTTGCAGACTTCTTGCCAAAATTTGCACCCAAAATTTGCACCCACAATCCATTCGTACGATCCATTCTAATTCATTCGTACGATCCATTCTAATTCATTCGCTCGAATGTATCCATTCTAATCCATTCGTACGATCCATTCTAATCCATTCGTATGATCCATTCTAATTTATTCACATGAATGTAACCATTCTAATGAATTCATATGATCTATTCTAATTCATTCGTACGATCCATTCTAATTCATTCGTCCGATCCATTCTAATTCATTCGCACGAATGTATCCATTCTAATTCATTCGTACGATCCATTCTAATTCATTCGTATGATCCATTCTAATTCATTCGTAAGATCCATTTTAATTCATTCGTACGATCCATTATAATTCATTCGTACGATCCATTCTAATTCATTTGCACGAATGTATCCATTCTAGTTCATTCGTACGATCCATTCTAATTCATTCGTACGATCTATTCTAATTCTTTCACATGATCCATTCTAATTCATTCATACGATCCATTCTAATTCATTCGCACAATCCATTCTATTTCATTCGTACAATCCATTCTTACTCATTGGTACGATCCATTTTAATTCATTCGCACGAATGTATCCATTCTAATTCATTCGTACAAATCCATTCTAATTCATTCGTACAATCCATTCTATTTCATTCGTACGATCCATTCTTACTCATTCTTATGATCCATTCTAATTTATTCGCACGAATGTATCCATTCTAAATCATTCGTACGATCCATTCTAATTCATTCGTACAATCCATTCTATTTCATTCGTACGATCAATTCTAATTCATTAGCACGATCCATTCTAATTCATTCGTACGATCCATTCAAATTCTTTCGCACGAACCATTCTAATTCATTCGTACAATCCATTCTATTTCATTCGTACGATCCATTTTTACTCATTCGTATGATCCATTCTAATTCATTCGCACGAATGTATCCATTCTAATCCATTCGTACGATCCATTCTAATCCATTCGTACGATCCATTCTAATTCATTCGCATGAATGTAACCATTCTAATTCATTCATTTGATCCATTCTAATTCATTCGTACGATCCATTCTAATTCATTCGTCCGATCCATTCTAATTCATTCGCACGAATGTATCTATTCTAAACCATTCATATGATCCATTCTAATTTATTCGTATGATCCATTCTAATTCATTCGTAAGATCCATTCGTACGATCCATTCTAATTCATTCGTACGATCTATTCTAATTCATTCGCACGAATGTATCCATTCTAGTTCATTCGTATGATCCATTCTAATTCATTCGCACGATCCATTCTATTTCATTCGTACGATCCATTCTAATTCATTCGCACGAATGTATCCATTCTAATTCATTCGTACATACAATCCATTCTAATTCATTCGTACGATCCATTCTAATTCATTCGCACAATCTGTTCTTATTCATTCGCATAATCCATTCTAATTCATTCGCACGAATGTATCCATTCTAATTCATTCGTACGATCCATTCTAATTCATATGCACAAAGGTATCCATTCTAATTCATTCGTACGATCCATTCTAATTCAGGATCGTACGAATGAATTAGAATGGATACATTCGTGCGAATGAATTAGAATTGATCATACGAATAAGTAAGAATGGATCGGACGAATGAATTAGAATGGATCGTACGAATGAATTAGAATGGATCAAATGAATGAATTAGAATGGTTACATTCATGCAAATGAATTAGAATGGATCGTACGAATGAAGTAGAATGGATCGTATGAATGAATTAGAATGGATACATTCGTGCGAATGAATTAGAATGGATCGGACGAATGAATTAGAATGGATTGTACGAATGAATTAGAATGGATCAAATGAATGAATTAGAATGGTTACATTCATGCGAATGAATTAGAATGGATCATACGAATGGATTAGAATGGATCGTACGAATGGATTAGAATGGATATATTCGAGCGAATGAATTAGAATGGATCGTATGAATGCATTAGAATGGATTGTACGAATTGATTAGAATGAATCCTACGAATGGATTAGAATGGATACCTTTGTGCATATGAATTAGAATGGATCGTACGAATGAATTAGAATGGATCATATTAATGAATTAGAATGGATCGTACGAATGAATTAGAATGGATACATTTGTGCGAATGAATTAGAATGGATCGTGCGAATCAATTAGACTGGATCGTGCGAATGAATAAGAATAGATCATACGAATAAATTAGAATGGATCGTACGAATTAATTAGAATGGATACATTCATGCGAATAAATTATAATGGATTGTATGAATGAATTAGAATGGATCGTACGAATGAATTAGAATGGATCATACGAATTAATTTGAATAGATCGTACGAATGAATTAGAATGGATCGTACGAATGAATTAGAATGGATACTGTTGGGGGATTTTTTTTCGCTGGTCCGAGCGGGATGCCTGCAAGACAAAGAAAAAGCGTTAGAACGGCTGGCTCCCTTCGGAGCGCAGACCCTCCGACGCTCAAGTCAGTCTCAATTGCACAACGACGAGCTTTAGTGGACAAAAGTGGAAGGGAATAGGGTTTCGAACCTGTGCTATGGAGCCTGGGGGTGAGCATTTATAGCAATCGGCGGCCTACCGTGGCCCGACACGTGGAGATTCTTCCAGTGCCTTCTAGACCCCCACGATCCGGCTCGCGTGGGTCTCTGACAGTCCTTGGTACTCACGCCCTGATATTCTTTATCACCGAGCCTGCTAGGCGGTTTGAGTGGGGGAGAGCATCTTTCTAGTCACTGCCAGGTGGTTATTCTGGAATGTTCAAGTCTGGGAGGTCTCGAACTGATTCGAGCGGGCTTCCGTGGACCACGTTTGTCCACGTAGCTTCCGTGGGGTTTCGACACCTGGCATCCTTTCATACATTGTGAGCAACCTCCGATGGGGAGCTAAGGCGAGCTCCTGGGCGAGCTTAGACGAGCTCCTGGGCGAGCTCAGGCGAGCTCCAGCGAGCTTAGGCGAGCTCCTGAGCGAGCTTAGGCGAGCTCCAGCGAGCTTAGGCGAGCCCCTGAGCGAGCTTAGGCAAGCTCCAGCGAGCTTAGGCGAGCCCCTGAGCGAGCTTAGGCGAGCTCCTGGGCGAGCTCAGGCGAGCTCCAGCGAGCTTAGGCGAGCTCCTGAGAGAGCTTAGGCGAGCTCCTGAGCGAGCTTAGGCGAGCTCCTGGGCGAGCTCAGGTGAGCTCCAGCGAGCTCCTAAGAGTGCTCTTGGCCTAGGCCCCTTCAGCCCAATGTGGATCTCGCTCCCTGTCAAGGTGATTTGGTGAGCACGGGGGGGGGGGGGGGGGGGGAGGGGGGAGGTGCGAACTCCAGGGCAGATTTCAGCTACCCCCAATATTACCCCCTCCTGAGGGAGCGACCAAGGAGACTTTGGCACTTGCTCAGGAGTCTTATTGCACACGACGGTCGAATAGGAAGCGCCAGTCATTGGCGACCTCCACCTTGTGGGCTGCGGGCACCTGCCGTGGGCGGTGTGCGCCGAGAGCTTTGACTGCCAGTATTTCACAAACGCTGGGCGGGCCGCGAGCGTTAGCCGTGAGCGATCTCCTTCCGGTGCGAGCTTGCCACACGCGGTCAGGGTCTGCCCCGAGCGAGCTGCGGGCACCTGCCGCGAGAGGTCTGCGCCGAGAGCTTTGACTGCCAGTATTTCACAAACGCTGGGCGGGCCGCGAGCGTCAGCCGCGAGCGATCTCCTTCCGGTGCGAGCTTGCCACACGCGGTCAGGGTCTGCCCCGAGCGAGCTGCGGGCACCTGCCGCGAGCGGTCTGCGCCGAGAGCTTTGACTGCCAGTATTTCACAAACGCTGGGCGGGCCGCGAGCGTCAGCCGCGAGCAATCTCCTTCCGGTACGAGCTTGCCACACGCGGTCAGGGTCTGCCCCGAGCGAGCTGCGGGCACCTGCCGCGAGCGATCTGCGCCGAGAGCTTTGACTGCCAATATTTCACAAACGCTGGGCGGGCCGCGAGCGTCAGCCGCGAGCGATCTCCTTCCGGTGCGAGCTTGCCACACGCGGTCAGGGTCTGCCCCGAGCGAGCTGCGGGCACCTGCCGCGAGCAGTCTGCGCCGAGAGCTTTGACTGCCAGTATTTCACAAACGCTGGGCGGGCCGCGAGCGTCAGCCGCGAGCGATCTCCTTCCGGTGCGAGCTTGCCACACGCAGTCAGGGTCTGCCCCGAGCAAGCTGCGGGCACCTGCCGCGAGCGGTCTGCGCCGAGAGCTTTGACTGCCAGTACTCCACAAATACCGGGCGGGCCGCGAGCGTCAGCCGCGAGCGATCTCCTTCCGGTGCGAGCTTGTCACACGCGGTCAGGGTCTGCGTCGGGCGAGCTGCGGGCACCTGCCGCGAGCGGTCTACGTCGAGAGTTTTGGCTCTCAGTATTTCACAAACGCCGGGCAGGCCGCGAGCGATCTCTTTCCGGTGCGAGCTTGTCACACGCGGTCAGGGTCTGCTTCGGGCGAGCTTGGGCACCAGCCGTGGGCGATCTGCGTCGAGAGTTTTGACTCTCAGTATTTCACAAACGCTGGGCGGGCCGCGAGCGTCAGCCGCGAGCGATCTCCTTCCGGTGCGAGCTTGTCACACACGATCAGGGTCTGCATCGGGCGAGCTGCGGGCACCTGCCGCGAGCGGTCTGCGTCGAGAGTTTTGGCTCTCAGTATTTCACAAACGTCGGGCGGGCCGCGAGCGTCAGCCGCGAGCGATCTCCTTCTGGTGCGAGCTTGTCACACGCGGTCAGGGTCTGCTTCGGGCGAGCTTGGGTACCAGCCGTGGGCAATCTTATGACTTGGGTATCGCACCAAATCTCCAATGGTCGCTTTATCTTAAATGCGGCGCGAGGCTCGATGCTGATACAATGAATCTCATCATGAGATCCCGATCGGTGCGAGACACGTGTCTCCTCCTCATTTGTTCCTTTTTGTCAGTAAACGACAGTGTCGGCGCCGGCACAGCCTTTTCCATGCGTGGCCCACGTGGCGCTTGACGATTGGACAGAAGCGAGCTGTCGCTTCGATTGCCGTCACGTCGCCTCGCCGCACGTGCTCGGGCATTAACTGCGGCTTGATTCACCTACCTCTCACCCGTCTATAAATAGGGGATGAGGGGCGATATTTACCGTCGCGTGAAAATAGCTCTCCCTTCCTTCTTTGCTTTCAGCCCGCCCTGATCACTTCTGCTTCTAGCTCGCCCTAGCCTTTCTGCTCTAATGGCCTCCGCTTCCGACGTTGCTGCTGCTGTTGCTGCCGCTGCCGCCGCCGCTGCCGCCGCCCAAGCCTCTGAGCCCGCCGCTGAGAGGGCAGTGGTCTGGCTGCAGAACCCGATCGGGGTGCCCGTCGGGGACAGTATCCGGGCGGCGATCGATCTTCCTCGGGAGATCATCATCACCGAGATGCCACTCTCGGGGAGGCCGCCCCAGGGCACAGTAGCTTCTGTCGGGCTGCTGTGGTCTGGGCTGCGGTTCCCCCTGAGTCATCTCACCGGGGAGCTCCTGGAGTTGACGGGGCTTTGCCCCGCCCAGCTCTCAAGAAACTCCTGGGGGATACTCGGGCTGTCCCAGCTGGAGACCGCCCTGAAGGCGAGGATCCCACTGAGCTACTTGCTCAAAAAGTGGCTCCTCAAGTCCGGGCCGGTCTTCACCACCGTGGGCTACAGCTACTTCTACCTCGCCGGGCGGCCTGGCGAGGTGCTCCCCTTCTCCGCCATTGAGAACAAGGACCGCCACTGGAAGGACCACCCTTTCGTGGCGGTCGGCAACTGGCGCGAGCGGCACAGCGGAGTCCCGGCTCATCCCGGGGTTCTCCCAACGGCGGTCTTCCGGGAGATAGCCCTCTTCCGGGCGGGGAAAAAGAAGTGCATCGCTCCCGACCGGGAGCGATCTCTGGACGAGGCGTTCCTCCACTACCTCGGAGGGCGGACTCCAGAGAAGATCACTACTCCAGACTTCGTCTTCCAACTGAAGGACGGGAAGACCGGCGCTATTCTGCTGAAGCAGAAGACCATCCGGAAGAAGAAGGAGGAGGAGATCGGCGCTATTCCGCCGATGCAGAACGTCCCTCTTCCCTCCAAAGGGGCCAGCAAGGGGGCGGGGAGTTCGGGAGGCAACCCTCGCAAGAAGACGGTCCGGAGGCGGGCTTCGCCCATCCGCCTCAACGACCCCGACACCATGGAGATGCTCCGCCAGGGCGAAGCCTCCGCTCCTACACCACCTCCTCACCCGGACGCCAGCCCAGGTCAGCCACCTGCCCCACCTCCAATAGTTCGCCATAAGATTCAAATGGTCGAGCCCGACGACCCAAACATCGACCTCCCGCTAACCATGGCGGAAGTCGAATCCGGGATGGCCCAAATATTAATGGGCTACTTCCTCGGCGATCTGACCATTCCTCTCCGTGTAGCAGTGCTGACGCCGGAGATGGAGGCCCGCGGGAAGAAGAAGGTAAAGCTCGCGAGGCCCGCGCCTTCGAACGCCCAAACGGAGCAGCGGCGAAAAGCGCTGGAGGAGGCGGGCTTGGACTCGGAGCCAAGCTGGACGGACTCCGGGGAGGAGGTATCAGGCTCCGAGGAGGAAGAGCACGCTCCTCAACCTTCCCAGGCGGAGCCTTCCGCTTCCGCCCAAGTGGAGAAGCCCCCGGCTCCACCAGTTCCCGCACAAGGGGAGGGACCGAGCGGGCAGGAGCTTCCGCCTCCCGCCGCCGTGGCAGGGGTCCAGCAGGTCGAGCCCAACGCCACTGCTGCGACCTCATCGCCGGCGGCAGCTCCGGCTCCCGCCCCTCAGGCCTCTCCTTCAGCAGAAGGCCAGGAGGGAGCGGGCTCCCAGCAGGGCTTGGGGGACCTGGTCTACAGGTCCCCCAGATTTGTAGACATTGGCTCTGACTCCGAGTCCTTCAGCTCGGAGCCGGATGCCAAAGTTGCCAGGGCGGACCCTCCGAGCCCGGCAGCACCCGGAGCGAGCCCGGGGGAGGTACCTGCCCCCACTCCTTCCCCCGGCGTGCCACCTCCTATCGAAGCTCCGGGGGGTCCCAGCGCGGGCTCCTCTGCGGAGGAGGGGAGGGCGCCCTATTACGTGCGGCAGCTACTGGGCCGCAACGTCTTCGCCCGAGCCCCCTTCGCTTCAATAAGCGAACGCCTGGCCGAGGTACATTTTGCCCTCTCTGACCCTTCCGCCAAAAACGTTGTCTTTCTTTCTAACTTTTTCAGCTTCCTTATGCAGGCGGAGAGACAGAGCCAGGCACTGGCCACGGAGGTCGCTGAGGCCGGGAAGGCGTTGGCCGCCTTGTTCGACGGTTCCCTTCGGGGGTCTGAGCGCAAGGTGGACGAGCACATCCACGAGCTCCAGCGGGCTTCGCAGGCCGGGGCCCTGAAAGAGACGGAAGAGCTTCGGCAGAGGGTCGCGACCCTGGTGTCGGGCATGGCCGAGCTAAAGGAGGCCCAGCTCAAGACCTCCGACGACCTTCAAAAGGTTGTGGCGGAGCGGGACGAGGCCGCGACCGCCAGAGAGACCGCTAAAAAGGAGGCGGCTCAACTTCAGGGCGAGGTCGCTGCTCTGAAGATAGAAATCGCCGCCCTGAAGGAGACGCACGCCGAAGGCCTTCGGGCTCAACAAGGTCGCCTCCAAGCTCAGCTGGACGATCTCCTCAAGAAGGGCGCCTTGGCCGCTGTGGAAAGGTACAAGACCGAGAGGTCGAAGAAGCGGCGCCGAGGGGACGACAGTGGGGCGGAGCCTAGCAAGCCTTGAACTTGCAGCCTTGTAACTGCTTTTGTAATCTTTTGTCAATCAATGAAATTTTCATCCTTTTGAACTCGTCTATGTGTTTCTTTCTCTCTCTTTGTTGCTCATGAGTCCGCTTTAGGAGTTTCGCAGCGATCTCGAGAGCGATACCCCGGGCGAGGCAACTAATTCGATTCAACCATTTTATTTTAAAACACATGCAAACGAAAAGCTCGGCATGCTCGCTAAAACTCAATAGTCTCTGAGCCCGGAAAAAACGATAAGCGAACCAAAAGACTAAAAAGTTCCCTACACTCAGAGACTTAAACCATTTTTATTTTAAAAGGAAACTAATAAGTGCTAGCTGCCCCCTGCCCGGTTAATTTCCCTCGATGATCCTGTTCGGCGGGCTCGCCCTTTGAGGGGTATGCCAACGCCAGGATGCTTCCGTTCATGGTAGGTGAACGCGAAGGATCCTGGTTAGGTTTAGAGTCCACTAGGCAGCGGACTTCCCCGGGAATCTCAAGGTCGCCCACTGGCTGCCTCTGAGGATCCCGGTCTTGCTTTAAGTCCGCACAACGGCGGACTGTCCCGGGAAGCTCAAGGTCGCCCACTGGCTACCTCTGAGGATCCCGGTCTTGCTTTAAGTCCGCTCAGCGGCGGACTGTACTTTACAAATCATGCGGGCTCTTGCTGCGCCGAGCTTCCTAGTTAAATTGTTGAAACCTCCATCGTTCATTCATAACCTCTTCAGAAGATGATTTACAAAAATTCCCTTAGGCATAAAACTTGCGAAGGTGCAAAGCATTCCAAGGTCGCTCTAACAGGTCGCCTTCAGCGGTCATCAACTGGTAAGCCCCCGAGCCTCGCGCTTCGCGTATTATGTAGGGGCCTTCCCAGTTCGCCGCGAGCTTCCCTGCATTAGGCTCCTGCGTGTTTGCGAACACCTTTCTCATTACCAGATCGCCAGCCTTGAATGTCCGATGGCGAACTCTTTTGTCATAGGCGCGCTTCATTTCTTGTCTGTATCCAGCGAGGTGTAGATTGGCGCGCTCTCGTCTTTCTTCGAGCTGATCGAGGGAGTCGGCGAGTAGAGCGTCATTATCGACCTCCTCCGACGCAAGCCTTCTTTCAGTGGGCAGCTCGGCTTCTATTGGCAGCACGGCCTCACAACCAAAAGTGAGACTGAAAGGGGACTCATTAGTTGAGCGACGTGGAGTAGTGCGATAGGCCCATAAGACTCCATCGAGCTCCTGCTCCCACAATCCTTTTTTTCCTTCCAGCCTTTTCTTGACGTTGTCTAGGATCACGCGATTCGTTGCTTCGGCCTGCCCGTTGCTTTGAGGGTACCTTGGGGACGAGAACCTTAGGTCGACTCCATATTCAACACAAAAGCTTCTGATCAAGCGATTGTCGAACTGGCGACCATTGTCGATGATAAATACCCGAGGCAGACCGAACCGGCAGAAAATATTCTTCCAAAGGAAGTCCTTCACTTGCTTTTCGCCTATCTTAGCTAGCGGGACCGCTTCCACCCATTTGGTGAAGTAGTCCGTGGCCACTAAGATGAATTTCTTTTGCCGGGCTGATACGGGGAATAGTCCCACAATATCTAATCCCCACTGTTGAAACGGCCAGGTGTTGGAAATAAATCCCTGGCAGAGGCCCGCAGCGGAAGCAAAGTGAAGGTCCGAGGACCGTAGGCGGTGTGCGTTACAAATCAAAATTTTCATCGAAACGATCTACATATGCGTGTATGAAACTAGCATGGCAACTACGCGAACCCCTAACGACGATCTAACGCAAAAGAACAATCTAGCATATATGCATGTTCTAATTATGTTAGATCTACTTGTTAGAGATCATACCTGCGTGCGGAATCTTTTACCGCGACAAATTTCTTCTTTGTCGATGGAGACGGGCTACGGATCTGCTCGACATAGCTTCGGTGCGACGGTCATAACTTTCTGCTCCGAACTCCAATTGAGCTGAAATTTGGACTGCAGGTAGCCAACTTCGAGACGCAACTTTTACAACAAATTTGGACTTCTGTAGCTCCCGAAATCATAGAAACAACGCTGATTTTCTGTGCAGATTCTGGACAGCAAAAGGTTGCTGGAGACGCCTTCTAGTTCACCCGATCTCACACGATGCACGGCACCTCGTCGATGGATCTCTGAGTGCCTCTATACGACGATCCTTCTCCTTCTACGGAACACCACGTGAGGAAGACGAGTCGCCATCCAATGGCGCAAGCGAGGGAGAGAGAGACGAGAGAGGAGATACGAAGAGAGAAGAGGGGGGCGCCTAGGGCTTCCCCATGGCTTGGGCCGGCCCTAGGCTTGCATGGGCTCATTAATTTCGTCCCCCCCCCTCTCTCCCTATGCCTTATATAGGGCCGGCCTTATCCTTACGGATAAGCCTAGCGGATAGGATTGATTGATTCAAACCTCTCCCTATATATCTCTTCTTTTATCTCTATCTTTTCCTTGTTTTCGAAAACGGTCAAAACCAGCCCGTTTTCTGCGCCTCATGACCGGCCCTTTCATCGGAGGCAACAACCTCCTGAAACTAATAGGGCCGGCCTTGACCAGTCTCTCAACACTTAGGGCCGGCCCCCTTAGTACATAGTGACGCATGGTTTGACCAAAACGCCCTTATGTCACTAGTTGGCCGTTCCTCGTGTACGAGACTTTGCAAGGCACACATAAGTGAAGTGCACCAGTGATTTCACTATTCTCTGAGGTTCCCGTAGGGTGCCCCTAGTGAAGTCAACTAGTCAACTCGCAACATGTCCCGGTGCATCGCACCCATGTGGCAAAGTCCACTTATGACAAGGAATTGTTACATGCGTCTCTGCACTAACCTAGGGTTATCCCTTAGTGCACACACGTAGCTACGCATTTACCGTGCACTAGTGCGAAGCACTCATGGAGCGTAGGCTTGGACTTCTCGCTTTCTTTAACTATGTTTTGTGTTTCGACGAGATGGTATAAGAACCGTACATAATGTCGATAAGGTGGAACCTTCAGGGACCAGGGTTCATGGCTTCCAACTCAGACTCGATCGACACACTACCCGAGTGTACCATCGATCCTCTGAGTCCTAGTTAACCTGCGTAGCCACCCAGAGTGCGACGCAGGCTGCACTCCAATTCCCCCGGACTTACTATGTTCTCCCTCATACCCCTGCTCCCCGCTTAGTATGGTAAACCCGCTGTCCCTCCACTTGGTGCCATGACGTAACTCGAGCGGTGGAGAATACCGTCAGACTCGAGTGCTCATATGACTCGGTTCCTTCCAGGTTGACCACATACATCGTACCTCCGATTACTCTGAAGAGCAATCGGATCCGTCATCAGTCCAACTGATGACCACCTGGCCAGGGTTTAATACGACGTAGGTCAGACCAAGGAACACACCTCTCGTTAGGGGTGTGGATAGCCTGCAGGAGTGACACGCTGATGCAACGCTAGCCGGGTAACCCAGTACACCGTGGTTTTGGATCACTGCATCCGGATCCTCACACATTGGTGCGCCTAAGCACCACACAACTGGTTAGTCCACCAGACATGGTTCCTCAGGATTTAGGACCGTTTTACCCTAAGTAGAAACACGGTTTAGTGCACCGATGTCTGCTCATCGATCTGTGCACCGTGTTGATTCCGTTCGGCCACAGACACTGTGCCTGGTAATGACCGTGGTGGAGATATCCACGCTCTGTCATCCCAACAGCTTATCCTGATAGGGCGACCAACCCTTATCAGAGCTGCGAACGTATTTAGGTTACATGGGACCAGTCCCTTGAGTCTCCCACTTAAGTGGATTACCATGTAGCCATGGCTCTCTGTTCTGTAATCAGAACACGTACTAAGGTACGTACCAATATGCATTCCTATACTATCAACCATACATAGCTAAACTATAGGTTTTACGAGCTGTAGACCTCACCAATTCTAACAATCTCCCACTAGGTCTAACGAGGAATAACGGTGTTGAGCTCTGTAGCTTCTACATGCTGCCCAAAACCCTTTGCAGGAATTCCCTAAAAGAATTGGCAACATTGTCTGTAGATTCTACCTCAGTACCGCTACTTGCATTTCCTCCTATAACTGTCAGAACAAGTGGAGTTTGTACTTGATGGGTTTCCCCTCACGGCGGTGCCTAGTCTCCTTGGACCCTACTTACCGCTCTTCTGTTGTAACAACAGATAACTGAGCCTGTCACGCCCCGGATTTTCCGGCGCCTAGAAAACCCAAGGTGTGATAATTTTGATAATTTTTTTTTTTTTTGAAAATATTTTTATTTATTCTCCCTTGCTCGGATGGTCCCATCCTCGCAAGGAAGAACCAAAAGATTAAAATAGAAGGAGAATCACTCGACCATCAAGAGTATCACCTTTGGTGATCAGGAAACCATCTCCCTAACCAAACAAGGACAGGAGACAGTTCTTGATCACATAAGAGTGTTACTCTTATGGGAGCACGTAGCTCAGCCTGCAGGGCGAACTGGACATCACATCTACTCAACTGGCCTAGAGGCCCCACGCTCAGTGTAAGGTTATTAATATTAGAGAGCAGCCGGTATTCAAACGCTTCAGTCCATTTCCACTAAAAGATCACAACTTACATGGACAATCGGTTAAAACAAATACAGGTTTTTCATATGCAACACTTTACAACACTTTACAACTCTCGACCTCTATACGACTGACGACTGCTCCACTTCCGCTCCTACTCTGGCCTACCAGCTCCACGATCGCTCCAGTCTTCAGGGTACACTGCTGCTCCAGCTGCAACTCGTCATCCTTTCGCTCTTACTCCATGCCAACGAACCTCGATACCTGAATTTGGTACATGATAATTCTCAAACCCTGAGTCACTTCGAAAAGGAACGAAGTGACGCAGCGATCACCCCTAAAATATCTTGCATTCTTGTATGAATACTCTTGGTGATCGTGAAATGCGCTCCCCAACCAAACAAGGACAGGAGACACACTTCTTGATCACGCAAGAGTATTACTAAAAATGCGAAGTAAGATGGATAATAAAAATACTTAAACTATAAATCAGGTATGTATGATGATCATATACAAGCCATGCCATAAAGTCTACTAATAACTATTATTATCCTTTTCATCATTTGATTTCATCTAATGGTCATTAACCAGTATTGTTGATCTCTTATTCAAATTGCATAACCTTAATTTATCAACCCTTCAATATTCTTTGCCACATCAAACCCTTTTTATCATCATTAATAATTACTCAACAAAGACGACTCAAGATTATCCATACACCCCTAAATCACTATGCATTGCTTTCCCTCATCAACACCTAACCATAATTGGATCAATCACTATTAGCCTTACAATATTTGTGGCAAAACCTCAATCTATGTAACACAGTTTAAACTCTATGATATAATACATGATCATCAGCCCACGACCGATATCACCTACGTCTCGTCTTTGAGTCAACAATTCATAACCACAATCCATCGTGGTCGATACTACCACAACTTACCATGCGAACGCACTTAGGATAAGGATCTTGCCGAAGCCACAGAACACAAAAGCTAGGGCGCACCCTTGCTTTCCTTCGGGCCCGTCGACCCGGAAAAACCGCGACAGTGCACACTCCCGAGCACTCGCGCCCTCACAACCACGGTCCGGTAGCGGCGTCATACAGACCAAGCCCCGCCTCCCAACGTCTCATCGGACCACTACTCCCAGCGACATGCCTGATCAAGGCATTCGCTAACTCCGGACTTTCTTGTGTCCGAACAGGCATGCCTCTCAGGTAAAACAACTAACCGTCCTCGAGTGCCATGCCTGGGACCCGCAGGTCCCCAAGATTCAGTACCGCAGTACTAGCCCACTAGTGTCAACGACACTCTGCTCTGGCTTCGCAATTCCTTATACTAAAGGTAGGTACGGGATCCCGACTTTACATTAGATGACCTACTGTCATCTAAACGATACAAGGATTCTAACGTTACAATACAACCACACAAGTGTACACTAGGTAACCTATTGTCACCTAGAACTGTTGAAATTCCGGTATGCACAGTACAAACAAACAGGGGGCCCACTACATACATACACGGGTACATACATGCATACAGGGGTACAAACATACATACAAGGGTGTAACACACTCAAGTCATGGCTTGTTCTAAGCCTATCTATTAGGTACCGATCAACTCATCCTTTCATCTTTTTGATTCATGCATCGGCTGGAAATCTTCCAAAAATCTCAATTATATATTCTCAAATCTAAAACCATCATGCTGTAATGGCGACCAACCGTTCCTTTTGGAAGAGTCGCCGAAACTTAGTTTAGACAATCATTCAGATATAATTTTGACATAACTCTATGTCGATATAGCCTGACTCGCAGGGCTAACGAATCTATCACGACACCCGATAGGTTTAACATCATTGAAACTGTGCTACGTGGTAGGTTCAACTATTTGCATGCGACTACATGACCATCATCCGTGTGCGATTATGGGATCCACCCCCATCCCGCACACGATGATCATGCAGCATTCCGCATGCATGGATTGAACCTACCACGTACTTTACATGCCTACGCATCCATAGACGTGGTTTGATTCTTTCTAGTCCTGGCACGAATGCCAGTAGATCAGTCCTGGCCGAAGCCATACTTGTCCTTAACCTAAACGAATTATCTACTATTTCGATTCGTGCTTTCGTCATGTTTATCAACTTAATCCAATCATTAGGGTCATGGACCCTTAAAATTTATGTAGGGCCATTTGCCCTTAATTCTAACATAGGGTCATAGACCCTCAAGTAATCACAGGGTTATCAGCCCTTAAACAAATATAGGGGGATAAGCCCTCAACAATCATAGGTCCCTTGACCTTATCATATTCATGGCATTTACAAACATTCATATATCATTTATCCTAAACATGGCATCATTATATTCAGGTGTTATTAATTATTGTATCATTAAACCAATACATGTCATCTATTTTCCTATATATGTCATTAATCCCTAATAATGATGTTATTCAGACTTTAATTACACACGAGTTGTCGAACCCTTATTGCACATGGTTCGTCGAACCCTAATTGTTGTATGGATATAATTGTACCCTAATTTCACTTAAGTTAAAACACTATTTTCATACGGACCCTCTGACCCGAACTATGCAAGTGTCTTCAAACCTTGATGTAATTGGTTTGTCGGATCCTAATCACACTTGGGTCAATCCGACCGTGGATATATATGGGCGAAACCCTAATTCCCGTATGATTCCTACAACCCCAATTACGTATGGGTCATCAGACCCTGACTATCTATGGATCATCAGGACCTAATTATATATGGGTCATCAGACCCTAATTATACAAGGGTCAACAGACCCTAGTGGTATGAATGGTTCATCAGACCTAGGTTACTTATGGGTCATCAGATCCTGGTTATCTATGGTCTTCAGACCTTGATCGTATATGGGTCATCAGACCCTAGTTATCTATGTGTCATCAGACCTTGATCGTGTGTGGGTCATCAGACCCTGGTCACATATCGATATTTCGACCATGGTTGCTCATGGGTCATCAAACCTTAGTTATATATGCGTCATTAAACCATGGTTATCTATGGGCCATTAGACCCTGGTTGTACATGACTCATTAGACCCGGGGTACACATGAGTCATTAGACCCTTGTCAGACATGGGTTATTCGACCCTGGTTATAGAATCTATTTCAAACTTCTAAATAGAAGTAGGGTACAACATTCCTAACGATGTCAGGTACGATTTTTATACGGTGTAGGGTACAGGGAAACTCGACCCCAAATTAGGTTCGACCCTCAAAAGGACATGTCTTATAGGCCAAAGTGTACCTCTAAGTCTTAGAGGGTACTCACTAGATTCCAGTAACATAGTTAGGTAGGTCTCGAGAATTAGGACCCGTTGTTGCCAGTCTTGCGACAATCAGAGTCTGAACCGCAGGTCTGCGATTGATGCGAGATCGACTAAACAGGGCCCCGATGTAGGGGCATTTTGGTAATTATGATTAGTAGGGTCCAATCTACTATCAACAAGTAGGTCTCGAAGTTTAGGACTCATTGTCATCGATTTCACGGCAATTGGTGTTTGATCCTAAAACTATGGTCGATGAAAGATTTGCTGAACCGGGCCCCAAGTAGGGGTATTTCGGTAATTACGTTTGGTCGTTGTCAACCCATCACCAACGGATAGGTCTCGAAGAATCGAGTCCGATGCTGCCAGTTTCGTCCTATTCCGACATTAGACGGCAAATTGATAGCCAAAACCGTTTCGGCAACTATTTGCCGCTCGGTGGTGGGCCCCGGCCATCTTAAGTGGGGCCCACCCACTAAGTGAAGCCCGACCACTTAGGTAGCTGCTAAGGGCAGCCCACCCAACTATACATAATACCCTATATACACAACTCCTATTTTAATTTTTATATTATAATTTTATTACCATTTAACCAGGGACAAATCCGACAATGACGGATTTGTCCCCTTCTTCTCCAACGAACCGAACCAGTCATGGGGGTTTTGCACCGTGCCGGCTCCACCTCCGGTCCTCGGTTGTCGTCCCAAGTGCCATCGACGCGAAGTGGGCGCCAAGGGGTACCACTGGAGGGCGACCGCTCGTGCCGGGGTGGTCTAGTTTCTAGCCGCAGGTGCCGTGGTGTGGAAGTGCATGGTGCATGGTGCATGCATGTGACGATCGCAGGAGTGCACGCGTAGAAAGGGAAATCCGACAGGGTGTAGGGGCTTGCCTTGGGTGTGGTTCGTGGAGGTCGTCGGCGCCGCCTCCTTCACTGCAGGTACGCCGCGTGCCGAGGAGGACATGGTGGCGGGGTCGGGGAGTCACCGGTGAGGAGAAGCCGCCGCTGCAGCCACCGCGCGCCTCCCTCTCCTCTCCTTCTTCTTCTTCCTCTCTCCTCTAGTTTCTCTCTTTCTTCTCTCTTTTCCTCTCTTTCTCTCTCTTCTGTTGACCGGAAATGGGGGGAAGGGGCTCGCCGGGGTCGCCAACATCACTGCGACGGAGGAGGAGACCGGGGTTCCCTGCCAGCGCCGCCACCGGCACCGCCGCCGCCGCCACTTGCTGCTGCTCCGCCTTCCCCTCTCTTCTCCGAACTCTCTCTTCCTTTTCTTTCTCTTTCTCTCTCTACAGACCTCTCTCTCTCTCTCTCTCATCTACTTTCTCTCTCTTCTCTCCTCCGGTTTCTCTCTCTTTTCCCTCTTCTCTCTCCCGAACTCCCTCTCTTGCTCTCTGGTTCTCTCTCCTCTCTTTCTTCCGGTTTCACTGAAGCGGGGGAGGGGGTCGGTTTAATGGGAGAGGGGGAGGGCTTAGTTTTCAACGGGGTGGGGGAGAGGGGTGATGGACTGATGGGAGGGGGGCCGGGTTTAATGGATCTGGTCCCCTCCCTCTCCATTTCTCTCCATTACCTCTCCAACTCTCTCTCACTCCATTTCCCCAATCCTCTCTCCAATTCCCACTCTCTCACCATTTCCCATTTCTTCCTCTCCAATTCCCACTCCCTCTCTCCATTATCTCTCCATTTCCTCTCTTATGGTGGGACCAACCAAGTGGAAGAGGCTAGCTCAACGGGTTTTGAGTTAGAACGGGGTGGGGTGCGACATGTGCTATTTATTCCATGGGCCCGTGATCATGAGATCGACGGCTAGGATTTGCACTAGCATATAAGGCAAAGCAAACCGGATATCAGCAGCGGAGGTTCGCACCCGCATGTGGTGCACTCCCAAGACTTCAATGACTTGGACTAGCACACGCAAACATGGCACGATGGTTTTGAGGGAAGTTCACACTAGGTGTCCATACCGGGAGTCGAACAAGGAACCTCTCCAACAGGGGGAGAGAAAAAGTACCATTGGGCCACGAGCCCAATAATTTCTTTCTTACCGGTCGAACAAGACTTAATTAGCTAGATGGACGAATTGGTCGATTTGGCTCACCTAGGGGTTATACGGACATTGGATGGGTTCGCTCGTGTCCGGTTTGATCATGTGGGCCCCATGTAGTTGGTCCACAAAATAATTATCGAGGACAACTTAGTAAGGAATAATCAGTCATATCTTCTAAATCGTAAGTTTGATCCTTGCCCGGGACCTGCCATTGGAAAGATCTCGACTAGACGAACTGACTGGTACAATTTTCATAGGGTTTCGATTACCCGATTGATCACATTGAAAATTTATGTCGAAAACTATCTACTATCATAACTTTTCATACAAATGCTTGTTTGACGCGCGGGACGCGCCAAAGCGGAGGTATCGAAGATACGGACAAACGTATCGTAAAACATTTCTGGAGTTTACATAAAACAAAACCAGAAACGGAGGAAAACAAAAACATTCGATAAAATGATAAATATACATTAAAATATTTATAAAGGCATCCTTACATTTCACATGGATCATCATATATATATTAATACATTTATTACATCATTTATTCTTAAATAATAGAGGAGGAATTTTAGGGATCTTACAATCTTCCCTCCTTAAAAGATTTCGTCCCTGAAATCCTACTACACGTTTAACATAGAGCACTTGTCCATAGTCGATCCTTGGTGAAGCCTAAGGTAACCTCGAATCATTTATCAAGTTGTGTCGTATTGCACAGCTATAATATAATGATGAATATTGAGGTCAACACTCAAGCGACTGAGAATATCTTAACTCTACATTGATGCCTTTCATGCCAACAATGGCGTCAGGCACTGAGTTCCTTCCTAAGTCCACAACTACTCGCTGACGACACAAGAGGTCTCCTATTGACACACTAGGTCACAACCACAAGTTCACAATACACGGAGGCACCTACCGACACACTATCGCACATGTATATATTATAAAGCATTCAAGGTGGATGACAAGCAAAAATTTCCTCATAAGGCGTCCCATAACACTTCATGAGAGAATTCTTCTTTTATTGCATCCATTACATGCACACATACATTCAATATATATCCTAAACTAGCAATGATTTGCTAGTCGGAATATTTATATATCCATTAGACTTACTTACATCCTGGTCAGACATACTTCACCTATAGGATTGTAACATATGGGGGTATTGGCAAGAGGAATTCCCTCATGAGGCATCCCATACTACTTCATGAGAGAACTCATTGCCAAGAAAGATTCCCTCATGAGGTATCCCATACTACTTCATGAGAGAATTGATCCACTATTACATTCATATGCAGCAAAGTATGAACATCCTAGGACGGCTATACAATAGAGGTAGTCACGTTTCTCACCAGGTTAAGATGTGTCTTTCTTAACCATTTCTACTGAAAGGCACCCCTTTCAGTAGGGTAGAAGCATAACTAGCTAACGTACTATTACGCAAATATCGTCGGGTAAACCCTAAGTCAGTCCTAACTCAAGGATTAACTTGAGTCACTCTAGTAGGTCTTCTAATTCACATTGCTCTACTCGTAATCTTTCCTATCTTGGATCGGGACATTCTACCCTAACTTCCCTTAGGGTTATGTCTTTAAGCTCTGATACCAGCTGTCACGCCCCGGATTTTCCAGCGCCTAGAAAACCCGAGGTGTGATAATTTTGATAATTTTTTTTTTTTTTTTTGAAAATATTTTTATTTATTCTCCCTTGCTCGGATGGTCCCATCCTCGCAAGGAAGAACCAAAAGATTAAAATAGAAGGAGAATCACTCGACCATCAAGAGTATCACCTTTGGTGATCAGGAAACCATCTCCCTAACCAAACAAGGACATGAGACAGTTCTTGATCACATAAGAGTGTTACTCTTATGGGAGCACGTAGCTCAGCCTGCAGGGCGAACTGGACATCACATCTACTCAACTGGCCTAGAGGCCCCACGCTCAGTGTAAGGTTATTAATATTAGAGAGCAGCCGGTATTCAAACGCTTCAGACCATTTCCACTAAAAGATCACAACTTACATGGACAATCGGTTAAAACAAATACAGGTTTTTCATATGCAACACTTTACAACACTTTACAACTCTCGACCTCTATACGACTGACGACTGCTCCACTTCCGCTCCTACTCTGGCCTACCAGCTCCACGATCGCTCCAGTCTTCAGGGTACACTGTTGCTCCAGCTGCAACTCGTCATCCTTTCGCTCTTACTCCATGCCAACGAACCTCGATACGTGAATTTGGTACATGATAATTCCCAAACCCTGAGTCACTTCGAAAAGGAACGAAGTGACGCAGCGATCACCCCTAAAATACCTTGCATTCTTGTATGAATACTCTTGGTGATCGTGAAATGCGCTCCCCAACCAAACAAGGACAGGAGACACACTTCTTGATCACGCAAGAGTATTACTAAAAATGCGAAGTAAGATGGATAATAAAAATACTTAAACTATAAATCAGGTATGTATGATGATCATATACAAGCCATGCCATAAAGTCTACTAATAACTATTATTATCCCTTTCATCATTTGATTTCATCTAATGGTCATTAACCAGTACTGTTGATCTCTTATTCAAATTGCATAACCTTAATTTATCAACCCTTCAATATTCTTTGCCACATCAAACCCTTTTTATCATCATTAATAATTACTCAACAAAGACGACTCAAGATTATCCATACACCCCTAAATCACTATGCATTGCTTTCCCTCATCAACACCTAACCATAATTGGATCAATCACTATTAGCCTTACAATATTTGTGGCAAAACCTCAATCTATGTAACACAGTTTAAACTCTACGATATAATACATGATCATCAGCCCACGACCGATATCACCTACGTCTCGTCTTTGAGTCAACAATTCATAACCACAATCCATCGTGGTCGATACTACCACAACTTACCATGCGAACGCACTTAGGATAAGGATCTTGCCGAAGCCACAGAACACAAAAGCTAGGGCGCACCCTTGCTTTCCTTCGGGCCCGTCGACCCGAAAAAACCGCGACAGTGCACACTCCCGAGCACTCGCGCCCTCACAACCACGGTCCGGTAGCGGCGTCATACAGACCAAGCCCCGCCTCCCAACGTCTCATCGGACCACTACTCCCAGCGACATGCCTGATCAAGGCATTCGCTAACTCCGGACTTTCTTGTGTCCGAACAGGCATGCCTCTCAGGTAAAACAACTAACCGTCCTCGAGTGCCATGCCTGGGACCCGCAGGTCCCCAAGACTCAGTACCGCAGTACTAGCCCACTAGTGTCAACGACACTCTGCTCTGGCTTCGCAATTCCTTATACTAAAGGTAGGTACGGGATCCCGACTTTACATTAGATGACCTACTGTCATCTAAACGATACAAGGATTCTAACATTACAATAC
The DNA here is from genome assembly GCA_947650365.1 of Chamaelirium japonicum. NCBI lineage: Eukaryota > Viridiplantae > Streptophyta > Magnoliopsida > Liliales > Melanthiaceae > Chamaelirium > Chamaelirium japonicum. The sequence goes on along the minus strand of CANTAL010000088.1, from coordinate 642,119 downwards.
AACCACACAAGTGTACACTAGGTAACCTATTGTCACCTAGAACTGTTGAAATTCCGGTATGCACAGTACAAACAAACAGGGGGCCCACTACATACATACACGGGTACATACATGCATACAGGGATACAAACATACATACAAGGGTGTAACACACTCAAGTCATGGCTTGTTCTAAGCCTATCTATTAGGTACCGATCAACTCATCCTTTCATCTTTTTGATTCATGCATCAGCTGAAAATCTTCCAAAAATCTCAATTATATATTCTCAAATCTAAAACCATCATGCTGTAATGGCGACCAACCGTTCCTTTTGGAAGAGTCGCCGAAACTTAGTTTAGACAATCATTCAGATATAATTTTGACATAACTCTATGTCGATATAGCCTGACTCGCAGGGCTAACGAATCTATCACGACACCCGATAGGTTTAACATCATTGAAACTGTGCTACGTGGTAGGTTCAACTATTTGCATGCGACTACATGACCATCATCCGTGTGCGATTATGGGATCCACCCCCATCCCGCACACGATGATCATGCAGCATTCCGCATGCATGGATTGAACCTACCACGTACTTTACATGCCTACGCATCCATAGACGTGGTTTGATTCTTTCTAGTCCTGGCACGAATGCCAGTAGATCAGTCCTGGCCGAAGCCATACTTGTCCTTAACCTAAACGAATTATCTACTATTTCGATTCGTGCTTTCGTCATGTTTATCAGCTTAATCCAATCATTAGGGTCATGGACCCTTAAAATTTGTGTAGGGCCATTTGCCCTTAATTCTAACATAGGGTCATAGACCCTCAAGTAATCATAGGGTTATCAGCCCTTAAACAAATATAGGGGGATAAGCCCTCAACAATCATAGGTCCCTTGACCTTATCATATTCATGGCATTTACAAACATTCATATATCATTTATCCTAAACATGGCATCATTATATTCAGGTGTTATTAATTATTGTATCATTAAACCAATACATGTCATCTATTTTCCTATATATGTCATTAATCCCTAATAATGATGTTATTCAGACTTTAATTACACACGAGTTGTCGAACCCTTATTGCACATGGTTCGTCGAACCCTAATTGTTGTATGGATATAATTGTACCCTAATTTCACTTAAGTTAAAACACTATTTTCATACGGACCCTCTGACCCGAACTATGCAAGTGTCTTCAAACCTTGATGTAATTGGTTTGTCGGATCCTAATCACACTTGGGTCAATCCGACCGTGGATATATATGGGCGAAACCCTAATTCCCGTATGATTCCTACAACCCCAATTACGTATGGGTCATCAGACCCTGACTATCTATGGATCATCAGGACCTAATTATATATGGGTCATCAGACCCTAATTATACAAGGGTCAACAGACCCTAGTGGTATGAATGGTTCATCAGACCTAGGTTACTTATGGATCATCAGATCCTGGTTATCTATGGTCTTCAGACCTTGATCGTATATGGGTCATCAGACCCTGATTACCTACGGGTCATCAGACCCTAGTTATCTATGTGTCATCAGACCTTGATCGTGTGTGGGTCATCAGACCCTGGTCACATATCGATATTTCGACCATGGTTGCTCATGGGTCATCAGACCTTAGTTATATATGCATCATTAAACCATGGTTATCTATGGGCCATTAGACCCTGGTTGTACATGACTCATTAGACCCGGGGTACACATGAGTCATTAGACCCTTGTCAGACATGGGTCATTCGACCCTGGTTATAGAATCTATTTCAAACTTCTAAATAGAAGTAGGGTACAACATTCCTAACGATGTCAGGTACGATTTTTTTACGGTGTAGGGTACGGGGAAACTCGACCCCAAATTAGGTTCGACGCTCAAAAGGACATGTCTTATAGGCCAAAGTGGACCTCTAAGTCTTAGAGGGTACTCACTAGATTCCAGTAACATAGTTAGGTAGGTCTCGAGAATTAGGACCCGTTGTTGCCAGTCTTGCGACAATCGGAGTCCGAACCGCAAGTCTGCGATTGATGCGAGATCGACTAAACAGGGCCTCGCTGTAGGGGCATTTTGGTAATTATGATTAGTAGGGTCCAATCTACTGTCAACAAGTAGGTCTCGAAGTTTAGGACTCATTGCCATCGATTTCACGGCAATTGGTGTTTGATCCTAAAACTATCGTCGATGAAAGATTTGCTGAACCGAGCCCCAAGTAGGGGTATTTCGGTAATTACGTTTGGTCGTTGTCAACCCATCGCCAACGAATAGGTCTCGAAGAACCGAGTCCGATGCTGCCAGTTTCGTCCTATTCCGACATTAGACGGCAAATTGATAGCCAAAACGTTTCGGCAACTATTTGCCGCTCGATGGTGGGCCCCGACCACCTTAAGTGGGGCCCACCCACTAAGTGAAGCCCGACCACTTAGGTAGCTGCTAAGGGCAGCCCACCCAACTATACATAATACCCTATATACACAACTCCTATTTTAATTTTTATATTATTATTTTATTACCATTTAACAAGGGACAAATCCGACAATGACGGATTTGTCCCCTTCTTCTCCAACGAACCGAACCAGTCATGGGGGTTTTGCACCGTGCCGGCTCCACCTCCGGTCCTCGGTTGTCGTCCCAAGTGCCATCGACGCGAAGTGGGCGCCAAGGGGTACCACTGGAGGGCGACCGCTCGTGCCGGGGTGGTCTAGTTTCTAGCCGCAGGTGCCGTGGTGTGGAAGTGCATGGTGCATGGTGCATGCATGTGACGATCGCAGGAGTGCACGCGTAGAAAGGGAAATCCGACAGGGTGTAGGGGCTTGCCTTGGGTGTGGTTCGTGGAGGTCGTCGGCGCCACCTCCTTCACTGCAGGTACGCCGCGTACCGAGGAGGACATGGTGGCGGGGTCGGGGAGTCACCGGTGAGGAGAAGCCGCCGCTGCAGCCACCGCGCGTCTCCCTCTCCTCTCCTTCTTCTTCTTCCTCTCTCCTCTAGTTTCTCTCTTTCTTCTCTCTTTTCCTCTCTTTCTCTCTCTCTTCTGTTGACCGGAAATGGGGGGAAGGGGCTCGCCGGGGTCGCCAACATCACTGCGACGGAGGAGGAGACCGGGGTTCCCTGCCAGCGCCGCCGCCGGCACCGCCGCCGCCGCCACTTGCTGCTGCTCCGCCTTCCCCTCTCTTCTCCGAACTCTCTCTTCCTTTTCTTTCTCTTTCTCTCTCTACAGACCTCTCTCTCTCTCTCTCATCTACTTTCTCTCTCTTCTCTCCTCCGGTTTCTCTCTCTTTTCCCTCTTCTCTCTCCCGAACTCCCTCTCTTGCTCTCTGGTTCTCTCTCCTCTCTTTCTTCCGGTTTCACTGAAGCGGGGGAGGGGGTCGGTTTAATGGGAGAGGGGAGGGCTTAGTTTTCAACGGGGTGGGGGAGAGGGGTGATGGACTGATGGGAGGGGGGCCGGGTTTAATGGATCTGGTCCCCTCCCTCTCCATTTCTCTCCATTGCCTCTCCAACTCTCTCTCACTCCATTTCCCCAATCCTCTCTCCAATTCCCACTCTCTCTCACCATTTCCCATTTCTTCCTCTCCAATTCCCACTCCCTCTCTCCATTATCTCTCCATTTCCTCTCTTATGGTGGGACCAACCAAGTGGAAGAGGCTAGCTCAACGGGTTTTGAGTTAGAACGGGGTGGGGTGCGACATGTGCTATTTATTCCATGGGCCCGTGATCATGAGATCGACGGCTAGGATTTTCACTAGCATATAAGGCAAAGCAAACCGGATATCAGCAGCGGAGGTTCGCACCCGCATGTGGTGCACTCCCAAGACTTCAATGACTTGGACTAGCACACGCAAACATGGCACGATGGTTTTGAGGGAAGTTCACACTAGGTGTCCATACCGGGAGTCGAACAAGGAACCTCTCCAACAGGGGGAGAGAAAAAGTACCATTGGGCCACGAGCCCAATAATTTCTTTCTTACCGGTCGAACAAGACTTAATTAGCTAGATGGACGAATTGGTCGATTTGGCTCACCTAGGGGTTATACGGACATTGGATGGGTTCGCTCGTGTCCGGTTTGATCATGTGGGCCCCATGTAGTTGGTCCACAAAATAATTATCGAGGACAACTTAGTAAGGAATAATCAGTCATATCTTCTAAATCGTAAGTTTGATCCTTGCCCGGGACCTGCCATTGGAAAGATCTCGACTAGACGAACTCACTGGTACAATTTTCATAGGGTTTTGATTACCCGATTGATCACATTGAAAATTTATGTCGAAAACTATCTACTATCATAACTTTTCATACAAATGCTTGTTTGACGCGCGGGACGCGCCAAAGCGGAGGTATCGAAGATACGGACAAACGTATCGTAAAACATTTCTGGAGTTTACATAAAACAAAACCAGAAATGGAGGAAAACAAAAACATTCGATAAAATGATAAATATACATTAAAATATTTATAAAGGCATCCTTACATTTCACATGGATCATCATATATATATTAATACATTTATTACATCATTTATTCTTAAATAATAGAGGAGGAATTTTAGGGATCTTACAGAGCCTCTGGTACGCGTCCCAAGTTCTCTAAGAACTTCCTAAGCCTTACCACCTGATATACTACTTCGCACGCAATAACATGCTAAGCCTCTATGGTAGAGTCTGTGATGCACTCTTGCTTCACACTCTACCAACTACCGCTTCTAATCCAAGATAAAAAATAATCCCTGAAATCGATTCTCTGGAACTCACATCTGACACCAAAGTCGGATCTTGTGTATCCAATCGATATCAGGACCTGTGAAGTGCAAGCTAACTCACAATCCTCACTTGATGAGGACTTCAGAGTATACCCTTCATTTTAGTCCAATGATTTGGACCCGGGTTCGACTGAAACCGACCCATAAATCCTGCTGCGCAATAGATATATAGCCTTGTAAAACGAATCTGGCTAGAATCTTATCTTCATGCGTAGCCTGTGACAACAAGAGAATCTTGCTCTGGTTATCTCGAGTTACCTTGATTCCCAGAGCATAACTCGCCTCACCAGGGTCTTTCACATCGAATTGTGATGACTACAAACCTTTACCGTAAATAATATTCCTACGTCATTTTCAATCAGTAGAATATCGTTAACGTAAAGTACTAAATATACCCTTGTAGCTATTGCACCTTTCTTGTACCAACTTGGTTTATCCTCATTCTGATCAAATCCGTGTGAGCGGATTCCCTTGATCAAAATAGACATTCCATCCTGGATGCTTGCATCAGTCCATAAATGGACCGTTACAACTTGCATTCCATATCTTCCTAACGTACTGACACAAAGCCTGGGGCTACTCATCCATATGTCCTTTCCAAATTCCCGTTAGGGAATAACTGTCTTGACATCCATCAACCAGATCTCCCAACTATAATAGGCTGTGATGGATTAAGAGGATCCGTTATAGACTTAGGCATAGCTACCATTGAGATGGTTTTGACATAGTCAATCCCTTCTCCTTTGGTAACTAATCTAGCTACTTAAGTCTTAACCGGGTACTCTTCTTATACACCTCCTACACCTTGAAGGGTGAAAGTGCTATAAGTGTCAAGACTGTTCCAAGGGACATTGATGCAAGCTTGCCTTCATGGTCTTTTGTCAGTCTGAGCTGTCGGAAGCTCCCACTACTTCTTCGTAGCTTTAGGGATCATCCTCCTGAAACTCTGGATTAACTATCAAAGTTTCTCCATAGTATCTTTCAGGAGCTCTGATGGTCCCACAACGACGAGGTAGTGGTGGTACAAAGGAAGATCCCACTACTTCTTCGTAGCTCTAGGGATCATTCTCCTGAAACTCTGGATTAACTATCGAAGTTTCTCCATAGTATCTTTCAGGAGCTCTGATGGTCCCACAACGACGAAGTGGTGGTGGTACAAAAGTGAATTGTTTCTACAGTGTCTGGTATACTAGTTTCTTGTATCATCTACTCCCACTACGTTTTCAGATGCGCACTCTCTACCAGTACCCAGTAGTTCACCCAGAACTACCTTACCGGTAAACTTATGGTCTATAATATAATCCTGGTCTAGGTAGATGGTATTCGTAGAAACGATTACCTTCCAAACCTCAAGATCATAGAACAGTCCACCTTATGCCTCCTAAGGGTAACCTACAAACAGATATACCTGGAACTACATCTCCATCTCATCCCTCTTGTCCTTTTGCACAAGTCAGGACAACCCTATATCTCGAGACTCTATAGTGTCAGCTTTCGCTTAGACCATAGCTCTCTATAGGTCTGAGGCACTAATCTAGATGAGAGAGAGTTTCAGATATAAGCTACTGTTTTAAGGTACAACCCCACCAAAGGGTGGGTAGTACATTTGGCAATATTCATCATACTACGGACCATATCAAACAGGGTCCGATTCCTTCTCTCGGAGACTTCATTCTGACGTTTCATCCTAGGAGCATTTAACTAGGAGATAATCCCATGCTCCTTCAGGATCCTATGGAACCCATCCGATAGGTTCTCATTCCCTCGATTAAATCGAAGTGACTCCTATCGTCTGGACGCTCTTGGAACTATAGACGTCAAAATTAACTAACTCCCATACCTTTATGGCCCTTTTAGTTTTTCTGCCTTCCAGATTACACTCATAGGTTAGAAGGATCTCCGATGATTCTGTGAACAGAAACTCGGCCTTCTGTCACCTCTGAACTTATCTGAGGCAAAATATCTAAATCAGAGGGATCACAAATGGGACAGATTCTCCGAAGGATTTAGATGAATTTAAATTTGACGCTGCAGTATCATGAAATCTATTTCCGAATTAAGATTAAATTTAAAGAGATTATTCTGATCTATTCCTCTAGTATTGAAGCTATCTTTTCAGTTTAAGATACACATATACGGTGCTGTCTAAAACTAAAAACCTTTATTTACTAAGGAGGAAACAGAACTACATCTCTAAAAAATAAAATCTGTATTTTGGAAAAACTAAGACATTCATATCTAACAGCTTCCGCAGCGGCTTATGGCATCAGTACCTATGTTAGGATTACTTCACTATAAAGTAGCCTTCTGCTTTCCTTGAATCTCTGTAGACCCGAAGTCTACATTCTAAGAAGCATAAGAACTGCTACTAGATAGCGACTAAAATCCTAACATCCTGAGGCCATACTCAATCTCCAAATACCCCCTATACTTGCTAAAACAGAAACTCTTCCGTCCTTAGCATTACCAGACTTAGGAGTCCACACTAGTTTCTGCACTATAATAGTTTTCGATCTCTGATAAGTTACTTCCTTAGGTTCTTCTAAAGAAGGCCTAGGTTAAGCACTAAAGGCTTTGCTTTTAATCTTGATCCCATCCTTTATCTCTTAGAAATCTCCTTAGAAGTTCTGCGTTTGTCATCTCTAGCTTGTTAAAGCTAAAGTCTCTGACAACGCCTTCGAGGTTCCAGACAAGGATGCTAGAAAGACGTCTGGTACTATGTCTTTGGAATCTAGTTCGATCTGGAACTCAAGTATATATTCCCGAACAAGCATACCCACTGACATCTCGGTACCGACAAGTATCTTGGTGGATAAGCGATGAGTCTATCGACTCCGCCTTCCAGACATCTTATGCAAGTAAAACTTTATTAGAGAAGACCCAGCATATCTCTGACTCGCTTCTAAAGAGCTGTCTGCAAGTCTGCTATGACACAGAACTTGCATATCTCCTCAGATTCTCGCTAGTCATCATATGCCCTAGTTAGTGCCCTAGTGATATCTGGACCCATTAGGTCTAGTACAGGGATATTAAGATTGGAAGCCAATGTACGTTTACTACCCTATGCATAAGCTAAAGAAAAAACGCTTCCGCTCTACGTAGTTAGAGACCCGATAACTGGTTCTCTTATGGGATAACGGATAGGGGAACTATATGGTTGAATGAAAAAGAATGCAAAATAACTTTAACTTATTTTATGGATTTTTGAAAACAAGCTAATTATATCCAAATGTCAGTGCTACCCTCACAGCGAAGACACTTCTATGGATTAATTTAACCATGTATATAAGATCTCGGAATAGACTGCACCTGTCCGAGAGGGCAGTGTGCAGGTCATCCGCTTACACGGGTCTTTCCCTTGACCCTATCCAAATCTGCCAACTAAGGGCTTTGATGAACCATGGTTATCTTTTGGCCAGTACCACGTGATCACCATTGTCTTCGCAACGAATACCTCACGTGTACTTCGGATGCTTAACCACGAGCCTAGGCAATTACGGAACGGAAGTTCTAACGGCCCCCACGAGGGTGAGTAAAGCCTGAACCCTTGGCGCCGTAACCGCCATATCCCGAGGGAGATCACTAAGTAACTTGGCATGGAAAAACACAGCTCTCACCCGAGGGGGTTGTTGAGTTATGCCCTCCCACCCGAGCACGAAGTGATTGGCCGTGGAGGCCAGGGGATCTCTAAAAGTTCTCTCTTGCATCCCTTATTAAATTTGAGCGTTATTTTATGCAAGTATGAGTGTATACTAAGGTCACGACAACCTATACACTAGACCCTGGTCTTACCGTGCTCCTACTAGCGTTTCAAGCCTTTCGTGAAGCATTAATCGATCTCGGAATATCATAGTCCCTGCCTCAAGTGGATTTCTCCACTCAAGGGTCACATTACATATCCCAAGAACATCGATGCTTCGCAAACTTGGCTATCACACTAATGCCCTGGAGCCTAACCTAAGGTCAGACTGACAGGAAAGGTCTTCCACTACCATGGCGCCTCGCTTATAAATTTGACGAATGATGTCATAGTAGAATTCCAACTCATTCTAGGTTTCGATGCTTGCCAAATAGGCACACCTGACTAATCGGGTGTTGACCTAATGGGCATAACCAAATATGAGGAATTCATGCTATCATCAAGGGTCAATTAAATAATAGGCGTCACTAGTGGAATCCTATCCTAATAAGGTCGTTAGGACCCGAGGGGAAAGGGCATCCCTTTAACACAGATAATCAAATTATCGCATTGGGGTTCTCTACAGAAATATAAAGAACTACTGAAAGAAACAAGCACACAACTGAATCAAGTTCAGGGTCCGACCCCTGAACCTGACTGGCACAGCGCAGGCTCTCTGTCTCCTTCGCAAGGCTCCTCGATCCGGTGCAAGCCTCTGTATACGATCTCCTGACACTTTATGCCCTTTGCCGTCATCGTGTACGCTTCGCCGGATCACCATCGTCCTCCAAGGTTCCGCTCGTCCTCCCGGTGGTGGATCTTCACGGTAGGTCCTCCTCTTCAATCTGTAACCGAAAAAGATCTAGTACGCTTCGATCAAGTGCTCGCTCGTACACAATTTCCTAGAACAAAAAAGGAAAACAAACCAAGCTAAAAGCCTGGGAATCAAGGGTGGTCATCTTCCACCACTTGCCCGACTAAGGCTCTAAAAACTATCCACACACAAAGAAGAAAATACATCCAGACAAATATTCACTAACACGGGGTCCGACCCCCGGTAGCAAGCATTCACATATCCAGAATAATTTTTAGAAGCGACGCCCTGCAAGAACGATTCATAGAACATACAAAATATACTATGCATGATCTACTCGTAGAACCCCGATGGCGGCACATACTATTCATTCACGCACATGACGGTTTCATGAAAAATATGAAACACACACCACTAGCGTGCTCTGATACCAATTGTTGGAAATAAATCCCTGGCAGAGGCCTGCAGCGGAAGCAAAGTGAAGGTCCAAGGACCGTAGGCGGTGTGCGTTACAAATCAAAATTTTCATCGAAACAATCTACATATGCGTGTATGAAACTAGCATGGCAACTACGCGAACCCCTAACGACGATCTAACGCAAAAGAACAATCTAGCATATATGCATGTTCTAATTATGTCAGATCTACTTGTTAGAGATCATACCTGCGTGCGGAATCTTTCACCGCGACAAATCTCTTCTTTGTCGATGGAGACGGGCTACGGATCTGCTCGACATAGCTTCGGTGCGATGGTCATAACTTTCCGTTCCAAACTCCAATTGAGCTGAAATTTTGGCTGCAGGTAGCCAACTTCAAGACGCAACTTTTGCAACACGTTTCACATCGTTTGGACTTATGTAGCTCCCGGAATCACAGAAACAACACTGATTTTCTGTGCAGATTCTGGACAGCAAAAGGTTGCTGGAGACGCCTTCTAGTTCACCCGATCTCACACGATGCACGGCACCTCATCGATGGATCTCTGAGTGCCTCTATACGACGATCCTTCTCCTTCTACGGAACACCACGTGAGGAAGACGAGTCGCCATCCAATGACGCAAGCGAGGGATAGAGAGACGAGAGAGGAGATGCGAAGAGAGAAGAGGGGGGCGCCTAGGGCTTCCCCATGGCTTGGGCCGGCCCTAGGCTTGCATGGGCTCATTAATTTCGTCCCCCCCCTCTCTCCCTATGCCTTATATAGGGCCGGCCTTATCCTTACGGATAAGCCTAGCGGATAGGATTGACTGATTCAAACCTCTCCCTATATATCTCTTCTTTTATCTCTATCTTTTCCTTGTTTTCGAAAACGGTCAAAACCAGCCCGTTTTCTGCGCCTCATGACCGGCCCTTCCATTGGAGGCAACAACCTCCTGAAACTAATAGGGCCGGCCTTGACCAGTCTCTCAACACTTAGGGCCGGCCCCCTTAGTACATAGTGACGCATGGTTTGACCAAAACGCCCTTATGTCACTAGTTGGCCGTTCCTCGTGTACGAGACTTTGCAAGGCACACATAAGTGAAGTGCACCAGTGATTTCACTATTCTCTGAGGTTCCCGTAGGGTGCCCCTAGTGAAGTCAACTAGTCAACTCGCAACATGTCCCGGTGCATCGCACCCATGTGGCAAAGTCCACTTATGACAAGGAATTGTTACATGCGTCTCTGCACTAACCTAGGGTTTCCCCTTAGTGTACACACGTAGCTACGCATCTACCGTGCACTAGTGCGAAGCACTCATGGAGCATAGGCTTGGACTTCTCGCTTCCTTTAACTACGTTTTGTGTTTCTACGAGATGGTATAAGAACCGTACATAATGTCGATAAGGTGGAACCTTCAGGGACCAGGGTTCATGGCTTCCAACTCAGACTCGATCGACATACTACCCGAGTGTACCATCGATCCTCTGAGTCCTAGTTAACCTGCGTAGCCACCTAGAGTGCGACGGAAACTGCACTCCAATTCCCCCGGACTTACTATGTTCTCCCTCATACCCCTGCTCTCCGCTTAGTATGGTAAACCCGCTGTCCCTCCACTTGGTGCCATGACGTAACTCGAGCGGTGGAGAATACCGTCAGACTCGAGTGCTCATATGACTCGGTTCCTTCCAGGTTGACCACATACATCGTACCTCCGATTACTCTGACGAGCAACCGAATCCGTCATCAGTCCAACTGATGACCACCTGGCCAGGGTTTAATACGATGTAGGTCAGACCAAGGAACGCACCTCTCGTTAGGGGTGTGGATAGCCTGCAGGAGTGACACGCTGATGCAATGCTAGCCGGGTAACCCAGTACACCGTGGTTTTGGATCACTGCATCCGGATCCTCACACATTGGTGCGCCTAAGCACCACACAACTGGTTAGTCCACCAGACATGGTTCCTCAGGGTTTAGGACCGTTTTACCCTAAGCAGAAACACGGTTTAGTGCACCGATGTCTGCTCATCGATCTGTGCACCGTGTTGATTCCGTTCGGCCATAGACACTGTGCCTAGTAATGACCGTGGTGGAGACATCCATGCTCTGTCATCCCAACAGCTTATCCTGATAGGGCGACCAACCCTTATCAGAGCTGCGAACGTATTTAGGTTACATAGGACCAGTCCCTTGAGTCTCCCACTCATGTGGATTACCATGTAGCCATGGCTCTCTGTTCTGTAATCAGAACACGTACTAAGGTATGTACCAATATGCATTCCTATACTATCAACCATACATAGCTAAACTATAGGTTTTACGAGCTGTGGTTGGGGTCTGAGATTTTTCTTCAACGGCGAGGGTTTGGAGAACGGAGGCGATGTCTAGGGTTTGGAGAACGGAGGCGCCCTCTTGGAGAGCGGTAGGGAGATGGGATGGGAGAGGGGATGGGAGAGGAGTTTCGAGGCCCTCTTGGAGAGCGCTTGATGGGAATGGGGGAGATCGCGGCAGATATGGCTTCCCCTATCAGTCTTTTCCCTCTTTCCCATCCAGAGATTCTCTTCATCATGGCTTCCCTCATCAAGGCTTTGGGCCCCACAGATCCGGATCTCAGTGGGGTATGGCGTCTCAGGCGGAGGGACCCGGGAAGAAGATTCGCCCTACGTTTGCTGAAGTCATCAGATCCGGTAAGAAGCCCTCGGATTTTTACCACCCCGTCACGCCGTCTCTGGATCCATGGGCCCAGAAGATCCGTGACTTTTCGAATAGATCTGCGTCGGTAATGAAGAATCAATCTGCTTTGAATGCTGGGGTTGCCGCGCAGAAGCCGAAAGGTGGGTTCTGTTTTAGATGCCGTGAGAAAGGGCACGTTCAAGCAGAGTGTAGGAACGACATTGTGTGTTTGCTCTGCAAGGGGGTAGGTCATAGGATGGCTAACTGTCCCTCCAATCGGAGGTTCGTGAGAGGATCTTCTTCCTATCCACCCCCCCCTCCTGCCATTAATCCTTCCAGTTACGAGGTGATGGACTTTGACCAAACGGTCCTGGACTCTCTGTTCAATCTTCGCTGGTGTGCAATCTGCAGAGTTGTCCGAGGAGAAGGAACTCCATCTGGCCTCTCCAGTCGTCTCTCCCAAGCCTGGGGAGCTAACTGGCAGTGGCGATCGAGAAACCTAGACTCCAACGAATTTCTGGTAGAATTTCCGTCGAAGACTGCCCTTTCGAATGCCCTCCGTCAATCTCTTTTTGATTTCGGGGACCTCTCGGTCCAGTTCTTCCCCTGGTCCGTAGACAACAGAGCCGTAGGATCCAGGGTTTTTAGGAATGTTAAACTGTTTATAGGAGGGCTACCCTGCCATGCCTGGAACCTAGAGTCTCTTAGCTGTGTCCTTAAGCAGTTCGGGGACATCCTTAGCTTCGAGAATGATTGGGACGCTGCAGAAGACCTTAGGGAAGCAAGAGTTACTATCAGTACCTCCATGGCAGAAGCAATTCCTGAGTCACTCACCTGTCGCTTAGGCAACCGCTACTATGAACTCCGGATCCGGCAACTACCAGAAGCGGAGACGACTGGAGATCGCTTCTTCAGGGAAGCGGAAGTGAATAGAGCTGCAGCAGAGATCATAGCGCGGTCTCAAGGTGAGCTTTCCCCGAGCTGCCTTCTCCCTGTTAGAGGTTTCCCTGATTTGGCTACTAATCCTGTGCCTCAAGCCCCCTCTTTGTTCGGTGACCATGTCGAATTCTCTGCGATTTGGAACGATGGTAAGACCGATCGGGGTGATCCGGACTCTTCCGGATTACCCTTTGTGGTTAATCTTACCCCTGACGCTGCAGATTTTCAAGCTGATAACCACAGAGCTCAAACAGAAGAACTGCCCTTTAACTGGGAGGTCGAAGCGGAGCACAATGACCACTCTTCTCCCAGAATGTCCCCTTCTCCTTCTCTTTGTATTCCAGTCTCATTGCCTGACAATCTTGATGACTGCCAGATTCCAGTAGCCCCCCAGGAGCCCCCAGTGGCAGCCGCCGAAGATAGAGCGACGAATGGTACTCTCAAGGCCTCTGTCAGAAGGAGCCAGAGACAGATGGTTAAGTCCTTCGAGCAGACCTACCAGCGAGGAAAGCACAATCCCTTTTTGGGTTCGCACTTGAAGAAGATGGTGGAGAGGAGCACAGATGACGAGCTTCACTCCCTTGTATCCTTTTTGGATTCTGATACGGTTGTGGCACTGGCTGGTGAATGTGGTGTTGCAGTCTCCAAAGAAGGCTTTGACCCGACAGTGTTTGTAACTATTTTGCGGGGAATGGAGAAAGAGAGAATCTCCTCTGTTTGATTACTGTTGTTCTTTTGTTCTGGTTTTTTTTCTGAGTTTTTCCCCTGCTTGATGAAGACTCTCTCTTGGAATATTCGGGGCCTAGGAGACATTGAGAAACGCAAAGCGGTTAATCTTCAGATTTCTTCTCAGAACATTGATATCATTTGCCTGCAAGAATCGAAATGTGCCAACCCTTCACCCTCCTTTCTCAAATCTATGGGGGGTAACAGAATCAGTAATTGGGTTTGGCTGGATTCTGTAGGTTCAGCGGGAGGGATCATTACTGGTTGGAGGGAACCAGAATTCACCTTGCTTGATTCGTTCGTTGGAGTTTTTAGCATCTCGGTTGCTCTGAAGCATCAACAGTCAGGATCCTCCCTGGTGGTGACCAACGTCTATGGTCCTACAGATTACCAGCTCCGGCAGGCTTTTTGGAGCGAGATTCGTAGTACCCGTATTCGCTTTCCCGGTCCTTGGATCGTAGGAGGTGACTTCAATCTCACGCGTTTTTCCTTTGAGAGGAGCCACTACAAAAAAAACAGTTATTACCGACGGACAATATCCGTCGGTAATATTAAAATTTCGTCGGTAATATTCTATAGCGACGGAAGATATTTCCGTCACTTGCTGTCGGGAAAGAAGGCGTCGGGGAAAACAATACGACGGACCAAATATTACCGTCGGTAATAATAATTAATACCGACGGTAATATTAACGCCGTCGGTAATATTTAATCAATTTAAAACTAATATAATTTAGTATTGCCGACGAAATATAAGAATCCGTCGGTAATATATAACCATTTTACCGACGGGTATATTTTATACTGTCGGTAATACTATATATATTACCGACACATATATATATTACCCGTCGGTAATAATATATATATTACCGACCAAATTCATATAACCGTCGGTAATACTATATATATTACCGACGGATATATATATTACCCGTCGGTAATAATATATATATTACCGATGGATATTATATGCCGTCGGCAAATCATTAATAATTTAAAAAAAATAAAAATATTATTACCGACGGAATAATTAATTGCCGTCGGTAATAAGTATGTTTTTTTTTTTAATAAATTTACCTAAATAATGTTATTTAATTCCTGTGATTCAATACCACAATATATTACCACAATTTATCAAATATTACCATAATTTATAAAATATTACCTAAATTGATAAAAAATTACAGCAAATTATCAAATATTACCACAGTTCCCGGCCGACAATTATAGACAAGAACAAAAAATAACCATATATTACAAAATAATATTTACACAATCCAGAACTGAGAGATGATACATGTCCTATCTCAACCACCCCCGCCCGCCACCAACGCCGGTGCTCTCATCGATCCCCTGACGCCGCCCTATCTCAACCACGCCCGCCCACCACCAACGTTGGTGCTCTCATCGATCCCCTGACGCCGCCCTGCTCCTGCAATTAACATGTATTTGTTAAAAAAATGGTTTATATCTATAACTGAGTCTAAGCGTTAAAAAATGATAAGTTAGCGTGTTTCGATTTTGAAATAGGTTTGGATTCGATCCGATCGTAGAATTATCGGCATCCGATAATTCGAACTTGAAATTATTCCGTATTTCGGACTTGCGAGCGGGTTCTAATTGGATATTTGACCAATTTACGCTCCGATTCACCGATTTAGAGTCTAAGTGTTAAAAAATCATAACTTAGCGTGTTTCGGATATGAAATAGCTAGGTTTGGATTCGATCGGATCGTCATCGGATCGGCATTCGATAATTCGAACTTGGAATTATTCCGAATTTCGGACTTGCGAGTGGGTTCTAATTGGATATTTGACCAATTTACGCTCCGATTCACCGATTTAGAGTCTAAGTGTTGGAAAATCATAAGTTAGCGTGTTTCGGATATAAAATAGGTTTGGATTCGATCGGATCGTCATCGGCTCGGCATCCGATAATTCGAACTTGGAATTATTCCGTATTTCGGACTTGCGAGCGGGTTCTAATTGGATATTTGACCAATTTACGCTCCGATTCACCGATTTAGAGTCTAAGTGTTGGAAAATCATAAGTTAGCGTGTTTCGGATATAAAATAGGTTTGGATTCGATCGGATCGTCATCGGCTCGGCATCCGATAATTCGAACTTGGAATTATTCCGTATTTCGGACTTGCGAGCGGGTTCTAATTGGATATTTGACCAATTTACGCTCCGATTCACCGATTTAGAGTCTAAGTGTTGAAAAATCATAACTTAGCGTGTTTCGGATATGAAATAGCTAGGTTTGGATTCGATCGGATCGTCATCGGATCGGCATTCGATAATTCGAACTTGGAATTATTCCGAATTTCGGACTTGCGAGCGGGTTCTAATTGGATATTTGACCAATTTACGCTCCGATTCACCGATTTAGAGTCTAAGTGTTGGAAAATCATAAGTTAGCGTGTTTCGGATATGAAATAGGTTTGGATTCGATCGGATCGTCATCGGTTCGGCATCCGGTAATTCGAACTTGGAATTATTCCGTATTTCGGACTTGCGAGCGGGTTCTAATTGGATATTTGACCAATTTACGCTCCGATTCACCGATTTAGAGTCTAAGTGTTGGAAAATCATAAGTTAGCGTGTTTCGGATATAAAATAGGTTTGGATTCGATCCGATCGTCATCGGCTCGGCATTCGATAATTCAAACTTGGAATTATTCCGTATTTCGGACTTGCGAGCGGGTTCTAATTGGATATTTGACCAATTTACGCTCTGATTCACCGATTTAGAGTCTAAGTGTTGGAAAATCATAAGTTAGCGTGTTTCGGATATGAAATAGGTTTGGATTCGATCCGATCGTCATCGGATCGGCATCCGGTAATTCGAACTTGGAATTATTCCGTATTTCGGACTTGCGAGCGGGTTCTAATTGTATATTTGACCAATTTACGCTCCGATTCACCGATTTAGAGTCTAAGTGTTGGAAAATCATAAGTTAGCGTGTTTCGGATATGAAATAGGTTTGGATTCGATCCGATCGTCATCGGCTCGGCATTCGATAATTCGAACTTGGAATTATTCCGAATTTCGGACTTGCGAGCGGGTTCTAATTGGATATTTGACCAATTTACGCTCCGATTCACCGATTTAGCGTCTAAGTGTTGGAAAATCATAAGTTAGCGTGTTTCGGATATGAAATAGGTTTGGATTCGATCCGATCGTCATCGGATCGGCATCCGATAATTTGAAGTTGGATTTATTCCGTATTTCGGACTTGCGAGCGGGTTCTAATTGGATATTTGACCAATTTACGCTCCGATTCACCGATTTAGAGTCTAAGTGTTGGAAAATCATAAGTTAGCGTGTTTCGGATATGAAATAGGTTTGGATTCGATCCGATCGTCATCGGATCGGCATCCGGTAATTCGAACTTGGAATTATTCCGTATTTCGGACTTGCGAGCGGGTTCTAATTGGATATTTGACCAATTTACGCTCCGATTCACCGATTTAGAGTCTAAGTGTTGGAAAATCATAAGTTAGCGTGTTACGGATATGAAATAGGTTTGGATTCGATCCGATCGTCATCGGCTCGACATCCGGTAATTCAAAGTTGGAATTATTCCGAATTTCGGACTTGCGAGCGGGTTCTAATTGGATATTTGACCAATTTACGCTCCGATTCACCGATTTAGAGTCTAAGTGTTGGAAAATCATAAGTTAGCGTGTTTCGGATATGAAATAGGTTTGGATTCGATCCGATCGTCATCGGATCGGCATCCGATAATTCGAAGTTGGATTTATTCCATATTTCGGACTTGCGAGCGGGTTCTAATTGGATATTTGACCAATTTATGCTCCGATTCACCGATTTAGAGTCTAAGTGTTGGAAAATCATAAGTTAGCGTGTTTCGGATATGAAATAGGGTTGGATTCGTTCCGATCGTCATCGGATCGGCATCCGGTAATTCGAACTTGGAATTATTCCGTATTTCGGACTTGCGAGCGGGTTCTAATTGGATATTTGACCAATTTACGCTCCGATTCACCGATTTAGAGTCTAAGTGTTGGAAAATCATAAGTTAGCGTGTTACGGATATGAAATAGGTTTGGATTCGATCCGATCGTCATCGGCTCGACATCCGGTAATTCAAAGTTGGAATTATTCCGTATTTCGGACTTGCGAGCGGGTTCTAATTGGATATTTGACCAATTTACGCTCCGATTCACCGATTTAGAGTCTAAGTGTTGGAAAATCATAAGTTAGCGTGTTTCGGATATGAAATAGGTTTGGATTCGATCCGATCGTCATCGGATCGGCATCCGATAATTCGAAGTTGGAATTATTCCGTATTTCGGACTTGCGAGCGGGTTCTAATTGGATATTTGACCAATTTACGCTCCGATTCACCGATTTAGAGTCTAAGTATTGGAAAATCATAAGTTAGCGTGTTTCGGATATGAAATAGGTTTGGATTCGATCCGATCGTCATCGGATCGGCATCCGGTAATTCGAAGTTGGAATTATTCCGTATTTCGGACTTGCGAGCGGGTTCTAATTGGATATTTGACCAATTTACGCTCCGATTCACCGATTTAGAGTCTAAGTGTTGGAAAATCATAAGTTAGCGTGTTTCGGATATGAAATAGGTTTGGATTCGATCCGATCGTCATCGGATCGGCATCCGGTAATTCGAAGTTGGAATTATTCCGTATTTCGGACTTGCGAGCGGGTTCTAATTGGATATTTGACCAATTTACGCTCCGATTCACCGATTTAGAGTCTAAGTGTTGGAAAATCATAAGTTAGCGTGTTTCGGATATAAAATAGGTTTGGATTCGATCCGATCGTCATCGGCTCGGCATCCGATAATTCGAACTTGGAATTATTCCGTATTTCGGACTTGCGAGCGGGTTCTAATTGGATATTTGACCAATTTACGCTCCGATTCACCGATTTAGAGTCTAAGTGTTGGAAAATCATAAGTTAGCGTGTTTCAGATATGAAATAGGTTTGGATTCGATCCGATCGTCATCGGATCGGCATCCGATAATTCGAACTTGGAATTATTCCGTATTTCGGACTTGCGAGCGGGTTCTAATTGGATATTTGACCAATTTACGCTCCGATTCACCGATTTAGAGTCTAAGTGTTGGAAAATCATAAGTTAGCGTGTTTCGGATATAAAATAGGTTTGGATTCGATCCGATCGTCATCGGCTCGGCATCCGATAATTCGAACTTGGAATTATTCCATATTTCGGATTTGCGAGCGGGTTCTAATTGGATATTTGATCAATTTACGCTCCGATTCACCGATTTAGAGTCTAAGTGTTGGAAAATCATAAGTTAGCGTGTTTCGGATATGAAATAGGTTTGGATTCGATCCGATCGTCATCGGCTCGGCATCCGATAATTCGAACTTGGATTTATTCTGTATTTCGGACTTGCGAGCGGGTTCTAATTGGATATTTGACCAATTTACGCTCCGATTCACCGATTTAGAGTCTAAGTGTTGGAAAATCATTAGTTAGCGTGTTTCGGATATGAAATAGGTTTGGATTCGATCCGATCGTCATCGGATCGGCATCCGGTAATTCGAAGTTGGAATTATTCCGTATTTCGGACTTGCGAGGGGGTTCTAATTGGATATTTGACCAATTTACGCTCCGATTCACCGATTTAGAGTCTAAGTGTTGGAAAATCATAAGTTAGCGTGTTTCGGATATGAAATAGGTTTGGATTCGATCCGATCGTCATCGGCTCGGCATCCGGTAATTCGAACTTGGAATTATTCCGTATTTCGGACTTGCGAGCGGGTTCTAATTGGATATTTGACCAATTTACGCTCCGATTCACCGATTTAGAGTCTAAGTGTTGGAAAATCATAAGTTAGCGTGTTTCGGATATGAAATAGGTTTGGATTCGATCCGATCGTCATCGGATCGGCATCCGGTAATTCAAACTTGGAATTATTCCGTATTTAAAAGAAAAACAGAGGCTACATCATTACCATGAGAGAGAGAGACCATTTACGATTCGATTTACTGATTTATAGTCTAAGTGTTGGAAAATCATAAGTGTGATAATATGATCAAAACTCAAATTAGTAAGATTCATATTTTTTGCTAATATTATAAAGATTAGTAAGTACCTGATCATAAGGATGAGCCACCGCTAGACCGGCTTATGAATTCATTAAATTTACGCTCCAGTTCCCTGCGAGCTTCTCTTTCCTCATCGAGGGCCTTCTTCTCCGCCTCAACCCTCTGCTCGAGGGCTTGCCTCTGCTCTCGCTCCGCCTCCATCCTCTGCTCGAGGGCCTGCCTCTGCTCTCGCTCCGCGTCTAGCGCAGACTGCAGCTGAGTGATAGCACCGGTCTGGGTGTCCCGTGCCCTCGAGCGCATACCCTCTCGTCCAAAGTAGGAGGAGGGCGTGACTCCAAGGCCCGTACAGAGGACACGACCGTGCGTGGCAGGTCTCAGCACAGTATCCATCGCTGAGTCGACAGATACTGAGCTGGAGGAGGAGCCGGCCTCGCCCGACGGGGTCACCATAAGTCGCATCCTCTCCTATATAAAAACAACCAATGATATTCAATGATATTTAATGGCATATGTATAAGAATATATTAACAGTAATTTAATTACTTACCACTTGCGAGGCAACCCTGTCGTCCAGAAATGCCCCATCGATACGCCGCCTCCTAGAGGCCTCAAAAAGGTCAATCCTATTAGGCTCGTGGCCCAAGGACTGTGTCTGTTGGACATATAAAATAAATAGACGAGTTAATATAACATGTATAGAGCTTTAAATAATAATAATGTTTGTATCATTTACCAGCTGCTGGGCAAGCTGGGGCATGGAGGTCCTCCCCTTCACTGGAGCAGGTGTCGTCGAGGCACTTCTATTCTGCTTGCCTATAGCAGATTTCCTCTGTGTGAATCAATTAAATTTTGAAACATCAATACAAATTTTTAGTATAACATTAAAACAAGTACGAATCAACAAAATTATAATTATACCTGAAAGCTAGGGGTGGCCCAGTGAGCGACCAAAAACTGTAGAATGTGCAGCGGTGGCGCGTCTCTCGTCCCAGCCGCAGCCTGTACCTCCTCAGCCGGCTGGCCGACCAAGTAACCATAGAGCTGGTAGAGCTCGTGATGCCGATCCGATGACGATCCGATGACGATCGGATCAAATCCAAACCTATTTTATATCCGAAACACGCTAACTTATGATTTTCCAACACTTAGACTCTAAATCGGTGAATCGGAGCGTAAATTGGTCAAATATCCAATTAGAACCCACTCGCAAGTCCGAAATACGGAATAATTCCAACTTCGAATTATCGGATGCCGATCCGATGACGATCGGATCGAATCCAAACCTATTTCATATCCGAAACACGCTAACTTATGATTTTCCAACACTTAGACTCTAAATCGGTGAATCGGAGCGTAAATTGGTCAAATATCCAATTAGAACCCGCTCGCAAGTCCGAAATACGGAATAAATCCAACTTCGAATTATCGGATGCCGATCCGATAACGATCGGATCGAATCCAAACCTATTTTATATCCGAAACACGCTAACTTATGATTTTCCAACACTTAGACTCTAAATCGGTGAATCGGAGCGTAAATTGGTCAAATATCATATTAGAACCCGCTCGCAAGTCCGAAATACGGAATAATTCCAACTTCGAATTACCGGATGCCGATCCGATGACGATCGGATCGAATCCAAACCTATTTCATATCCGAAACACGCTAACTTATGATTTTCCAACACTTAGACTCTAAATCGGTGAATCGGAGCGTAAATTGGTCAAATATCCAATTAGAACCCGCTCGCAAGTCTGAAATACGGAATAAATCCAACTTCGAATTATCGGATGCCGATCCGATGATGATCGGATCGAATCCAAACCTATTTTATATCCGAAACACGCTAACTTATGATTTTCCAACACTTAGACTCTAAATCGGTGAATCGGAGCGTAAATTGGTCAAATATCCAATTAGAACCCGCTCGCAAGTCCGAAATACGGAATAATTCCAACTTCGAATTACCGGATGCCGATCCGATGATGATCGGATCGAATCCAAACCTATTTCATATCCGAAACACGCTAACTTATGATTTTCCAACACTTAGACTCTAAATCGGTGAATCGGAGCGTAAATTGGTCAAATATCCAATTAGAACCCGCTCGCAAGTCCGAAATACGGAATAAATCCAACTTCGAATTATCAGATGCCGATCCGATGACGATCGGATCGAATCCAAACCTATTTTATATCCGAAACACGCTAACTTATGATTTTCCAACACTTAGACTCTAAATCGGTGAATCGGAGCGTAAATTGGTCAAATATCCAATTAGAACCCGCTCGCAAGTCCGTAATACGGAATAATTCCAAGTTCGAATTACCGGATGCCGATCCGATGACGATCGGATCGAATCCAAACCTATTTCATATCCGAAACACGCTAACTTATGATTTTCCAACACTTAGACTCTAAATCGGTGAATCGGAGCGTAAATTGGTCAAATATCCAATTAGAACCCGCTCGCAAGTCCGAAATACGGAATAAATCCAACTTCGAATTATCGGATGCCGATCCGATGACGATCGGATCGAATCCAAACCTATTTTATATCCGAAACACGCTAACTTATGATTTTCCAACACTTAGACTCTAAATCGGTGAATCGGAGCGTAAATTGGTCAAATATCCAATTAGAACCCGCTCGCAAGTCCGAAATATGGAATAATTCCATGTTCGAATTACCGGATGCCGATCCGATGACGATCGGATCGAATCCAAACCTATTTCATATCCGAAACACGCTAACTTATGATTTTCCAACACTTAGACTCTAAATCGGTGAATCGGAGCGTAAATTGGTCAAATATCCAATTAGAACCCACTCGCAAGTCCGAAATACGGAATAATTCCAACTTCGAATTACCGGATGCCGATCCGATGACGATCGGATCGAATCCAAACCTATTTCATATCCGAAACACGCTAACTTATGATTTTCCAACCCTTAGACTCTAAATCGGTGAATCGGAGCGTAAATTGGTCAATTATCCAATTAGAACCCGCTCGCAAGTCCGAAATACGGAATAAATCCAACTTCGAATTATCGGATGCCGATCCGATGACGATCGGATCGAATCCAAACCTATTTCATATCCGAAACACGCTAACTTATGATTTTCCAACACTTAGACTCTAAATCGGTGAATCGGAGCGTAAATTGGTCAAATATCCAATTAGAACCCGCTCGCAAGTCCGAAATACGGAATAATTCCAACTTCGAATTATCGGATGCCGATCCGATCAAATCGAAACCTATTTCATATCCGAAACACGCTAACTTATGATTTTCCAACTCTTAGACTCTAAATCGGTGAATCGGTCGGATCGTAAATCGGTGAAACGGTATGATTTACATATGAAACGGTATGATTTACATATGAATCGGTGAAACGGTATGATTTACATATGAAACAATATGATATACATATGAAACAATATGATTTATATATGAAACAATTTGATTTAAATATGAAACAATTTGATTTACATACGGTCTAGTCATTTTCTGTCTCATCTCTGTCACTCTCATCGCTTCCCTCTTCTATTATTTGATCTGCATTCGCTGTCCAGTTTATATTGTCGACATCTTCATTTTCGTCGTGCACTGCGTCGACAATGATTATCTCATCATTTTGGTATGCATCCAAATCATCATCGACGACCCCCGCATCCTTGTCTCCCATGTCGTAAAAATCTCTGGGTGGTGACCTGACTACAATTTGCCAACCTGGAGAGGTATTATCCGGTGCATAAAATATCTGTTGCGCTTGAGAGGCAAGAATGAATGAATCTTCATATTGGGTATTCAATCTCTTGGCAGTGTTGATGCTGATAAAACCGTATTTGTCGACATTATAACCAGTCCCGCGATTATTAACATCATACCAATCGCATTTGAATAATACGATCCGATTTTGGCCAAGGAATTTAATCTCGAGAATCTCGTTGAGGACGCCGTAGAAGTCGATATTTTCTAATTCTTCTTGCTCACCGTTGACGACAACCCCACTATTTTGGGTTCTTCGTGATTTTTCACTATCTTTCGTCCGAAATCTATAACCGTTCACGATATAACCATCGTACGATATTGCGTCTTGCAAAGGACTACAAGATAAGCGCCAGAGATCCTCATTCATCAGCGGATCGTGGTTGTCGTGCAGCTCCTGTGCCTATAATAACCACACGACATTCATGATATGAACACATAATTATTGTTCGGTAATGGATGTCAATGAAATTCAGTAATGATGTGAATACTTACGTGTTTCTCGAACCACGATGGAAATTCACGATCATGAATTTGGGGAGCATTTCGAGTACCCCGATTATTAATGATGGCTTTATGCTTCCTGTTTTACCGGTTATGAATTAGATTATAATTAGCACATATACTTAATGAATGGACTGAAAGAATGAGTAAATGATCGTAAAATGCTTACTCAATGAATGGCCACACTTCATCACATTGGTGCAACACATACATATGTGCCTGTTGAATCTCATCTACAGACAATCGACGGGTTTTGCTCCTCCTACAGGTCTACCCATTTCGGTAAATATAGACAGACCCCCATCGAAGTCTATTGGACCACCGTCATAGTTCCGCTCAAGTTGATTGAATCGCGTGTCTATACCATGTAGGTATCTTGAGCAGAATGTTAGACATTCTTCTGCTAGGTATCCTTCAGCAATTGATCCCTCCGGACGACTTTTATTACGAACATATGATTTCAATGTTCGCAAGTACCTAATTTGAGAAAAAAATATTTGGATGAATATATCAAGAACGATCAAATA
Source organism: Chamaelirium japonicum (assembly GCA_947650365.1). NCBI lineage: Eukaryota > Viridiplantae > Streptophyta > Magnoliopsida > Liliales > Melanthiaceae > Chamaelirium > Chamaelirium japonicum. Next base: position 617,239 of record CANTAL010000088.1, on the reverse strand, counting down.
CATTGTGTGAATGAGACGAGACGATTACCTCTCGATAAAATACATCCACCGGTAATGAACTGGGCCGCCGAGTTTGGCCTCATTTGCCAAGTGAACGGTCAAATGCACCATGACATCAAAGAATGAAGGTGGAAATATCATCTCTAACTTGCACAATGTGAGCGCAATATCCCTCTCCATCTGTTCAAGTTGGTCCACTCTAAGTACCTTCGAGCACAACTGTCTGAAAAAAGTGCTGAGCTCAATTAACGGACCGGACACCTCTTCGGTTAAATTCCCACGTATAGCAAGAGATAACAATCGCTGCATAAGAACATGACAATCGTGGCTCTTTAATCCAGACAACTTCCGGCCGTTCTCTTGCACGCATCGTGCGATATTCGAAGAATAACCATCTGGCATTTTCACAGACCGTAGGAATGCACATAAGGCTGCCTTTTGCTGTGAGCTCATGGTGTAGCATGCAACTGGCAACACATACTTATCCCCAATCTCTTGGGGATGAAGTGATTTTCGGATGCCCAACTCCTTAAGATCGAGACGAGATTTAAGATTATCCTTCGTCTTACCGTCGAGATTCAGCAGTGTTCCTATAATGTTGTCACACACATTTTTCTCGATATGCATGACATCCAAGTTATGCCGCAAGAGTAGGCTGCTCCAGTACGGTAGTTTAAAGAAAATACTCTTCTTCTTCCAGTTATGCTCACGCGTAGAATCTTCATGCGTTCTCTTCTTTTTACCTTTTCCAAGTGCCACGGCATCAAGCTGATCCAATTCGCACAAGACTTCTACCCCCGAAAGCTGCTCCGGGGCCTTTGCAAGTTCCTTCTTGCCGTTGAAAGCTCTTTTATTCTGCCTCCACTTATGGCCGTCAACAAGGAATCTTCGATGGCCCATATAACAGAACTTGCCTCCGTTCTTCAATCGTAATGAATCTGTCTCCTTATTGCATGTAGGGCACGCCAATTTTCCTTTAGTACTCCACCCGGATAAGTTGGCATATGCAGGAAAATCGTTGATGGTCCATAGAAGTGCCGCATGCATCCGAAAATTCTGGCGCAACGAGGCATCATACGTATCGGCCCCAACTTCCCATAACTCGTTCAACTCCTCAATCAACGGCTGCAAGTAAACGTCAATATCATTACCAGGCGACCTGGGTCCGGGAATGAGCAAGGAGAGCATTGTGTATGGCTTTTTTAAGCACATCCAGGGAGGCAAATTGTATGGAACTAGGACAACTGGCCAAATGCTGTACGACACACTCATATTCCCAAAGGGATTGAAGCCATCGCTAGCAAGCCCTAACCTGACGTTGCGAACTTCACATGCGAATTCAGGATATGTATGATCAAAATCTTTCCACGTCAGAGAGTCGGCCGGATGTCTCATAATCCCGTCATCTGTACGTTCTCGTGCATGCCACCTCATGTGCTCAGCAGTCTTCGATGATATAAACAACCTCTGAAGCCTGTCCCTGAGCGGGAAGTATAGGAGAACCTTTGCAGATACATTTTTCTTCCTTCGACTGGTACTAGACTCGGCATCCGTCTCTTTATATCTCGTTGCTCCGCATATGTGGCATGACCGCGCATGTTCGTACTCTTTTCGGTACAACATACAATCGTTCACGCATGCATCAATTTTCTCATAACCCAGACCGAGATCTTTAATTGTCTTCTTCGCCTTGTAGAATGATTTCGGTACTGTCTCACCCATAGGAAAAGCCTCTTTCAGCAACTCTACCAACATATTTAATGACTTATTACTCCAACCATTGAGGCACTTCAAATGAAGAAGCTTTACAGTGAAAGAGAGTTTTGAAAACTTCTCACACCCCGGGTATAGAGGTTGTTCGGCATCTTTAAGCAATCTGTAGAACTTGTCCGCTTCGATATTGGGCTAATCACCTGACGGTGTTTCCGTGCCTATTCCACCTTGCAAATCATGTATCATACCCTGCATGTCATCGTCATCGTCTGTATTAATATTATCATCAGCGATCACTGTGTTTGAAGTTTCACCGTGAGCTGCCATGGGGACTGCATCTAGCTCCTCACCGTGCGAGAACCAACGGGTATAGGTAATGTCAATGCCACGCATTACCAGATCAACCTCACATTCCTCTCGAACCTTCCTAATCACCCTTCCGCAGTCTATACAGGGACACACAATTTTTCCATCAAGCGGTGCAAGACGCTCAAATGCAAAATCCAGAAATTTCCTGACTCCTTTTCTGTACTCTTGGCTCATGCGATTCGAATTACGCATCCAACTCTTATCGATCGAAGACATCTTCGTCTATCTGGCTATACAACACCTGACATATAATTTCAAACAATGTTATAAGACTCCGCACAATTTCGGTTTCGGTTCCCGAGTATGGAACACCGAACCAAAACTTCTACAGACCATCCACATCCCTAATGGATGGGTGTATTATGATGAGTAGACTAGTCACATAGTAAACCTAGGGTTGGTGGCCAGCATTTGAACTGCTGATAGTTCGAATACTAGGCATAGCACCAAAGTTATGCGATAGTAAGTCAACAAGTCAGGGAGCCTCATCAAGTAAACACTTGGGGTCTGACGGTTCTCTCTGTCACTCGAGTAGATTTATGGCTTTAGCATACCTCATATCACACCGAACCGACAAAAACCGACCATTTCGGTTTCGGTTTCGGTTTTGATTTTTCGTAAACCAAAAAAAATATAACCGACAAAACCGACACCGAAATCGACCGACAAAACCGACGCTCACCCTAGTCTAAAAACTACATTTTGCCCCCTATTCCCCCATTCAATTCAGTTTTGATAGGATATAAAAAATCAATGTTTTAATTAAAACACGAAAACTCGACTCGACTCGAAACATTAATGAGTCGAGTAGACACGACAACTCGGCTAAAACCCGACAAAACTCGAGTCGAATCGAAACTCAGCCGAGTCGGATCGAAACTCGAGTTTTGGACCGAGTCGAATCGAAACTCAGCCGAGTCGAGTCGACTCGGCCGAGTTTCGAGTGGACTCGGAGGGTGGATCAGCGAACGAAGAACACCGAATATCACATTCGAAGAACATACCATCACCCAATACATTAAATTCAACTCCAAACATATTCTATTCATGGTAGCAATAACATAATTATACAAACTGACACGACAACTCGTCTAAAACCCGACAAAACTCGAGTCGAATCGAAACTCAATCAGCCGAGTCGGATCGAAACTCGAGTTTTGGACCGAGTCGAATCGAAACTCAGCCGAGTCGAGTCGACTCGGCCGAGTTTCGAGTGGACTCGGAGGGTGGATCAGCGAACGAAGAACACCGAATATCACATTCGAAGAACATACCATCACCCAATACATTAAATTCAACTCCAAACATAATCTATTCATGGTAGCAATAACATAATTATACAAACTGCAACGACCCCGATAGAATCCGGCTCACCAACATTAAAATAAAAAAAAAATTATAGAAAACCCTAAAGGGCAAAAACCATTGTCAAACAAGCAAACCCTACAATACATTTTAAGAGAGCATTTACCAATAAATATCGATCGGGTGAAAAGAAAATCCATCCACATATGCAAAGTAGCAAACCCTACATTATATGTCTGATCATCATCTAAGCAAGCACTGCATATCCCATTACCAACCATTATAGAGAGAGAGAGAGAGAGCGAGAGAGAGAGAAATGGGTCGTCTCCCATACCTCGTCAGTGGCCAAGACCAGAAAGGAAGAGGCACCCAGAAGCTTTTCGATTTCTCCCTCGACCCAGCAGGACCCCCTCCTCTTTCCCTCGATTCGAGTAATACCGGGGTGGGGGACGGATTTAGAGAGAGAGCGAGAGAGAGGGGCGGGGCAGGATCGAGTAATACCGGGGTGGGGGACGGATTTAGAGAGAGCGAGAGAGAGGGGCGGGGCGCGCAGGAAAGATCGAAACAGATCGAACAGAGAAGGGGATCGCGCTGAGTTTAAATAGGTTAGGGTTTTTACCGACGGAACGTTTAAGTCCGTCGGTATAAATAATATTTATACCGACGGACACATAATAACCGTCGGTACAAATAATCGTTATACCGACGAAAACATCATATCCGTCGGTAAACCTATACGACGAAACTCAGGGTTCCATTTTTTCCAGAGGCTCGGTTTTTACCCTGAGTTTCGTCGGGACAATTTTCCCGACGGAAATTTTATTACCGTCGGTATGGTACCGACGGTCATATAATGTCCGTCGGTATAATTATTTATACCGACGGATATATAACGTCCATCGGTAAAAACCGCCGACGAAACTCAGGGTTCCATTTTTTCCAGAGGCTCGGTTTTTACCCTGAGTTTCGTCGGGACAATTTTCCCGACGGAAATTTTATTACCGTCGGTATGGTACCGACGGTCATATAATGTCCGTCGGTATAATTATTTATACCGACGGATATATAACGTCCGTCGGTAAAAACCGCCGACGAAACTCAGGGTTCCATTTTTTTCCAGAGGCTTGGATTTTTCCCTGAGTTTCGTCGTGACATTGTACCGACGGACTTTATGTAGCCGTCGGCATAAAGTATTTTACCGACGGTACATATATGTACTGTCGGGATAAATACTTTTACCGACGAATAATATTTGACCGTCGGTAATAAATGTGCAAAAAAAATTTAAAAAATTGAAGTTATAATACCGACGAATATTATAGTCACCGTCGGTAAAAAGTGTATTATTACCGACGGTGATAAGAATGTCCGTCGGTAAAGACCCTCTTTCTTGTAGTGAGCGGAGCTATGGGGAGACGTCTAGATATGGAAGACTTCGCTGACCTAATCGACGATCTCTCCCTGATTGACCTCCCGATGAACAACCGGAAGTTTACCTGGAGCAACAAACGGGAAAACCCGACCTTCGCCAGACTGGATCGCTTCTTTATTTCCGATGATTTCGAGACTCTCCATCCTGGAGTTACCCAATGTGGTCTGACGGCTTTTTTATCCGATCACGCTCCTATTCTTTTAGACACCAAACTTCAGGTAACCAAGAAGAAGAAGATTTTCCGGTTCGAAGCTATGTGGCTCGAGGACCCTGATTTTGGTCCCCTAGTCAACTCCTGGTGGTCGGAAGTCGAGGACGATTCCAACTCGATTAGAAACTGGAACCTGAAGACCCGGCATGTGAAGATGAAGATCTCAGACTGGGAGCGTAGAAAATTTGGCAACGTGCTGTTCAGGAAGAAGGAACTTCTTAGGAAAATTGGCGAACTAGAAGTGAAAGAAGAACAGAGTTCCATCTCAGATGCAGAGAAGGTCCTGACGTCGAACTGGTCAGAGGACTTGCGAAGAACGCTTGTGCAAGAGGAAATTTTGTGGCAACAAAGATCCCGGGACAGATGGATTAAACTTGGTGACAGCAATACTTCCTACTTCCACAAAATAGCGAACTCGGGTCGTCGGCGGAACACTATTCATACAATCAGAGAGGGAGACCGATTTTGGACCTCCCAGGTTGAGATCAGTCGCCGGATTTCGGAGCATTTCCAGAATTACTTCAAAAGAGATGGAACTGATGCTGCCACTCTGGACTGGAGTACGTTGGAAACCCTGAAGCTGGAATCTTCTGTCGATCTGGACAGACCTTTCACAGAGGAGGAGTTCGAGAAGGCGGTCTTTGGGATGAAGGCTGAGGGAGCCCCGGGGCCGGATGGGCTCCCCATGCTCTTCTATCAGCGCTTCTGGGAGACCATTAGAAGGGACCTTTGCAGAACTCTGTTTGACTTCTTCAATCATAATATCTCCCTGCATAGTTTGAACTACGCTTGGGTGACCTTGATTCCTAAGAAATCAGGAGCAGAGTCGATTGGCGACTTCTGTCCGATCAGTTTGGCGAACTGCGTGTACAAGATAGTGGCTAAGATTCTTGCCAATCGTCTTGCCGATAATCTAGACAAGTTAGTCTACAGGAGCCAATCAGCTTTCATCAAAGGCAGATTTATTTTAGACAGCGTCGCGACTGCTCAGGAGCTGATTTTCCACTTGAAAGAGCAGAGAGAAGAAGGTATCATCTTGAAGATAGACTTCGAAAAAGCCTTTGATAGACTCAAATGGAGCTTTATTCTTAATACGTTGAAAGCTAAAGGGTTCTCGGACAGATGGCTGAATTGGATCTGGAACTGCCTTTCCACCTCTACTCTTTCTTGTCTGGTTAATGGTAACGCTGGGAAGCAATTCAAAGCTGGTCGAGGAGTGAAACAAGGCTGCCCACTCTCCCCCTTTCTGTTCATCCTTGCTATGGATGTTTTTGACGCTATGCTCAGAAGAGTGAGAACAAGAGGATACATTGAAGGCATAGGCGAGGACTCTTGGAAGACAGCCAACCTGCATTTCGCAGATGATACGATTATTTTCTGCAAAGCGAAGAAGGAGCAGATCAGTTTGTTAAAGATCCTTCTCTATTCGTTGGAAGTCGTCTCAGGTTTGAAGATTAATTTTTCGAAGACCTCTCTCTTCTATCTGGGGGAGAATACAGCTTCAGCAACTTCCCTCTCGGCTATTCTGAACTGTAAACTAGACTCCCTTCCTACTAAGTATCTCGGCCTTCCTCTGTCTTCGGCGAAACTTCTCAGAAGCGACTGGTTCAAAGTCATTGAGCGTGTGGAATCCAGACTGATGGGTTGGCAGGGGAAACATCTCTCTCTAGGAGGCCGATTGACTCTGGTTAACGCTGTTCTGACCCTTATCCCCTCGTACCACTCTTCCTTCTTCTTAATGCCTAAGTGGGTGATTAAGAAGATTGATTCTATCCGTAGCCGCTTCCTTTGGAAGGGAGCAGATCCCAACTCCAAAGCCTACCATCTGGTCAATTGGGGCGCGGTCTGCAAGTCCAGAGAAGAAGGGGGCTTGGGAGTCATCAACCTTGCTGATCACAACAAAGCTCTGTTGGGTAAGTGGTGGTGGAGGCTCCAACGAGATCAAGGAGACATCTGGAGCGCAGTGATCAGGGGCCGTTATTTCAAACGCTTCAAACCTTTACAGATGAGAAGTAGAGTTTTCGGCAAGATTTCTCCATTTTGGAAGGGCATCCAGAGGATTGGTAATATTTATAAATGTGGCACTAGTTTGGCTATCCACAATGGGAAATCTACTCTCTTTTGGGAAGACAGGTGGTTAGTCGAAGGCTGTCTGAAGAACTGGTACCCGGATCTGTACGATCTCGCTTGGTCGAAGTCATGCTCTGTTAGATCGCAGTGTGTCCTCCGGGACAATAGGACAGTCTGGAACATCAAATTCCGGCGGAATATTCCAGACTTCCTCCTCTACCAGGTGAGAGAATTGGAAAGCCTTCTGCAACTACTCTCCGTCAATGAAGAGGAAGATGAGGTGACATGGCGTTTGTCATCCTCCGGCAGGTTCTCTTCTAAATCCTTCTACAGCTTCATCAACAAGGGGGGTGTTATCTGTCCGGTAGCTAATCATCTTTGGAAGGCTAGAGTGCCCCTGAAGATCCGCATTTTCATGTGGCTAATGACCAAGAAGAAGCTCCTTACGAAAACTAACCTTCAAAGCAGGGGGAACACCAACATCTCCGACACAACTTGTGTGCTTTGCGGCCAGGCCAAAGAAGACACGAATCACCTCTTTATTCACTGCCCTTTTTCCAAAGGAATCTGGGACCACTTAAAAAGAGGTTTGAAGATAAAAGGGACCCCAGGCTCTGTTTTTTCTATGTGGACAGTTTGGAGGAAGAAGAGAATTAAAAATCGCTTGCGGCACAGCTGGGACTTCCTAGTTATGGCTGTTTGCTGGAGTATCTGGATAGAACGTAACAACAGGATTTTCCGGAAGGCCAAAATGTCTCTAGGCCAGGTTCGGTTGGCTATCAAAAGAAGATTGCTGCAATGGAAAGTGGTCCTTCAAGGGAAGAAGCTAGAGCAGCTAGACAACATTATTTGTAACCTTTTTTGATTTCTTGCTCACTTGGCTGTAACACCGTTTCTTAGCTCTTTTTAATGGACTGGTAGGGGTCTAGGCCGAACCCCCCCTCATCCACTGAGAGGGTTTTATCAAAAAAAAAAACGAGTTGTAGACCTCACCAATTCTAATACCAGGGGCTCGCCAGAGGATGCAGTTCCTCTGCGGGCATATGATTTGTCGTGGCGTGCTTCTAGCATTGGATGCAGCTTTGTGCGATCTTCAAGGCATCTTGCTCCAGAGTGGGCCACCAGTATCCTTGCCTCTGAACTTTCATAGCTAGAGACCGCCCACCAGCGTGGTTCCCCAGCTCGCCGGAATGAATGCAATTCAGAACTTCTTCGGTCTCCGGGCTCTCGACGCAACGGAGATTTGGCCCGCCAAAGGACCTTCAAAAAAGGCGATCCCAGCGAATGAGGTAGCGCCCAGCGCATTTCTCCACTCACCGGGCTTCCTCTCTATCCTCTGGAAGCTCGCCCTTCTGGAGAAAATGAAGAATGGGGGCGGTCCACCTGCTGGGTGGTAAGTCGGCGGAGACTTGGTTAACAGCGGGCTCTATCAGTCGGAGCCGAGATTGGTTTTGGACCTCGATGAGGATCTGTCGAGCTTCTGATGTTCCCAGTAGGGAGGTAGCGTTTGCCAAGGCATCAGCTCGCCTATTATCGGCTCGAGGGATTTGCTCGAAAGAGATCTTTTCGAACTCTGCGGCCTTGCCCTTTACCAGATCCACATAGCCCGCTATTCGCGCATCCCGGGAGGCGTACTCTCCGTTGATTTGGCAAATAATTAGCTGGGAATCGCTGAAAACCTTCAAGCGTTTGGCGCCTACCTCTTGAGCGAGCTCCAGACCAGCCAGCAACGCCTCATATTCTGCTTCGTTGTTGGTGGCCGCGAAATCCAGCCGGACTGATTTCTCAAGAATTACCGATTGAGCGATCAGTGCAACCCCGATCCCGGCCCCCAAAGCGTTGGAGGATCCATCGACGAATAATTCCCAGCCCGCCTCCTCTGAATGCTTAGTTGGAGGAAGCTCGCCTTGGTTGTCCAAGAACCTCGCCTTCCCAGGGTGTGCCTCAGTTGGCTCATCCTCCTGGTACTGGACCGGTTCTTCTATGGGGAAGTTCGCCAAGAAATCGGCGAGCGCCTGTCCTTTGACAGCAACTCGAGGGACATACTCCAAACCATAGGCGGCGAGCTCGGCGGACCAACGGTAGAGCCTGCCGGCTACCGAGGGTCTGGAAAGCGCGCTCTTTAGAGGGTGCTCCGTGATGACCTTGACAGGGTGCGCCAAGAAGTAGGGGTGGAGCTTTCTCGCGGTAAGGACCAAGGCCAATGTGACCTTCTCGATTGGTCGATACCGGAGCTCGGCGGGAAGCATTGTGTGGCTTACAAAGTAGACAGGCCGCTCCACCTTTGCTTCTTCCACAACAAGGACCCCGCTCACCGCATTCTCCGTGACCGCGAGGTATACGCCAAGCTCGGCGCCATCTTTTGGTGCTGCTAGGATTGGCGGGCTTGCCAGGTAATCCTTGATCTTTTGAAAGGCGCGCTCGCACTTTTCATCCCAACAAATGATCGCTCCTTTTCGTAGTAGCTCGAAAAGAGGTCGGCAGTTGTCTGAGGATTTGGAGATGAATCGATTGAGCGCGGCGATTTGCCCGCTCAACCTCTGGACTTCCTGCCGGGTTCTTGGTGCGGGCATCTCGACAAGTGCTCGGATTTGCCCAGGGTCCGCCTCGATCCCCCGGTGGGTGACCAGGTACCCTAGGAATTTCCCAGAAGTCACCCCGAATGCGCACTTCGCCGGGTTCAGCCTTATTTGGTACTTTCTCAACACTTCGAAGGTTTCGCGGAGGTCGGCGACATGCCCCTCTCGTTCTCGACTTTTCACCAGGAGGTCGTCTACATAAACTTCGACATTCCTTCCGATCTGACCCTTAAACATCTGAGTTATTAACCTTTGGTAGGTCGCTCCAGCGTTCTTAAGTCCAAAAGGCATCACGCGATAGCAGAATAGCTTCTGGTAGCCCGCCCCAGAATAGAAAGCGGTCTTCTCTTGATCGTCGACGTGTAGAGGTATCTGGTTATACCCTGAATATCCATCCATGAAGGACAGGGCCTGGAACCCGACAGCTACGTCGACCAGTGCGCCTATTCGTGGAAGTGGAAAACCATCCTTCGGGCATGCCTTATTGAGGTCGGAGAAGTCAATGCACACTCTGACCGTCCCGCTCTTCTTGGGCACCGCCACGATATTGGAGATCCACTCGGGAAAGTGCGCCTCGCAAATAAAGCCAGCTCGCTCTAGCTTGTCTATCTCCGCCGCCACTGCAATCGACTTCGCAGCAGGTATGTGCCGAGCTTTCTGCTTGATCGGCGGGAATTCCTTCATGGTGTGCAGACGATGACAGGCGACCTCCGGGTCAATCCCTGGCATATCCGCGAAGCTCCAGGCGAATACGTCGCGGTACTCCCTGAGTATATTGGTTAGGGCCAGGGCCTCGCCCTTGGTTAGCGAGGTCCCGAGACTAACGATCCTCGGCCCATCCTCGCTACCGATATTGACTTCTTGCAGCGACTCAGCAATGGGAAAACTTCCTCTCTGGGACCCTAGTAGGCGGCCTTTCTCCTCGAGCTCAAGATCCACACCGCTCCCACCCGGGGGTGAAGTAGGGGATTTAAGCGAGGAGACCTCTCTCGGGCTTCGAGGAAGCCCGCTCGAGGTGATCGCTAATTGCTAGGAGGGCGCGGGCCTCTTGGCCTCAGCGACCTCGACGTCTGCGAGGTGAAAGACGTCCTGCTCACACTTGGTTGCAGCGACCTGATCTCCTCGAATCACCACGACCCCTCTGTCGGTGGGAAACTTGAAGGCCTGGTGATTAGGCGAGGACACCGCTTTCATCTGCCTCAACCAAGGTCGCCCTAGGATGGCATTGACAGCGGACTGCCCATCCACCACCGCGAAGCGGACTTGTCGTACCTCCGGGCCCGCTGTTACGGTGAGGGTTATCTCCCCTACCACCTTAGCGACCTCGCCAGTGAAACCGGTGAGCGAGCCCGTTGAGGGAGACAAATCGATTTGTCTCAGTCCCATTCGCTGGAAGGCCGACAAGAACAGGACGTCTACTGCACTTCCCGTGTCAATCAGGACCTGCCTTACTTCGATGTTTGCCATCATAAGGCGTATGACGAGGGGTTCATTGTGGGGGGTAACGACCCCGGCCATGTCCTTCTCCGAGAACCAAATAAAGTCTCAGGCTTCCACCCTTGGGGTTTGGAGCAATACAGGGGTCAGAGAAACGGAGAATACCTTCTGAGCCCGCTCTATCTCTCTAACTTGTCGCCGCACCTCGTTGCTGGATCTTGGGCCGTTCAGGCGCCCGTTGATGGTGTGACAGACCGCCGGCCCTCTCGAGGGCGGGGGAGGCAGGGCGGGCTCAGCGAGCCCCGGGCGATCTCCCTCCCGAGGAGCCCGTGCCGGTATCACCTCGAACCTCCTTGGAGACGAAATAAACTAATTCAAATGGCCCTGGGTGACCAAGTCCTCGAGGTGGTCCTTCAGAGCCCGGCATCTGTTGGTGTGATGCCCGGGGCTGCGATGAAAGGCGCAACGCCGTGAATTGTCGGTTGAGTCGGGCTCCCCGACCTGCAGGGGGGTGGATACTGAAAGAAAGGTTCATTCCGAATCTGGTGGAAGATTTTCCCTGGCGAGTGGGTCAATACAGTGAAATCCCGCTCCCCGGGTCCCGGAGGCAGGCGCCAGTTCGCCGGCCTTCCAGCGACCACCGGGGGGGCTTCCGCGTGCTGTACGGCAGGAGCTGCGGGCGGTCCGAGCAAAGGTGCCACCTGTGGCGCCTCCCGCCTCTCCACGGCCTTAACAACGAGAGGTCGCTGAGCCGGAGGAGGTCGCTGCTCGACTGCCTTTCCCTTCCGATCTAACACCGCATCTTCGAGCTTAATGTGCTGCTGGACAAGAGCGAATAGCTCGACGATCGTGCGGGGATCCTTGATTACCAGGGCGTCATGAAGCTTGCTTCCCTCGGGGAGGGCGTTCCGGAACGCGCTCACCGTTGTGCGATCTTGGCCGACAGCGTCCTCCAGAGCGAGGTAGGCGCTTCGGAAGCGCGTCGCGAAGCGTCGAAGAGTTTCGCGGGCTCCCATGGACAGAGCGAAGAGGGACTCGATCCTCTTAGGGGGCTGTCTGTTGCACCGGTACTGCTCCAGAAACAACCTGGAGAGAGTTGGGAAGTCTGGAATGGTTCCCGACGGCAACTTGTGGAACCAATTTAATGCCGAGCCCGTCAAGCTACTCGGGAAAGCCCGGCACAAAACATGATCTTGGTCCCGGAAGAATAACAGCTTCCGGTAAGCCAATAGGTGGTCGACTGGATCTTGTGACCCATCGAACAATACAAACTTAGGCGGTGTCCAATGGTGAGGGAAACCTCCTTGGTGCACCTCGCTTGTGAAAGGCGAGCTACCCCCGTGGGCGGCGAGGTCCTCCAGCAGGTCTACCGTCGCGTTAGGTCGCTGCCAATGCCCGGGGACAACTCCCAGAGGCTGTTGCACAGGTCCTAGGCGGCCGAGCACGCTCCCTCGAGGGAGGTTCGGATCCGCCCCGTGGCGACCCTCGGGGGCTACCGCTAGGCGGCCTCCTCGCTGTTCGCCCACGAATTCCTTCAGCGTGGCGGTTGGTCTGTGGGAGGCCGTTGCCTCTCGAGCTTCGGAAGGCGTAGCCACCGCGGGCTCTTTCCCGCGTCGCCGATGGCGCGGGTCGCGATCCCGCTCTAGAGATCTTGCCTCCGACTCGTTAGAATCGGCGCTCCGGCTATGGCGGCGAGGGATGGTCGCCCGCGAGGTCGCCTGGTTGCTAGACCGTTAGGTTACCAGCTTCTGCAGCCTCGTAAGCGGGGTTTCTGGCACCCCGCACACGGCCGCTCTCTCGACCGGGGGTTCCTGGCGGGAAACCTGCCGTGCCGGAACGGTCGTGGGCGGATACGATGTTGACGCCGGTGGTCGCACCGGAGACGCCGTCTTCGCCGGCCCAGTTCGTCGGCTGGCCGTCGGAGCCTGATGCAATCGCGTCAGTTCCTCCATCATGGCCCGCTGGGTGGCCAACATCTCCAACAAGAGCTGGTCACTGAGCGGGACTTGGGGCTGAGGGGTCTCAACAGGAGGTTCGCTGCGCGCAGATCTCGCACGGGTCCTTGGTCGCCTGCGTCCCCTTGTCGCCGGAGCCATCTTTGGGGTTACGAGAGCCAACGGCGCTCAACCGCGTGGTCGTGGGCGTTCTCGCCGGAACCAGTCGAAAGATCCCACAGACGGCGCCAAATGTTGGGGGATTTTTTTTCGCTGGTCCGAGCGGGATGCCTGCAAGACAAAGAAAAAGCGTTAGAACGGCTGGCTCCCTTCGGAGCACAGACCCTCCGACGCTCAAGTCAGTCTCAATTACACAACGACGAGCTTTAGTGGACAAAAGTAGAAGGGAATAGGGTTTCGAACCTGTACTATGGAGCCTGGGGGTGAGCATTTATAGCAATCGACGGCCTACCGTGGCCCGATACGTGGAGATTCTTTCAGTGCCTTCTAGACCCCCACGATCCGGCTCGCGTGGGTCTCTGACAGTCCTTGGTACTCACGCCCTGACATTCTTTGTCGCCGAGCCTGCCAGGCGGTTTGAGTGGGGGAGAGCATCTTTCTTGTCACTGCCAGGTGGCTATTCTGGAATGTTCAAGTCTGGGAGGTCTCGAACTGATTCGAGCGGGCTTCCGTGGACCACGTTTGTCCACGTAGCTTCCGTGGGGTTTCGACACCTGGCATCCTTTCATACATTGTGGGCGACCTCCGATGGGGAGCTAAGGCGAGCTCCTGGGCGAGCTTAGATGAGCTCCTGGGCGAGTTCAGGCGAGCTTAGGCGAGCTCCTGAGCGAGCTTAGGCGAGCTCCAGCGAGCTTAGGCGAGCCCCTGAGCGAGCTTAGGCGAGCTCCAGTGAGCTTAGGCGAGCCCCTGAGCGAGCTTAGGCGAGCCCCTGAGCGAGCTTAGGCGAGCTCAGGCGAGCTCCTGGGCGAGCTTAGGCGAGCTCCAGCGAGCTTAGGCGAGCTCCTGAGCGAGCTTAGGCGAGCTCCTGGGCGAGCTCAGGCGAGCTCCAGCGAGCTTAGACGAGCTCCTAAGAGTGCTCTTGGCCTAGGCCCCTTCAACCCAATGTGGATCTCGCTCCCTGTCAAGGTGATTTGGTGAGCACGGGGGGGGGGGGGGGGGAGGTGCGAACTCCAGGGCAGATTTCAGCTACCCCCAACAGATACATTCGTGCGAATGAATTAGAATGGATTGTGCGAATGAATAAGAACAGATCGTGCGAATGAATTAGAATGGATCGTACGAATGAATTAGAATGGATCGTGCGAATGAATTAGAATGGATCGTACGAATGAATTAGAATGGATGCATTTGTACGAATGAATTAGAATGGATCGTACGAATGAATTAGAATGGATCGTATGAATGAATTAGAATGGATCGTACGAATGAATTAGAATGGATCGTGCGAATGAATTAGAATGGATCGTACGAATGAATTAGAATGGATCGTACGAATGAACTAGAATGGATACATTCGTGCGAATGAATTAGAATGGATCGTACGAATGAATTAGAATGGATCTTACGAATGAATTAGAATGGATCGTACGAATGAATTAGAATGGATCGTACGAATGAATTAGAATGGATACATTCGTGCGAATGAATTAGAATGGATCGGACGAATGAATTAGAATGGATCGTACGAATGAATTAGAATGGATCGTACGAATGAATTAGAATGTATCGTACGAATAAATTAGAATGGATACATTCGTCCGAATGAATTAGAATGGATCATACGAATGAGTAAAAATGGATCGTACGAATGAAATAGAATAGATTGTACGAATGAATTAGAATGGATCCTACGAATGAATTAGAAGGGATCGTGTGAAAGAATTAGAATGGATTGTATGAATGAATTAGAATGGATCGTATGAATGAATTAGAATGGATTGTGCGAATGAATTCGAATGGATCATACGAATTCATTCTAATTCATTCATACAATCCATTCTAATTCTTTCACACGATACATTCTAATTCATTCGTACGTTCCATTCTAATTCATTAGCACGATCCATGCTAATTCATTCGTTCGATCAATTCTAATTCATTAGCACGATCCATTTTAATTCATTCGTACGATCCATTCTAATTCATTCGCACGATCCATTCTAATTCATTCATAGGATCCATTCTAATTCATTCATACGATCTATTCTAATTCTTTCGCACGAATATATCCATTCTAATTCATTCGCACGAATGTATCCATTCTAATTCATTCGTACGATCCATTCTAATTCATTCGTACGATCCAATCTAATTCATTTGTACGATCCATTCTAATTCATTCATACGATCTATTCTAATTCATTCATACAATCCATTCTAAGTATTTCACACGATCCATTCTAATTCATTCGTACGATCCATTCTAATTCATTCGCACAATCCATTCTATTTCATTCGTACGATCCATTCTTACTCATTGGTACGATCCATTCTAATTCATTCGCACGAATGTATCCATTATAATTCATTCGTACGAATCCATTCTAATTCATTCGTACAATCCATTCTATTTCATTCGTACGATCCATTCGTACTCATTCGTATGATCCATTCTAATTCATTCGCACGAATGTATCCATTCTAAATCATTTGTACGATCTATTCTAATTCATTCGTACGATCCATTCTAAATCATTCGTACAATCCATTCTATTTCATTCGTACGATCAATTCTAATTCATTAGCATGATCCATTCTAATTCATTCGTACGATCCATTCAAATTCATTCGCACGATCCATTCTAATTCATTCGTACAATCCATTCTATTTTATTCGTACGATCCATTCTTACTCATTCGTATGATCCATTCTAATTTATTCGCACGAATGTATCCATTCTAATCCATTCGTACGATCCATTCTAATCCATTCGTACGATCCATTCTAATTCATTCGCATGAATGTAACCATTCTAATTCATTCATTTGATCCATTCTAATTTATTCGTACGATCCATTCTAATTCATTCGTCCGATCCATTCTAATTCATTCGCACGAATGTATCCATTCTAAACCATTCATACGATCCATTCTAATTTATTCGTACGATCCATTCTAATTCATTCGTACGATCCATTCTAATTCATTCGTCCGATCCATTCTAATTCATTCGCATGAATGTATCCATTCTAATTCATTCGTACGATCCATTCTAATTTATTCGTACGATCCATTCTAATTCATTCGTATGATCCATTCTAATTCATTCGTATGATCCATTCTAATTCATTCCCACGAATATATCCATTCTAGTTCATTCGTACGATCCAGTCTAATTCATTCATACGATCCATTCTAATTCATTCGCACGATCCATTCTAATTCATTCGTATGATCAATTCTAATTCATTCGCACGAATGTATCTATTCTAATTTATTCATACGATCCATTCTAATTCATTCGTACGATCCATTCTAATTCATTCTTACGATCCATTCTAATTCATTCGTCCGATCCATTCTAATTCATTCGCACGAATGTATCCAGTCTAATTCATTCGTACGATCCATTCTAATTCATTCGTACGATCTATTCTAATTCATTCGCACGAATGTATCCATTCTAGTTTATTCGTACGATCCATTCTAATTCATTCGTACGATCCATTCTAATTCATTCGCACGATCCATTCTAATTCATTCGTACGATCAATTCTAATTCATTCGTACGATCCATTCTAATTCACTCATACGATCCATTCTAATACATTCATACGATCCATTCTAATTCATTTGCACGAATATATCCAATATAATTCATTCGTACGATCCATTCTAATTCCTTCGTACGATCTATTCTAATTCATTCGTACAATCCATTCTAATTCATTCGTACGATCCATTCTAATTCCTTCGTACGATCCATTCTAATTTATTCGTACGATCCATTCTAATTCTTTCACACGATCCATTCTAATTCATTCATACGATCCATTCTAATTCATTCGTGCAATCCATTCTATTTCATTCGTACGATCCATTCTTACTCATTCGTACGATCCATTCTAATTCATTCACACGAATGTATCCATTCGTACGAATGAATTAGAATGGATCGTACGAATGAATTAGAATGGATCGTACGAAGGAATTAGAATGGATCGTACG